>JAKWJC010000363.1:15741485-16231485 GCA_027704865.1 Solanum neorickii | reverse complement strand
CATCAAACTGCTGCCTTTTTCACCTCAATCTAATGAAAAATCGAACGTTGAAAGAGATGATGGATGTATTATTTATAAGTTTAGGTTTACCACACAATTTGTGTGGAGGAATAATCATTACTGCAAACAGGAACAACAAAAACTTTCGTATTTTAGAAAGAAAGCAATTTTGTTTGTTCAGGACACAATCTATTCCACATGAGAAATGGAAAGGAAGGAAATCCAACCTGAAATATTTCAATGTGTGGATGTGTCTATCAAAAGTCAAAGTTCCAATTCCTAAAATGTTTAATATATGAACTAAGACTATGGATAGTAAACTTAGGCTTGAATAGTCTAGTGAAAGGTGTAAATGACCTTGAGAAGAAAAAGAGAAAAATGTACTTCACAAAGTGATTCAAAGTCTTAGTAAATGTCAAAGGATATCTACTTCCTTCAAATATGAATTTGTAACATTTCTTGTTCCTATGTAGACTCATCATTTTGGACAAATTGTGTTAATAGTGTGATTGGTTCAATATCGAGCAATTTTAATTGAAGTTGATTGATCTTCATCAAGGAAATAAACCTTTGGGTTCAAATTGAATTCTCAAAAGGAAGATGAAAGTCAATGGAACTCTTTACAAACATAAAGCAATATTTTTTCTCAAAGGTTTTACACAAAAATAAGGTCTTGAACTTTTTGACACATACTGACCAATAACTAGAATGTCATTCATTTGGATGTTAAAAGTGCTAGTTGTGGTATATGACCTCCAGATTCATCAAATGAATATAAAAACAACTCTCTTGATGTCACGATTGAGGAGCACCATTAGACATAACCGACGTCTTCGTCCTCGGAGAGGACTTGGACTGCCCCTTAGCATTCGTCATAACATCTCATAGGTCAAAAACACATAAAATTAAAAACTTTTACTTATTGAGGTATACATAGACCACACACATATAATATACGGAGATTACACAGAGTTCTCGCTTATGAAGCTTATATAGGCTTCTTGTTTAGGCAACATAACCAATACATATGATATTTTCTAATAATATCGAACTCACATTAAACAATCTAAGAGTATCCACAACATTTGGCATAGCCCTTACATCAATACAATACACCACATATAGGCTTACAATAGTCTTTGGAATTATATAAGAAAACAATTGTATATATACATAAGCAATATGACTAAGATAAAGTGGTGGCATCATCCTTGGAACATTTGGGACCTACCCAAAACATGGAGGAAAGTCGAATATACTTGCAAAGCGACCTTGATTCTTCAATGGCCCCAAACCTAAATTATTTGGAAAAGGGAAAGAATAAGGGTTAGTACAACCACATGTACTACATAATATGGAAACATATGCAAAAAAAACATTGAAATCATTCTTAAAAGGATATTTTGTTCAAAAACAGGCTAAGTCACTTTCAAAAGACTTTATGCACATATAAGAGCATATACAAGTCAATAATCACAATTTACTTAAGACAAGTGTAACATTCCTAATAATATACCCGTGTAATTAAGGACCAATTAAGTTCTAAAAATAGGTATTGGGGGTCAATAGGCACCCCGATGCACAATATTTAGAAATATTTGGCATATTAGAAAATTATGGGCATAGTAGAAAATATTGGCTTAAAGGGTGTTAGACAATTTTCTAACATTAATAAGCTTGTTTGGGAAATGTACCTTCAATAAAGACCCTAAGCTAAAAATCATGTTTCATAATAATAACACACAATATGTACTAGGAATCGAAGGGTCAAGCCTAGTATCATAACACATGACCATTTAAAATGATCACGTCGATTAAGCAGGCCCAAGGACCTAGTGAAGATCCTTGGGACAATAAATAAACTTTACCAACTGAACCATAAATACTAGTTAGTTACAAGTGTATGGGTTCAGCCATGTGGGTCCCATCTCTCTAACTAATTCAAGACTCTAACCTACTGACGTTACTTAAAAACTAACCTAGGACAAACAAAAAGAAATTATCTAGTACATCCGACAACCTAAGACTTAACCGGGTTACACTAACCTAGTAACTAGTTCAAGAGACAACCTAGTACCTAACCTAGGATGGTCCAAAGGGTTAGTTATGGTGCTAAAGACATAAGGGTAATTTATTGATTACCTTAGGTCACCTAGTACAACTCAAGAAACATCCTAGTACTTAACCTAGGATGGTCCAAAAGGGTTAGTTATGGTCCCAAAGACTTAGGGGTAGTTTAGTAATTACCTTATGTCCCTTAATTAATTAAATTAATAATTTAATTAACTAATAAGAATTTCAAATATTGGCCGAGACAACACCAATTTCAAGATTTTTGGTTAAGTCAATGTTTTCCTATATTTAGTCAACTTAGGAGTGGCTTTTTAGTAATTAATTAATTAATTTATTTAATTAACTTATTAGCCTAAGTTTAATGAGTCAAGATAAAATCCTAAACCTAAAAACTCACTATCAAACACTTAGAAAACACGAAGATAAAACAGTAAGCAAAAAAAGGCAGAAAGTTCATCGTCTCTCTAGGGAGAATTCAATGTGTTCGTCAAGGTATCGTTCAAGGTGGTCTTCGTAGATTAAGTTCTACATAAGGTATGTGTTTCTCTCCTAGAATTCTTTCTCCAAGTTTATTTTCCATTGTCTTTAATATATGAAATCTCGAAACTAGGGTTGTTCCCCAAAGTTCTTGTTGAACGTCCTTCCTCCCTAGTATCCTTGTTTCCGATTTCAATGAGTGCATAGATGTAGTATTGATCATGTTTTTTATATTTGGTGTTGGTTGATATTAATGTGTAGGGTTCTTGATTTGTAATTTTCGAATTAACCTATATTTTGTACATTTATGATGTTATGTGCTCCTTACGTAATATAAAGAATGATGTTGCATAAACTTGTGCCTGAAAATGTTAGTCTTGAGATGCTACGGTCGTGATGTGTATACCTACTATTAAACGTGATTTAATGAAAATTTCATGTTCATTAAAGAGTTCATATGAGGCTTTACGAAATGGCTACTAATGTGATGTTTAATCTATGTTATAAGTCCACGAAATCATACTTGAATGAATGTTTGGCTTATGGCAATAAAATTTCTAACAATACATTGTCCAAATTTTTGAATGGAATTGTCTATAATGTTATCTTTAAATAATTAAAAGATTGGCTAAGGAATAATGTATCCCAAATTAAGCATGAATGAATGTAACGCTGGCTTGTGCCAACAAAGATTGCTATAAAATCTTTTAAAAAATTACTTAGGCCAATACTATTTTATGTCAATCATATATATCAAAAGTATTGAAATGACAATATATGAACATCTAAGGTATGTCTACGAATCCATATCCAAGGGCATGCCAATCATTGGGACAAGTCCCAACATGCCTTAACCAAATGAACTATGAACATATGTAACTCATTGAGTGAAGTTCTCATCGTCCATAAACGAAGATATGAAGCTATCAAACAAATATAAGCAAGTAAAGTGAATATTAACATAACTAAAGATGTCTACGTTAATAAAGTGGACAGAATGAGGTGTTAAAGGAAGTGAGACAAGCCTCACTTACACCTAAGATACTATGTTAAAATACTCACAAAAAATGGTGTTAGAACGTGTGAGACAAGTCTCATTAACACCAAAGATTTTATGTAAGGATAATTCACATTTCATCAATGTAAAGAAAGGGATGACAAGTCTTCAATAGAGTAAGTAAACCTCAATCTAGAAGGAAGCTTCTATAATGTTTAAGTAAACTCTAAAAAATAAGAAGATAAAGAAAGTGAGAAAAACACCGATAGACTAGCTATGAGCTTGTGATTGAATGTGTAAGTCTCATGAGATGAGGCTACCACCGATGTGGATAAGTAGTCTCCATATGTCTCCTAGTCTTCGAACAATGTCTAGCTCACACGGGAACTAACCTGTGAATTCCACCAAAGAGAGCTAGGTATGTTTCTATCTCACCTTGGCCAGTTAGATCACCTCCTCTCGTTGTGGGGAAGACACCAGATTTAATGTTTAGCTCTCATAATCTATGTCGGTTAATGCTCAAAAGAATTTTCTTGGTTCACTATAGCCGTGAGCCACCCCTTTCGGTGTGGGTAAACATTTGACATGGATTTACCTTAGCCGGTGAATCACCCCTTTTTGGTGTGGGGCAGACACTGGATGTCATGTTAGCTCACATGATCTAGATTCATTTTGATCGGTGAGTCACCTGTTTTCGGCGTGGGGAAGACACTGGATTTCATGTTAGCTCGTATGATCTTAATTCTAAAAAGGTCTCTAAGAAATAAAGAATGAAATAATAAGGAACATATGTTCAAAGTGAGCTATGAAATTAAGAGCTTATGAATATCAATCATCAGTGTTGACACCAATGATTTTTTCAGCAAACAATGGGCAAAGCCAAATTAAATTGGCTTATAATGACTTTTTGTATTATGCCAATAAAGGGGAGTAAAATTTAATAGATAATAAATGATTCATAACTTCCATAATATAAAAAGGATAAAATAAGTGGTGTAGCCAATAGAGACTTGTTGTGAAGTGTTCCTGCCCAAAGAATACAGAATGTAATGAATGACTTGTTGTAAGGATAATGAAAACATTCCCTTAGTCCTTGGGTAAATTACTTGAGTCATTGTGGGTATGGGACTACAATGAATCATTGGACTTGTAAGTAAAACATAGGATCAAAGGAATCATTGAGCTTCTCAACAACAAGAAGAAAAAGACTGAAAATAAAAGTAAATACAAAAGGGAGAGCTCTCGGGTTCAAGGGGATTAAATTTTCAAATCTTCGCTCGAGTTGTTCTAAAATTATGTTGATGAGTCTAATGTCTTGTGATCACCTACAAAATGAGTTGTGTGCTTTGAATGCATTAAAATCATCATATTCATACAAAAATTCACAAATAACGAATTAGGAAAGTCTAGTGATGTCACTTTCCAGAAATGACATGTTGTTTCGGAAGATATTTCCTTGATATGCATAGCCCTATGTGTATGTGTGCATACACCCATACTTAGTACAATTGTGTATTAACCCTATACAATTATATATTATATAGGTGTGGTTTAGGGAGCGGATTGAAGAATCATTGCAGCGATTTGGACTCAGCGATTTCCAGACCATTTGGTAGGTCCTCTCTAGTTTGAGGATGCTACTTCTATCTTCATAGACTTGTATTTAGACATAGCTAGAGGATGTTGTCCCTAGAGTTTCTTTCTGATGTTTTCATTTTAATGTTTTTGTGTTAAGGCCTTTTTGGCAACCTTATTATGATATATATTGATTCTCCCTTTTGAATTGTTTAATCCATTATAGATGGTTGTTTAGTTTGAGCTTATAATATATGAATCCATGTAACATTTATATGAAGTATATGTATACTTCATTTTGTTTTAGAATTTTTTAAATTTTCTGCAAATTTAACTATATGAATGTGATGAAAGCTAATAAGAGGCTTGTCTGCGACCTCAGAGAGGTTAACGACGCCAGTTGCATTCGGATTCTACAATCCGGGTGTGACAACAAGTTCATATGAACACATACCAACATTAGCATAATATCTTATCATCATGAATAGAATCTTATTAAGATCATATTGATATAACAACTCAACATAATGTCACAAGAACAATTCATGTACTAGAGTTCATAACATCAACTCACAACCTCTTTCCAAACCTACAAGTGCAATGCCTATGTGAAGGCCCATAACCTCAAATAATTAAGTAAACTAAGGAAAGGACCATAAGCAATGTCTACATTTCATATCTTCATATCATTCATTTTCATTATCATGTACATCAACTTAAACCAATATCATGTTCATTAAATATAGTCCATATCATTTAAGGTCAATATCATATAAAGTCAACAATTGCATGTTGTTCATATCATAAGTACAAAAGAACAACCCCTAGGACTTCCCTCAAGGTCAACTTGTGCTATGTATAAGTAGAGTCTCATACCCCTACCTACACTAAATAGAACCCCTTAGGTTACCCTGGTTAGTGTTGGCTTCATTACTTTCATTCATTCATTTTACTTACGGGAACATTCGCCTTAACTACCAATATACCATGTGAGCTAAACATGGAATCTAGTGTCATAAAACCCTACACAAAAGAAGGTGGTCTACTTGCAAAGGTAGAACCAAAATATGAACATAATATTCTAGGTGGATCCACTAGATAGTATGACGGCAATATAGCTAAGGAACTAGGAGATATGTCTTGAACCCTCCACATAACCATTAGCATTGGAGTCCTCATCTAATGAGAACATTGGTGAACCTCCCTTTCATAAGGTATTAACACCTCTCACTGTCAAGTTCACTCGGTGCTAAGCTGAAGTCCCTTTTTGAAATGTCTTTAAGCCTTCTTAATCATCATATATTGCATGAGAGTTTTCTTTCAATACAACCCTCCATTTGTGATATCAACTTATGATAGTCATATTATAGTAAGACACACAAGTGATTTACATTCAACCTTGTATCATATACCCTTAGAATAATCTTAGAATTAACACATTCAACATATGTCATCACATTCATCATATCATCATTTTATTAATATAATCACATATAATACATGAATTGAATACCATTATCTAGAATAATCCATCAATATTCAAGTAAAGAAACCATTATCATAAGGTCTTACCACATAGCCATCACAAGCCTTCTTCAAGATATTAACACCAATCCAATAATAATAATCCATCAATTCACTTAATAACATCATACAATAGTAATCGATAAAAGAACTAAATCAATTGTATCGTCAGTAATCAATTCAACCTCAATTTATAACTTAAGGTTAAGGGAAAAAGGTTCAATCCTGAATTCTTTCATTGAAATAGGTCAAAGACTAATAAATACAACAATTAACCAATTTATAATAATAATGTACCACTAATAATGAAATTAAACTATAAATAAATAAATTTGAAATATCAATTACAAAATTGGAAGAAAATCCAACTTTTAAACTTCATTGGAGACCAATTTTGAAGAGCCTCAAGGGGAAAGAGATCCCAAGACTAAATTACTTCCATACCTTAATATTCCTTGAATTTTTATGGAGAAAATATTGAGTCTTGAAGCCTTAATAAATCATGGATTTAGTCTTCAATGGGGTCTTGCAATAGAGAGAGAAAGAAGAGAGAAATTGGAGAGAATTGGGTTTGGGAATTATGGGATGTTAAGTTGGTTTTAGACTTAGGGTAGCTTATATAGTCCTTACCTAAATAATTTTATGCACCCCTTAACCCTTAATTAATCACCTAACTAATTAACCAATTTAACTCCCTAACTTTCAACTTGGCGGTCGACTTAACCCCCAACCAACAAAACCTATCGACGACCCGTAGTCCGATCTGCAACCCCCTGCATGGGAGTGGTTTGGGAAAGAGATAGGGTATTTCCACCTTTTGAAAAATATTCTAACTGTCAACCTACGAAAGCGGCTCGTTGTTTGGCTCGTGGTTGCATTGTGTCCAAAATGAGAACTTTTGGGTCAAATGAAAGGTTCCTCTCCGAGGACCCTTAGGGTGGTCATTGGGGAGTCATACCTAAACGTTTTGACCCAAAATACACTCTTCTATTTATTTAACACCTTTTGACCAAATTTTACTAAATTTCAACTCTTAAAACCCCATGAAACCTGCCAAGGCACACTAGCACACATTTCATAATTCTCCAAATGTCATGGACGTTTCTTAATATTTTTACTCTAACACTTCCTAATTAGTTTCAAAATATTAGTTTAGGCTTAGAAATAGTGTTTTATGCCTTAATTCATCATGTGAGGTTCTAGACCAAGTCATGGACTTTCGAAATGTTACACTTTAGCAGAGAGTTGGAGGAATAAATTTGCATGGAACAACCCGAGGGTTATACATTCATGGTAAATAAAAGAAAGTGTGCAAAATTCTTAAGTCACATTATGGACTAAAACAAGCACCCAAACAATGATGTAAGAAATTGGACTAAACCATGTTGGCAAATGGATTTAAGAATGATTGAAGTGATAAATGTGTTCACATAGGTCATTGTTTGTTGGTATATTGGTGATATGTTGATCATCTATAGAGAAACTAACTACATAAATGCTACTAAATGTATGCTAGGAAAAAAAGTTTGAAAAGAAATATCTTGAAGTTATTGATACGATCTTAGGTATAAGCTTAGAACTCCATAATCTCTAGCATTTTCATGGTCTCATTACATTGAAAAGGTACTTCAGTAGTTCAAATATTTGGATTTTAATATTGTCAAGTCTCCAAGACATTTGCGCTTCGCATTTCAAAACAGTGAAGGCAATTTAGCACATTGGGAAAATGATGTATATCACGAAGTGTGCACTAGCAGACATATCAGTTCTTTTAAGGAACTGAGTCGATTCAGAAACGATCCCTATCGAACTCATTAGATGTCAATAAATTGAGTTTTGGAGTATGTAAAAAATACTTAAAAATATATCTAGAATTATAACAATATCCAACTGTATCAAAAGTATATATTGATACAAATTAGATCACCAGATAAATGAAGTAAAATTCACTAGTGGAAATGTATTTACTCTTGGTAGAGGAGTAGTCTCTTGAAATTATTTCAAAGCGAGATGTATTTCTAGCTCTACAATGATCTTTGAGCTAGGTGCTCTACATAAGGTCGGTGAATAAGTTGAAAGACTCCAAAATTTCATGATAGATATTCTTTTTTGGCCCAGACACAAACATTCTGTACAATTTTTGAGCTAAGACTCCAACCATTCTTTGTATTGAATGAGATTTTATCAATGAATTAAAAATTTCTTAAGTTAAGGCCAATAGATGCATCACCTTGAGTTCTAAAGAACTAAATTGTAAATAGCAAAATATGAAATTTTGGAGGGTTAAGCTATGTATGAGATTTTGGTAAACTTGAAATGACCATAATTCCTAGCACGGGATGAGTAGTGTGTGCTACAAGATACCATAGGAAAGATCTTTGATTTACTTTTCCAACTCTACCAGGTTTTCTAAGATTAAAATTCCGAGTAGTAAAATATGACCTTTTCAAGAAAGGTTTCCAGTTAAGAAAAGTTAGCCGAAAATAGTGAAGGGTATTTTGGTTTTTTCCTTACCTAATCAGATTTAGTTCATTTTAGTAAGGTTTTAAGGATCCAATCTATTTAGGTTCAGTTTTATAATCGTAATATACACCTAGAGTTTTAGTTGAGAGTTCAAGAAGAGAAAAGAAGAGAAAAGAGGAGAAAGGAAGAGAGGATCAAAGCGTTCATTCAAGCAATTCAAGATTTCACCGATTACCTAATTCTTTGAGCTATGTAAGATTTCATAGTGTTGGATTTGTTAACCCAACACCAATCATGATTTATTCAGCGCAATTTTGTTCTTGAAATTTAAGGATTTTAGTTGTTGATATGTTCTTGATAAGTGTTTTTGAAGTTTTAGTATGTTTTGATGTAAGTTTCTACTTGGGTCAACTTTAAATGACCATATCTCTTAGAATATTAGGAATTACGTGCGCCATAACCAATCCAATTAAAGGTGATTGAATATGCTTTTCAAAGCCACAAATTTGCATCAATTTAATTTGTGAGTAATACGCTATGACGAGTTTAATGACCTATACAATGCTGTTATGAATTAGACAAATGAAAAATATTAAAATAGTTTTTTTTCTATTTACCTTCAAGAAAATCATAAATCAAATTATTGACTAATAAAAGTCTGAAAACAATCAGATTTTCATTTTCACTATGGAAAATCATAATCCTTGGTCATAGAGATTCACGAAATTAATTCAAGAAATATTTAAGGGATTCTAATCAAATTCTTTTTCAAAATTCTTACAGATTCTTCAAGAATCTTGTTCTTCTAGGTATTCAAGTTTATCATAGTGTTGGAATAGTTCGTACTCACACCCTACATCTACTTTCATATCAGTAAAAAAATAATTTAAGATCCTACCCCTAAATTTAAATATAGTTGAGATAATTTGAAAGGATATATTGATGCAAATTCGGTCAAATCCACGAGTGGATATGTATTTACTCTTGGTAGAGGAGTAGTCTCTTGGAAATATTTCAAAAGTGACACGTATTTTTATCTCTACAATGATATTAGAGATAGGTGCTCCAAATAAGATCGGTGAATAAGTTGAAAGACTCCAAAGTTTCTTGATAGATATTCTTTCTTGGCCAAAATAGTAACAACCCGTAAAGTATTTGACCTAAGACTTGAACAGTTCTTTATCGTGAGTGAGATTTTATCAAGGTATTAAAATTTCTTAAAGTGTTAAGGTCATTGTATGTATCACCTTAAATTCTAAAAGAACTAAATTGGAAATAGTAAAATCTTAAATTTTGAAAGGTTAAGCTAAGTATAAGTTTCTGCTGAACTTGAAATGCCATAATTCGTAGCACATGATGATTTAGGTGTGCTACAAGATACAATAGGAAATATTTTTTATTTGTCTTTCCAGGACCACCAAGTTTTCTAAGTTTTAAGTTCAGATGAGTGAGATATAACCTTTTCAAGTTAGGTTGTCAAGTTAAGAAAAGTTAACCAAAAATAGTTAGGAGTATATTTGTCTTTTCCTTACCTAATAAGATTTATTTTTTTTAAGTAAGGTTTTAAGTATCTAGTCGTTTTGGGTTAAATTTTATAATCCCAACATCCACCTAGAGTTTCAGAGTTCAAGAAGAGAAAAGAAGAGAAAAGACGAGAAAAGGAGGATAGGATCAAAGCGTTCGTTCAACAAATTCAAGATTTCGCCAAGAACCTAGTTCTTTGCGGTATGTAAGCTTCCATAGTGTTGGTTTATTTCACCCACACGCAATAATGATTTATTCAGCGCAATTTCGTTCTTGAAATGTAAGGATTTAAGTTGTTGATAAGTGTTCTTGAAATTTTATTAAGTTTTGATTTAAAATTCTACTTGGCTCAACTTTAAACTATCACATATCATAGCGTATTTAGAATTACGTGCGTCATAACCTATACAATTGAAGGTAATTGAATCTACTTTCCAATGCCACATATTTCACGTCAATTAAACTTCTGAGTAAAATGTTTTGATTAGTTTAGTAAAATATACAGTGTTGTTATGAATTAGACAACAGGAAAATATTAAAAATAATTGTTTTTATTCTATTTACCTTCAATAAAATTATAAACGAAAATATTTACTAATAAAAATCTAAAAACAATCATATTTTCATGTTCACTAATAAAATTATATTCCTTTGTCATAGAGATTTCAAGAAGCTAATTCGAGAATCTCAAAAAAGGTTTTCTTGATTGTTTACCTTCTAGCTAGGTTTTCAAGACATCTAATCAAGTTTTTCTTCATGATTCGTAAAGACTCCTCAAGAATCTTGTTCTTTTAGGTATTTAAGTATAGCATAGTGTTGGACTAGTTCGTCCTAACGCCCTACATGTACTTTCAGATTTAGAAAAGAATAGTTTAAGATTCTACCCCTAAATTTGAATATCGTTGACATAAATTGATTTTGAGTTCATGAGTTATGTTTCTTTTAAAAGTTCTATTACTAATAATCAAATTGCTATATTGTTATTGAGATGCTTCATATTATAAACCATAACTCTTAAATTTATAATTCACATTCAAGAGAATTAAGTTGTAGAGTTCAAGAAAGTCTTTGAGTTCAATTGTGAATCCGTTTAGATAAACTATCAATTTGAGCTAAGTTATGAGGATGTAATTGAAAGAATAAAAAGTTTCACATACATAAGTTCTATGTAGTTATGTAGACCTTCGAGTCGAGTTGTTTCATTCCCATGATTTAACATGAACTTTCTAAGTTGAGCATCTTTCAAAGAAGTGGTATCTTCGTGTTCTAATCCTTTAAGTGTCATGTTCCTAGTCTCTCTTTGAGATTTACTCCTAACCATGTGACTATTACATATTACCCATTAAGTCCTTGATTTTAGTAGTTCATGCCCATTATTCTACATGAACCCTATAAGTAAGTACTTCATGTCTATAATTCCGCATGAACCCTATGAGTTGAGCTTGAGTCCTTGAGTTAAGTAGTTCATGCCCACAATTTTTCATGAACCCTCCGAGTTGAGGATTCTTGATATTAGTAGTATCGTTGACTCCTTTTGTCTTGGAATCGTTGAGTTCAAAGTATTGAATTCTATGAATTGTTATTGTCAACCTTGAGTTGAGTCATTCATGTTTACAATACGACTTGAACCTTGTTTTAAGAATTCTTCTTACAAATTGTTTTAAAACTTGTTTGAAAGACGAGCACTGAGTTGTGAAAGAATAAAGTTGAAGTTCATTTCTTCAAAACTATATGTAGACTAACTATTCCAAAAGAGATTTAAAATGTTTTAACATTTAAATACAAACATAAATTGTGATTTCCAAAGAGCCTTCCAGCTAGTTTCAGAAAATAGTGATAACTTTATAAATAAAACAAGAAGGGAAACTGAGATTTCCAAGATAGCCTTTGAGCTATGTTTTTTAGCACTAATCTCAAATCACATAAAAGTATTTTTCTAAAACATTTGAGTTAGTATATTTTGGGAGAACACCAAATTGGAGCGAGCTTGAGTTCAGATAACTCACATCTCCATAAAATTATGTCACGACTATGGTTAAAAAAGGATCAATACTTATTAGATAAATCTTTTTCACAATAGACTAGTAGATCCACTAAGTTAAGTTAGGTCCTATTCTCATGGGAAGATATAGGATGGTCCTTGGAAGCATAAGGTGAAGTGTTTTTATCATCATTATAGCTCTTAAATGATGCTTGTGGGTTAGAGAATCTACCACATAAATTATATTACTTTAGTATATAAGTAAATTTGAGGTTATAAGAATCCTTATTGCATTTATAGCTTTCTTGGGTTTCAAGTTATTCCAAATATATGTCAAAAGTGCTTTTCTGAATGGAGATCTGAAGGAAGAAGTTTACGTTAAACAACCATCTGGATTTGAGGATGCTAATTTGCCAAATTATGTGTTCAAACTCAACAACGCTTTGTATGGGTTGAAGTAGGCACCTAGAGCCTAGTATGAAAGGTTTTCAAAATTTCTATTGAAGAATGGCTTCAATAGAGGAAAAATCAACAACACATTGTTTTTTATGAAAAAAGATCAAGAACTGCTCATCATCCATGTGTAGTGGATGATATCATCTTTCGAGCTACCTCTGAACATCTTTGTGAAGAATTTGCCACTCTCATCATAAATGAATTTTAGATGAGCATGATGGGAGAGCTGAACTTTTTATTGGGTTTGAAGATAAGGAAAACCTCCGATGGCACCTCAATATGTCAAGGGAAGTACTCAAATGATCTGCTAAAGAAGTTTCATATGGTGGATTCCAAGACTATTGGTACCCCCATGGGTATAAACTCAAAAATGGGAGAAGATGAGACTGATCCTTTAGTGAATAAAACCATGTACAGCGGTATCATTGGGTCTCTATTGTATTTGACAGCAAGCAATCCTGAGACTCTATTCAGCATAAGAATGTGTGCACGATTCCAAGTATCCCCTAGAGAATCATATCTAAAGGAAACTAAGACGATCCTGAGGTATCTGAAGAAAACAGAGGACTTGTTCTTGTTTTATCGTGCAGGTATATCTTTGAACTAGTGGAATATGTAGATGTTGATTTTGCAAGATATCAAGTCGAAAGAAAGAGCACTTCTAGAATGACACATTACCTTGGATCCTCACTCATCTCTTGGGTAACCAAGAAGAAAAAATCAATAGTTCTCTTGATATCGAGGCTGAGTATGTAGCTCTAGCTTTCTGTTGTGTGCAACTTCTTTGGATAAAGAAACAACTTGAGGATTTTGGAGTCTACATCAACATCATTCCTCTCATATGTGATAATACCAGTACAGTCAACATGTCTTGTCCAAAAAAAAACACATTGATACATTCATCACTTTCTGAGAGCTAATGTTGAAAAAGGAAACATCATCATGAAATATTGCACAACTGAAGATCAGATTGTGGATATCCTTACAAAAGCTCTCAGCAAAGGATCAATTTGAGAACAACATGTTGATGTTAAGAATGATAAACATGCATTAAACTAATATCATCAAAAGGCCTCTAATTCCTAATTAGTCTATGATCTAGAGGGTAGGTATCTACATAACTTGTACTGCATTAAAGTGAGATGATCTATGTATCTATTTCAGGAGTAGACAATTCTCAAACCGTTCAAGAATTGTATTTCATATCAAGTTGAGGACCTGTTCCGTCCCAAGGTTAGCACTCTCTACATTTATTTTAAACAGTCTAATGAGAGCTGTCGAGATTTCCACATGTCAGTCATTAGTCCTTCTGATTGTCGTCCCATCGCCTTTAATCCAAGAGACACGTCTATTCAGGGACCTAACAGATCATTTCAAGTTCATTTTTGTTGACTTTTCTTCACTCTATATATTTACATTTCAAAACACCTCTCGCTAAGTCTTCTGTCAAAAACACTTTCTGTCTCTCTATCGTTTTTCTCTAGTTTTTTAGTCTTTTTTCTCAAACATCATGTCTCAATATCCATCTTCTTCAGATAAAATGCTCGACTCTTTAAATATGATAAACCAAATGGAGTTTTACACATCTTTTGTCGTCGTGTCTCCGTCTAAATCATCGACCATTTCTCCGGTCAACATTGGTACAACGAGTTCTCTGAATCCTCAGTCCCCCTTTGACCTCAATGAACCATCACCCATATATTAACCTAGTCCCTTCTATAAGGTACTCTCTAATCATTTCTTTGAGGGAGACCATCCAAAGATAAAGTCATCAGGGTCAAACATTCTTGCTGCAAGTGATAATTTGGTTGTGGACATTTTAACTCGTATAAGGAAAGAAGTGTTGAATAAAGAATATAACCTGGGTGTCGAAGATTTGGTAGATGCATCCTAACCGATGTTTTACAAGACTCCTGATAGCGGTGGATATCCTTCATCCTATTGCACTTATACTAATGAGGACAAAGGTTCCATTAAATGGATGGTTCTAAAAATAATGGTTCCAACATCCATAAAATTAGGAGAAGGGGTTAAATATACATCTAGAAGGATAACCTCTACTAGAGTATTCACTCAAAATATCATGGGTGATGCCATGAAATCCAATGAGTTAACCACTATTGAGAATCGAGGTAAAATACAATCTTGTAAGGCAACCTTTGATGTTCTTGTTGATAACGTGGTGGAAGTATTTGGAGAAGGTTTTGACAAATAGTGTTTGCGAGAAGCTTCTAATGGTCGAAAGCACAAACCATCTAAGAAGGATAATACGGGAAAGAGCAAAAGGGAATCTTAGTCTTCTGTGGGAAAAAGGGTTGTATTGGATAAAAGAAAGGGAAAAGATTCACAAAAGAAAAGGGAAACATAAAAGAGGAACAGAGAAACTTGTCCGACTGAGGAATAAATATCTGAAGGGGGACCTAGTCCTAAAAGAAATTTGGAGGACCATACAATAATTAAGTTGACTATCATTAATATTTTGCGTCTGAGAAAGGTTCTGGGTGGAAGTGTGATTGACATGGATATCATTCACAAACCAAGGATTGACTCATTGCATTATATTTTGGAGATTCAATCTTGGTGGCACCTGTTTGAGATTAAATCTCCTATTCTTCATGAGGAAGAGGTGTGAGAGTTCTATTACAACATTGAATTTGCTAAGGATGGAAGCATAAGCAAGGGTGGGAAACAACAATCTAAAGTTGGACGAGGACTTTCTTGGGAAATTTTAGGGGTACCAAGTGGTGGGATCAGGTCCGGTGAAGGAAAAACTTGCTATATAGAATTTTTTAAGGAATGCTCAAAGATACCTAATTCTCTTCATGATGGGGTTCTGAAGGCACTCATGAAAGGTGAGTATCATTTGGTCTTTGAAATTGTAAACAAAGTTCTCCTTCCTCGATCTAAGAAAAGCATTCTGGCCTCTGCAACTGATTTATTCATCATTGAGTAACTATGCAAGTTTGAACCTTTGGATCTTCTTTGACAAAACAATAATAGAACACAAGGGAAAATATGGTATGGGCTATGACTACTATTTAACAAAGGTGTTTAAATATTTCAACATCCATGTAGGAGTAGGTAAAATTGATACTGCCAAGAAATCATTTACCCTAAGAACTCTGGTGGAATGTGAATGTCTTGAAGGCAAGGGAAATCCAATGAGTAAGGTATCTCCATTGATCAAGGAGCACAACCACTTGAAGCACAAATTTGGATGCGATGACTGTGCTAATGAGCAACAAAGATGCTGAAATTTCTCTTCTAAAGGCAGCATTGCTCAAAGCACAAAAAAGTTACCTGGTAATGAGGTTGTCAAGGAGATACAAAAGCAGAATGATACGCTCATCGAAAAGGTTGTTGTTTTTATAGAGAAGTGATCAAGGATAATAATGAAGCAAACTCTAAGATCACTCTTGTTATGAACTCCCTCTCTCATCTGCCTCCTTCCTCGTAGTCCTTCCTGTGACTTTTTTTATGTGTGGAATGTGTACGAGGTTCTTACTTGTTAGTATAACTTAAATGTATTGACTGCTGATTTTTATTATGCTTATGAAATGGAATCCTGTTTTGTTGTGGCTAAATTATGTTTCTTTCTAGTTTAATAACTATGTTGCTTTCCTAGAGGACCATTATATATTTTTTTATTGAGAACATCATTGCACTTTTTTTTTCAAGAGAGCTATTGCATTTTTTATTTACTGAAAAGGTCATTGCATTTTTCATTTTCCAAAAAGATAATTGCATTTTTCATTTGCCAAGAGGGCCATTACATTTTTCATTCTCTAAGAATGTCATTGCATTTAAGTCGCATGTATTTGACGGTGAAGAATGTTCACCATATATTTTCAATGTTCAAGTCGGTGGGAACTTGCTTTGAATGTTATTTGCATTAAAGTTGCATCTATTCGGAGGTGAAGGATGTGCATCCTATCTTTTTTAACGTTCAAGTCGGTGAAAACTTTCGTTGATAGATATTAACATTGAAGTCGCATCGATTTGGTGGTGAAGGATGTTAATCATATCTTTTAAACATTCAAGTCGGTGAAAACTTGCGTTGAAAGATATTTGCATGTAAGTCGCATCTATTCAGAGGTGAAGGATCTGCACTAATAACATTTCAACATTCAAGTCGGTTAAAATTTGCGTTGAAATATATTTGCATTTAAGTAGCATCTATTCGAAGGTGAAGGATGTGCATCCTTTAATTTCGATGTTCAAGTCGGTGGAAACTTGCGTTGAATGAAATTTGCATTTAATTCACATATATTCGGAGGTGAAGGATGTGCACCATATCATATCTTTTCAACGTTCAAGTCGGTGGAAAATTGTGTTGTTGCATTTAAGTCGCATCTATTTGGAGGTAAAGGATGTGCATCCTATCTTTTAAACGTTCAAGTTGGTTTAAATTTGTATTGAAAGATATTTGCATTTAAGTCGCATCTATTAAGTGGTGAAGGATGTGCACCCTATCTATTTAACATTCAAGTTGGTGGAACTTGTGTTTAAAGATATTTTCATTTATGTTGCATCTATTCAGAGGTGAATGATGTGCACTCTATCTATTCCACGTTCAAGTAGGAGGAGATTGGCGTTGAAATAATTTCATTCGTCCTACCGCTGGACATACATTAAAAATCCTACCGATGGATAAACTTTTTTTTCATTCTACCGATGTACATACATGAAAAATCCCATCGATGGATCATCATCATTTTAATTCGTCCTACCGATGGACATATATTCAAAATCCTACCGATGGATCATCATCTTTTTTCGTTTGTCCTACCGATGGACATACATTTAAAATCCAACGATGGATCACCTTTTTTATTTCGTCCTATAGAAGGATCATCATCTTTTTCATTCATCCAATCGAGGGACGTACATTTAAAATTCTATCCTACCGATGGACATACATTCAAAATCCTACCGATGGATCATCTTTTTTCGTTCGTCCTACCGATGGACATACATTCAATATCCTAACGATGGATTATATTTTTTTCATTTGTCCTACGCATGGACATACATTCAAAATCCTATTGGTGGATCATATTTTTCTCAACAGTCCTATCAATGGACATATATTCAAAATCCTACAAATGGATCATATTTATTCGTTCGACCAACGGTCATAAATTCATATTCTACCAATGGTTCATTTTCATTCGTCCTAGCAATGGACATGTATTTATATCCTACCGATGGATCATGTCCATTCATCATATCAACATCCAAGAGTATGCATTCTCAGTAGAGCTGCATGTGCAGACTACTTCAACAAGGATGCTACATAGCGTGGAACCTTTTAGAGGCAAGTCTAGGATCGACTTCCACAACAATCGAAGCACATTTTAATATAAAGGTCATGTGTTCGACCAAACTTGGATTTGTCAATTTTCGTTCTCCATGATTTCTTTCATCAATCATGTCTGATGAAAGTAAGAGATGTTGAAACCCAATTTTGGCCTAACATTTTCAAAGAATGTAATTTTTAAGATTATTTATTTAACAGTTCAATATATATATATATATATATATATATATTTATAATTTTAAATTAGTTTATCAATAACTATTTTTATTTGTCAATATTTAAGATTTTTATTAATTAATCGTAATTACATTTTTTCACAGCAGGTTAAGCACTTTCAAATGTTTTTTTAGTTTTATTTTTATTAAATCATTATTTTTGGTGAATTATATATATATATATATATATATATATATATATATATATATATATATATAGATATATATATATATATATATATATATATATATATATATATATATATATATATATATTCTTTATATTTTTTAATGTTCATTTTTATATTTTACAAAATCTAAAAAATTATTTATATATTACGTTTGAATTTTGCAATGGAGATTGATCAATAATTTTGGGTCACAATTCTGAGCCCATAATTTGAGCCTATTGAATAACAATTCACCATGTAAGAATCAATTACATCAAAATCTAAGGGTGGTGGACATTATTTTTTCGGTTTAGGACTTCTCTTCTATCCTCATTTCGAGACGCCACCACTCAACAACCTGTCTTCCTTTTTTTGGTTTACTGCTAACAAGGCAGTCCACAAATGCTAGTGAACTGGCTGAAAACTATCAATAACGCATCAAGCCAGACACTGTTCCACTCTCTTTCTCGCTACTATCAAACCCAAACCCACTAGTTTTCACGACAAAACAAGACCCTTAGAAACAACAAGAAAACTCCATCTCCAGAGAGAAAATCTAGCTCGAAGATCAAGCATTCCACCAGTGACTATTGCTTGAAGCCATTAATCGCGAAGTTATCACACTAAATATCGTAGTAGTGAGCCACCATTCATATTCTCCAGCGAAACCAGTTATCTCCTGCAAAGCTCAGATCCAAAACCAACGACCGCGAGCTCGAAGCTCAAACGACAAAGAATACAACCCTACGTTCGTTTCTCTATTCTTCAGTATCTCCATAGATTCTCCAGTAAAACCCGCAAAACTCGATGAGACCTAGTGGCCTCTCTGTCATTCTCTATTTCTTATGATAACACTCCAATCTTCTTCTCCTCTTTATTTTATTACACTTCGGATTTGTTCATGTTGGTGTGTTAATGGAGTTTGTTCATACATATCTATTTATATTGCTCTATTTTATAAATGAATCTGGCCGGCAAGTTCAACTCCGATGATCTTACTTTGATGTTACGTGTCCATTTTTTTTGCTTTGTGTTTTGATGTTCTCTACTTAAATTTTATTATTATTTTTTCGGTTAGTGATTTGCCTTGGTTATTTATTTATGGTTCAATATTGTGTTAATCTTGTTTTGTTGTTTACTACTATTTATGGATAGATTTATATTGTTCGAAAAATAGTTTTGACTCATTATTGTATGTTACTGACAATAGGCAAATTTAGGTCGTCTCTTATATTATTGCTTATGTTATTATTTTTCTACATTGTATATTTGTTGTACTTGTATATTATTTTCGTCACCTCCTCAATTTGAAAAGTGAATTCAGTCGGGATCCACATTTATGGATTCCGAAGGCTGCCTAACACTTTCCCTGAGTAATCACGTGAACCCTTGCCTAAATATAATGGTTTCGTAGATATTTAATTGGTTTCCAAGATTTTTCCTAAAATTGGGTGGCAACTCTTTTAATATTCATTTATTGCTTAAAATTCTTTAAAATTGAATCAATTGATTATTTTTTGAGTCACCACGACGTTTCGCCTTGTTTGAACAAAGTAGGGATGTAAACAGAATGAGAACTTCACTGGGGATTCTAAAGGTTCTAATCAATATGAATCATTTTTTCAAATTGAAGAAAATTTCCTTTATTGTGTTATACTTTGTATTTGGTATATTTCACTGATTATTTGTATATTGTAGTTGTCGTTTATTCATTATTAGTTTTATTGAATGTATATTGGCATTGAATTTCATGACACAATTTCTGCCAAATGAAAAATACAATGCATTAGGACAAAGGTGGTTACGTGGCTCTCCATAATTTCCTTTATTGGGTTATACTTTGTATTTTTTTATATTTTGCTGATTATTTGTATATTGTAGTTTCTATTTATTCGTTATTCATTTTATTGTTTATATATTGGCATTGCATTTCATGACATAATTTTTGCCAAATGGCAAATATAATGCATTAGGCTAAAGACGGCGATGTGGCTCTCCACGATTGTCCTTCAGAAAACACCTTTGAATTCTTTTGAAGTGGTAAACAAATTGTTGGCTTGTGCTCATCCACAATAGTTTATTATACTTGACCCCGTAGTTTGTCAGACTCGGGTGACCATGTCTTTTCTAAATCACTCTTAGTCAGCTAGTGTAGAGCGAAACCAAAACCTTGAATTTAGCGCATTTATTTGAGATGAGTCAACATTTAACACAGATTTGTATAAAATATGCATTCATTATTTGCATGTTATGTGATATACCTGTTTTACGTGAATATGTTGTATCATGGTCCATTACTTCAAAGTTTATTTTTATGAGCTTTTTACAAACAATTTCAAGTTACTGTCAAGTTACTTTTACCTTTCGAGTTGTTTTTTAATGTTTCAAGGTTATTGCTCATATAAAGTGACAAGGTGTAGGGGACTCATGAAATTTGTGGCATATACGCTCAAAAAGATAAATCAGCGGAGTCTTTGACTATGAGATCACACTCATCCATTTTTTGTTATGTATTTTGCATGTTTGCCCTGCTTTCACACATTTCTCTTATTTTTGCAAGGAGACCGTCCTCGACAACAGTTGGGGATGGTGATAATAATGTATAGTTTTTTTTAATAATTGGGAGTATACAAAGTTTGAATAAACAACCAAAACAAGTGGTTGCTGTGGAAATTCGGAGGCCACATTCAACAGAGTGTACAAATATTGATAGTTAAGAGGATGCAAAAAAAGTTGGTGCAGCAAGCCAAAAAGCACTTCCTGACTATAAATTTCAATGGCCCTAGACCAAAAGGGAATTACTTTTAGTTTATCTGAATCTTTCTATTATTATATGCCTTATATTAATGAACTACTCGAACCTGATTCTCATCAGTGAGATACGTAAACAGCCCTCCTTGGGTTCGGTATACATTTTTTCAATTTTTGAAAAAAAATAAGAAAAAGAGGTTTTGTGTGTATATTCAAAGACAAATCTAAATGAATTACACAAACGTGATTCTAATCTCGGTGAGATACGTAGGCAACTCTCCTCAAGTTCAGTATACATTCTTTTAATTTTTTTAAAAAAGAGGGTTTGTTTGTATTTTCAAATATATATTTGAATGGACTACGCGAATCTGATTCTCATTTTAGTGAGATACCTAGGTAGTCCTTATTGATTTCGATATTAGTTTTTCCAAAATAAAAAAATAATAATTTGTGCATATTTTCAAAATTATATTTGCACGAACTACACGAACCTAATTCTCGTTTTAATGTGATACGTAGGAAACCTTTTTGGGTTAGGAATTCATTTTTCATAAGTAAAAAAAATAAGAATAAAAAAAATATTGTTTGCATATTTTCAAAGTCATATATGCACGAACTACGCGAACCTGATTCTCATTTCGATGAGATACGTAGGTAGCCCTTCATGAGTTCCGTGTCCATTGTTTTAAACTCAAAAAGGAATTAAAAAAAAATAGATTCAAATAGTTTGTTCATGTATTGAAAGTCATAACTTCCTGAACTACGCACACCTGATTCTCATATCAATAAGATACGTAGACAACTCTTCTTGAGCTCGTATTCATTCTTTTGCATTCCAAAAAAAAGTCAAATTGTGTGTGCATATTTTAAAAGGCATAACTCTATGAAGTAGACACACATGATTCTCATTTTAATGAGATACGTAGGCAGTGTTTCTTGAGTTAGATATTCATTCTTTAAAAAAATATTGCGTATATATCGTAAAAGTCATATATTAAGCTTAGTTGAGATCAATGAAGTTAGAAGCATGTAAATATATTGATATGATGAAGAGGATTGAATTTATGGTAAACCATAGATTCTTGTGGTACCTCTTATTTGTACTTTAGTGATGCATGAAATTCTCTTGCATTCATTCAAAATGGTAATAAAACCAACTTCATGGCATGTGCATGGTGCAGTGAACTTTTAGATAAAAATTCAATAGCATTGCATTGTTGATCTAGAACATGCCCTTAATGTTATTCGAGATGAAATAATGAGTCATGTTTGATTCAGGTAAGGCTTGTAGGCCCTTTTTTCTCTTGATTGTGCCTTTCAAAGCCTACAAAATGACATAAATCCCTAGTTTTGCCACTTTGAGAATAAAAACTTTGTTTGAACAACCACATTTTAGCCATTACCCCTATTCAGTGTTGACAAACACTATCCCTTTCTTGACCCAACCTGCTTGAGTGGACCAAGAATGTGAAAATTATAAGAGAAAATCCATGTATGAAATTTCTTAAAGAAAAAAATCGAGTCTCCCAAAGTCAAGAAGCAAAAAAAACTTTTAGAGAATGAAAAAGAAATAAAGAAGTAGCAGAGTTTGAAAGAAAAAGAAAGACAAAAACACCCCTACAAGGTTACTGAAAGAAGAAAAGAACAATTTTCCAACAAAAAAGGAGACAAATTCAAAAGAAAGAAGTGAAAAAAAATCCAAGAAATAAGGATTCAAAAGAAGTTGAAACACAGGGTGTGAAAAAAGAAGGGAAAAACTTAAAAAAATGATAATTCTAAAGAAGTTGAACAGGGGAAGACAATGAAGATGATTTGACACCAAAGTCGTATCAATCATTAAGGACACAAATTCACTGTGATGCTCAAGAAGTAATTAGGTCACTTTTATCCCAAATAAATATCGTACCATCCCTAAACCTACGTTACAAGACAATGACAAACCCTACATGATATCATTCAAAATATTCTTATATTAGGGGAGATTTGCATAAGGGTCAAGCATATGGTATCACAGTTGCATGCATTGAACATTCTTGTGAGTGTGAGTGCACTTTGAGAAATGTCCTCCAATCGAACACTTCACATATGTGTGTTATATGACTTTTCTGTGTTGTGAGGGAACGTGAAACTCGAGGATTGATACAATTCAAAATCTTTATTTGAAGCAAGATGAACGGATTTTATTGATCCTTAATTAAGTTTGAGGTACCACTTGAAGCTGTAAGAATTACGTTGAATTTAATTTTAGTTAGAAAAAAAGAGAGAGAATGAGAGAGTTAATTGCAGTCCTAACAGTTGGTAACAATAGTAGTCAAGATTTGACTGTCTCATCACATTCTTTATTTTTCATAAACAATCAAAAACAAAAAAAAGCTACCAAGCACACACTCTTTAATATTTTTCAGAGCTATTGTTTTTAGATTTTTTCCATTTTTTTAAAAAGAAGAATTTGTCTTTCATTTTGGGTTGTTCATTGAAAAAAGTTTCAAGGTAAATCTTGTATATGTGAGAGTCCTGTTTTACTTCATTGGATTGTCCACTCCAAAAATATGATATATCTTGTCTTTGGACTTGGAGTGTTGTAGGGAGTATTATTTTTCTATTTAGCATATTCATATTGTGCATTTTCTACTTATGATTTTGTCTCAGATTCTTCGCAGTCTTTATCATCCACAGAATTTAAACTACACTTGACCTTATTTGTTGCTCAGCAGGTTATGTCGGCGCCATAACGACTCGATCATATATCCAGTGTGATTTTTCTTTCTCCTTGTTATAAACATTAGGAAAGAAATTTTTAGAATATCTCAAAAATTCACAATAAGGTGTTATCTTCAACAATCAAGATTAAAGATCATTTTGAGATTTTCCAAAAATTCTAACTGGGATGTAATTTTTGAGGACAACCTCAAAAATTCCAATAGCCAACTTCAAATGATCCTCTAGAGCTTAAACATCAAAGTAAACTAGAAAATATTCAACATTCTCATGGTTAGCAAGCAACTCCTCATACAAATCTCCAATAAAACACGAGTTCCAAAGAACATAAAGCGTTCAGGAACAAAGTAATGATTGTTCACTTGTGTCAAAGTGAAAGGAATTTTGTAGATATTATCTTGTGAAACGTTCATTAAAGTTTCTTAATTATGTTTCAAGCTAAAGTAACATTGTGTCTTCTAACTGTTCCTTTTAAAATAAAGGGGCACACGAAAGCATCGGGATGATGACATTTTCAAGACAAATGAGTCATCCACGTCGTTACAGTAAGAAATCATAGTGTCATCAATCATTTTTATTTTCATAGCATTGAATTTTAATTTTCCAAGATGGCCATTGAATTTCCAATTTACTGAGAATGTCATTGCATGTTATTTGCTAAGGGGACCATTGCAATAACACTCTATAGCCAAAACAGACAAAAAATTAGTTTTTCAGAAAAATCTGCAGGTGCTACCAACAGTGGCATCGACGGACCGTAGCCTGAACCACGGTCCGTCCTAATCAACCGTCGATGGGATTAGAAACTCCCATTAATTTCAACCTAGAAAAATTTGTTAAGTCTTGGTAGACGGATGGACTTACGGTCTGTAGGTCAAACGACGGTCCATAGTCTGTGACCATCGATCAAGACTCCTTTAACCACTCTCTGACAAGAGCTATGGATGACCATCAGGGTTCGTAGGTCTCACTGTAGGTGTAAAATTTGCAGCTAGTTAAGGGGAAATGTCCTTAGGTCAACTTAAAATGATCATAACTGTTATCACAAAATGAATTAGGTCTCTCATGACCTACCCACCAATATATAATTGAATTATCTTTCCATATCCACCGACCTTGCTAAAATCAGGCCTCCGAGTAAAATGTTATGCCCATTTTAGTAAAGGCCTGTCGAACAGGCCCTCACGACGGACCCAATGACGGGGCATCGGGCGCACGACGGATCGACAGTCCTGGTCGTCATGAAGACCGACAACAACCTTTCGAGGGGTCTTTCCCACTCTGTTTAAACCCTAAATTATGTCGTTTTGACCCTAAATCATCAGATTTTAGTAGTGTAATCCTAGAAACATAATTAAAACATATTCAAGTAAAATCATTAAATCAAAACTTAGAAAACTAGAAGCAAGGGAGGAGAAAAAAAAAGCTCAAGAACCCTAGTTCAAGAATGCCACAAGCTCCAGCAATTCCATCCCCAAAACTTACGTATTTTTCCATGAATTTCATCACCAGGTATGTGGGATTTCACTAGTGGGTTCCTTTCACCCATTGGGTCCTTAGTTTAAGTAAGTTTTGATTCGCTTCTCATGATTAAATCTAGGGTTTCAAGAACTTTGATATAACTTAATGAATTTTTTAAATATATGTTCCAAATAAGATCATGATCTTATTACTTAGATTATCGCATGAATTTTTCAGAATCCTAGCTTTGTATTTCTTTAGTTCTTGAATTACACATGCCAGGTCATATATTTCAGACACTTCAGATATACATGCCTTAATTATAAATTCATAATTACCATATTAATTATTGTATTATCAGTTTGCATGTTCAGTTTCGAGCTATCCAGCATTTATAGAAATTCAAATATACAAGTTAATTTAAAGAATTCATTGGGAGTAGCATAAAACCGAGTTGGACTAGGGTTTAGCATACGCAATAGTTCAAGAACTACTATCCAAGTAGGTCGTAAGTCCCCTCTATCGGCAATGAGTTTATTGATCACACCAGCATGCCTTTATACCTTTGGAAGGTTATATTGGGTCCTCTCGATGGGGCATATACATCGCACTCCACATTTAGATCATGTGGTTTTATTATTGGTTATTAGTAGCTCCCACAGTTCAGTAAGACTCTCTGCATTGACCATTTATCAGTATATTCAGTATTCGATTCATCATGTTTTAAATTGGTCATTGCATCCAGTTAGCTTAGAAATTAGCACATCACATTCAGATTATTATACTTGTTTTTATGCTTGTTCAGTTATGTTTTATTTCAGCTTTAATCTATCCTACGTGCTCAGTAACTTTCAAGTTCTGATGCATACGTGCGCTACATCTTCTTGTGATGTAGGTTAAATTCTGAGCATCTAGATAACGCATAGATCGACTTCCCGATCTCCAGTTCAGCAGATTCAGTGGTGAGTCCTCATTCTCCGAGCACAACAGTCATAAGTTCCATTTCAGTCTTTAGTCATTTAATTTTAGTTTTTGCTAGATTTAGCTGGGGCTTGTCCGAGTATTTCTAGTCTAGTTTAGAGGCTACTTTTAGTCATAGTTAGATTTAGCTTAGTATTGAGTTAATATTTCTGTTGTATTAAACTCATTGTTTTCAAATATCTTAGTTATAGAATATGGATATTCCCCATCTTTTCATTTTAAGTATGATTTAGCTTTTGCAATAACTTATTATCTTTAGTATGCTCATGATCAAGCCAGCAGGGTTAGCTTTGGATCACTTGTGGTCCTAGGTTCCGTGTCCGCATCTCGGGGGTAGCTCAGGGCGTGAAAAAACTTGGTATCAGAGCACTAGGTTCAAGAGTCCTACGATGTCTGAAAAAATTGCACTAAGTAGTTACCTTTTAATGGGTGTGAAGTACACCACATCTAATATTAGGGAGGCAATAAAGTGTTTTAGGAAAAAATCACTTTCTTGCTACTCTTATCGTGTGTAAGGTATGATCTTATTCCATTCTAACTTGACGTTCTATGTTCCATATTATGCCTCCTCGTAGAGCTAACGCTAGGATCGCGAACGCCAGGATTGCAAACGCAGCTCCTCCAATCCTAGATCAAGAAGTTTCCAATGCTGAGTTCAAGAATGTCATGCTGATGTTGGCTCAAAGTATGACCCACCAGAACAATCGTGTTCCTGATCATATGAATGAAAATAGTGGATCAGCAGCATCAAGGGTGCGTGACTTTGTTTGGATGACTCCGCCTGAATTCTTAGGATTGAGACTAATGAAGATCCTTAGAATTTCTTGGATAAAATCAAGAAGATCTTTTAGGTGATCCAGGTTACTGGGAAATATCGGGTTGATTTGACATCATAGCAGCTGAAAGACGTGGATCATATCTGGTACACTCAGTGTAAGGAAAATAGGAGTGCAAATGCAGCTCCTATTAGTTGCGAGTGCTTCAGCGAGACTTTTTCGACAGGTTTTCCTCAATAGAGTAGAGAGAAGCAAAGGCCCATCAATTCATGAACTTGAGGCAGGGAAACATGATAGTCGAAAAGTATGGGCTGAAGTTTAACAAACTCTCCAGGTATGCTCCTCACATGGTTGCTGACTCCAGGGCTCAGATTAATAAGTTCTTGTATAAAGTATCAGATTTGGTGAAGAGAGAGTGTAGAAATGCTATGTTGCTGGGAGATATGAACATCTCTATGCTTATGAATCATCCTCACCAGGTTGAGGCTGATAAGCTTAAAGAACACGCTAAGGAAAATAAGAAGGCTAGGACTGGGAACTATGACTATTCTAAGAAGAAATCAGGTGGAGGAAATTGCTCGCAGGGTCAGCAAAAGTTTTCAGCTCCAGCCCCTTCATCAGCTAGTGTTCCATCCTCCAAGAATATGTATGACCAGAAGGGAAAGGCACCAGGATCTAAGTCTTAGCGAAGTATTTCAGGCACCAAGACTTACCCCACTTGCCTTAAGTGTTGTAAGAACCATCCGAGTGTGTGTCTTGAAGGATAAAGAAGGATCTTTTGGATGTGGTCAGTCTGGTCATAGGTCGAAGGACAGTCCTTCTATACAGGGTCAAGGAGGTTGTAATGGTAGAACTCAGTCTACAAATTCAGCAGCACCAGCAAGTCGCCCAACTCAACAGGGTAAATCATCTGGTACAGGTGGTGGTCAACGCCAGAACAAACTTTATGCTCTTCAGGCTCGCCATGATCAGAAAGATTCTCCTGATGTAGTCAGTGGTACGTTACGAGTCTTTGAACTTGATGTTTATGCATTGTTAGATCCAGGCGCTACTCTTAATTTTGTAACTCCTTATATAACAGTCCAATTCAGTGTCAGTCCAGAAACTCTCTCATAACCTTTCTTAATCTCTACTCCAGTCGGTGACCTAGTTATAGCTAGACGGGTATACAGAAATTGCTCTGTCATAGTCTCTCAAAAGTCACCTCAGTAGATTTAGTAGAGTTAGAAATGGTAAACTTTGTTGTCATTCTAGGCATGAATTGGTTACACTCATGATTTACCTCAGTGGATTGTAGAACTTAGATTGTTCGTTTTCAGTTTACAGACAAACCAATCTTAGAATTGAAGGGTAGTAGCCTAACGCATTTATTTCATACCATAAGGCCAGAAAGATGATATCTAAGGGTTATATCTATCATCTAGTTTGGGTTAAGGATTCTAGCCTTGTAACCCCATCTCTTGAGTAAGTTCCAGTAGTCTGTGAATTTGCATAAGTATTTCCAAAAGATCTTCTGGGGTTCCTCCCGAATGGGAAATCGACTTTGGAATTGATATCCTTCTAGATTCCCAACCTCTTTCTATTCCCCCTTACATAATGGCTCCAACAGAGCTTAAGGAATTGAAAGGGCAGTTGAAAGACCTTCTAGATAAGGGTTCATCAGACCTAGTATTTCACCATGGGGTGCACCAGTATTTTTCGTAAACAAGAAAGATGGTTTTCTCAGAATGTGCATTGAATATAGATAGTTGAACAATGTCACAATCACGAATAAGTATCATATCCCCAAGATGGATGACATGTTTGACAAACTTCAGGGTGCTAGTCTTTTCTCAAAGATACACCTCAGATCGTGTTATCATCACTTAGAGTCAGAGATAGTGACATTCTGAAAATAGCCTTCAGAACTCGGTATGGTCATTAGGAATTTGTAGTTATGTAGTTTGGACTAACCAACGCTCCTGCAACTATCATGGATTTGATGAACTGAGTGTTCAAACAGTACTTAGACTTGTTCATTATCGTCTTCATTAATGATATCCTCATTTACTCTAGGAGTAGGAGAAACATTTAAGTCATTTGAGAGTTGTTCTGCAGACTCTCAAACATCTCCAGTTATTCGCTAAGTTTAGTTAATGTGAGTTTTGGTTGCAATCCGTTGCTTTCCTCGGTCACATTATATATGTCAACGGGATGTGCATATATTCACGAAAGATGGAAGTAGCGAAACAATGGACCAAACCTACCTCTGCTACAAATATATAAAGTTTCATGGCTCTAGCAGGTTATTAAAGAAGGTTCGTGGAATGATTTTCATCCATAGCCTCCCCATTGACTAGGTTGACTCAGAAGATGGTCAAGTTCCAGTGGTCAGATGATTGTGAGAAAATCTTCATAGAATTGAAAACTAGATTGAATACAGCTCATGTCTGGACTCTACCAGAGGGTTCAGATGGATATGTGATCTATTGCGATGCATCCAGAATTGTCCTTGGTTGTGTGTTAATGCAATGAGATAAGGTTATATCTTATGCCTTTAGAAAGCTTAAGGTGCATGAGAATAACTATCCAACTCTAACCTCGAGCTTGCAGCAGTGGTGTTTGCACTCAAGATATGGAGACACTACTTGTATGGTTTTCATGTAGATGTGTTCACCTATCATAAGAGCCTTCAGTATGTGTTCACCCAGAAAGAGTTGAATCTTCGCCAGAGGAGATGGATTAAGTTCCTTAAAATTATGATATGAGTGTGCATTATCATCTTGGAAAGGCGAATGTAGTGGACGATGTTCATCGTAGATTATCTATGGGTAGTGTAGCCCATGTCAAGGAAAAAAAGTAGCTAGTGAAGGATGTTCACAGGCTTGCTCGCTTGGGAGTTCGCCTTCTGAGCATATCAGCCAGCGGTGTAATAGTTTAGAATGGGGCAGAATAAACTTTGGTAGTGGAGGTTAAGGAAAAGCTAGAGAGTGATCCGATCTTGCTTGAAATAAAGGGTGCAGTCAACATTCAGCGAGTGGAGGTTTCTCCCAAGGGGGATATGGTGTACTTCGCTACCAAGGTAGATTGTGTGTTCCTGATGTGAAAGAGTTGAGGAAGCATTCTTACAGAAGCTCATAACTCCAGGTATTCTATTAATCCAGGTGACACTAAGATGTACCGCGATCTGCGGGAAGTCCATTGGTGGAATGGCATGAAGAGGGATATGGCAGACTTTGTGAGTAAGTGCCCAAATTGCCAGCAAGTCAAGGTAGAAAATCAGAAACCAGGAGGTATGACTCAAGAGATCGATATTTCAACTTGGAAGTGGGATGTGATCAATATGGATTTCATCACAGGGTTACCTCGTACTCGCAGACAGCATGACCCAATTTAAGTGACAGTTGATAGGATGACTAAGTCTTCTCGCTTTTTGGCGGTCAAGACTACATATCGGTAGAGGACTATGCCAAGCTTTACCTTACTGAAATTGTGAGGTTGCATGGGGTTCTTTTGTCTATCATCTCAGATATAGATCCTCAGTTAATCTCTCATATATAGAAGTCATTTCATCAAGGTCTTGGTTGTGTGATCTATATCAAAGGTAGTTAGGATGATCACCTTCCACTTATTGAGTTTGCCTACAATAATAGCTAACATTCCAGCATTCAGATGGCCCCTTGTGAGGCTACATATGGGCGTTGATATAGATCTCCTGTTGGTTGGTTTGAAGTAGGTGAAGAGCTTTGAAAGGGCCATATTCAGTCCTTTATGCTACGAAGAAAGTGCAACTCATTAGAGATAGACTTAAGACAACCCAAAGTCGTCAGAAATCTTATGCAGATGTAAGGAGAAGGGAAGTAGAGTTCCAAGTTGATGATTGGGTTTTCCTGAAAGTCTCACCTATGAAAGGGGTGATGAGATTTGGAAAGAAAGGGAAGATCAGTCCTAGATATGTAGGCCCTTACAACATTTTGAAAATGATTGTCAAGGTGTCATATGAGTTAGAGTTGCCAGAAAAATTAGCATCAGTGCATCCGGTCTTCCACATCTCACTCTTAAGAAGTGTGTGGATGACCCAACCTCTATAGTGCCATTAGAGAGTGTGGCGGTGAAAGATAGTCTTTCTTATAAGGATATACCAGTTGAGGTTCTTCACCGTCAACTTAGAAGGTTGAGAAACAAAGAAGTCTCTTCAGTCAAGGTTTTATGGAGGAGTCAGTCCGTAGAGGGAGCTACTTGGGAAGCAGAAGCAGCCTTGAAAGCCAAGTATCCTTACCTTTTTCCTTCCAATCCCACTCCAGCTTGAGGTAATAGTTCCTCTTCAGTTTTACAGTTATTCATGCGTAAATTCAGTTTTAGAATCATGTTCCCTCTGTTTGTACTTTCATTTTAGCGTAATTGCATGTACTCATAACTCAATTAAGCCAGAACCGTTCTCAGTGTTTAGTAGTGGGGTTTGCATTTCTCCCTCTATTTCAGCTAGTTTATTCTTCATTCGAGGACGAATTTTCCCAAAAGGGAGATAATGTAATACCACGTAGCCAAAAAAATAAAAAATTACTTTTCAGAAAAATCTGCAGGTGCTACAAACTGTGGCATCGATGGATCGTATCCTGAACCACGATCCGTCCGGCACAATCGTCGATGAGATCAGAAACTCCCTAAAATTTCAGCCTAGAAAAATTGGTTAAGTATTGGACGACGGATGAACTTATGGTCCATAGGTCAAATGATGGTCCGTAGTTCGTGAACGTCGATCAAGACTCCCTTCAACAACTCTCTGACAAGATCTATGGATGACCATCATGGTTTGTAGGTGGACCCACGGTCCGTATGTCATACCGTAGGTGGAAAATTTGCAGCCAGTTAAGGGGAAATGCAGTTGGGTTAAGTTAAAATGCTCATAAATCTTATTACAAAATGAATTAGATATCCCATGACCTACCCACAAATATATAATTGAATTATCTTTCCATAGCCACCGACCTTGGTAAAATCATACCTCCGAATAAACATTTATGCCCATTTCAGTAAAGGCATGTCGAACAGGACCTCACGACAGACCCAACGATGGGGCGTCGGTCCTTGTCGTCGTGACGCCCGACAACAACCTTCACAGGGGTCTTTTTGACCTTTCCCACTCGGTTTAAACCCTAATTGATGTCATTTTGACCCTAAATCATCAGATTTTAGTAAGTCTAAACCTAGAAACAGAATTAAAACATATCCAAGTTTAATCATTAAATCAATACTTAGAAAATTAGAAGCAAGGGAGGAGAAAAAAAAAGCTCAAGAACCCTAGTTCAAGAACGCCACAAGCTCCAGCAGTTCCATCCCCGAAACATAAGTATTTTTCTGTGGATTTCATCACTAGGTATGTGGGATTTCACTAGTTGGTTTCTTTCACCCATTGGGTCCTTAGTTTCAGTCAGGTCTTGATTCTCTTCTCATAATTAAACCTATAATTTCTAGAACTTTGATATAACTTCATGAATTTATTAAATATATGTTCCAAAAAAGATTATCATGTTATTACTCAGATTATCGCATGAATTTCAGAACCCTAGCTTTGTATTACTTTAGCTCTTGAATTAAACATGCTAGGTCATATATTTCAGACACTTCAGATATAAATGCCTCAGTTATAAATACTTAATTACCATATTAATTGTTGCATTCTCAGTTTGTATTTTCAGTTTAGAGCTATCCAGTATTTACAGAAATTCAGAAATAATCAGTTAAATTAACGAATTCATTGAGAGTAGTATAATATTGAGTTGTACTAGGGTTAAGCATACCCAATATTTCCAGAACTACTATCCATGTATGTTGTAAGTCCCCTCTGTGGGCAATCAGTTTAGTGATCATGCCAGCATGCCTTTATACCTTTGGCAGGGTATATGGGGTCCTCTTGATGGTGCGTATACATCGGACTCCACATTTAGCTCATGTGGTTTTATTATCAATTATTAGTAGCTCCCACATATAGTCAAACTCTCTGCATTGACCATTTATCAGTATATTGAGTATTCAGTTTCAGCATGTTATAAATTGGTGATTGCATCCAGTTAGCTCTGAAATGAGCACATCACGTTCAGATTATCATACTTATTTTTGTGCTTGTTCAGTTATGTTTTATTTCAGCTTAACTCTACCCTACATACTCAGTACCTTTCAAGTACTGACGCATACGTGGGCTACATCTTCTCGTGATGTAGGTTCAGGTTCTTAGGATGCAGATCAAGCGTAGATCGATTTCAGGGTCTCCAGTTCAACAGATTCAATTGTGAGTCCTCATTCTCCGAGGACAACAGTCAAGAGTTTCATTTCAGTCATTAGTCACTTAGCTTCAGTTTTGGCTATATTTAGCTGAGGCTTGTCCCAATATTTCTAGTCTAGTTTAGAGGCTATTTTAAAAAATAGTTAGACTCAGCTTAATATTGAGTAAATATTTCTTTTGTATTAAACTCATTGTTCTCAAATATCTCAGTTATAGAATATGGGTATTCCCCATCTTTTCATTTTAAGTATGATTTAAATTTTGCAACATTTTATTATCTTTAGTATGTTCATGATAATTCCAGTAGGTTAAGCTTGGGTTTACTTGTGATCGTAGGTTTCGTGTCCGCGTCTCGGGGGTAATTGCATTTTCCATTCCGAAAAGATAATTTCATTTTTCATTCACCAAGAAGGCCATTACATTTAAATCGTATCTATTCGGTGGGGAAGAATGTACACAATACCTCTTCAACGTTCAAGTCGGTGGAAACTTGCGTTGAATGATATTTGCATTTAAGTTGCATCTATTCGGAAGTGAAAAATGGGCATCCTCTCTTTTTTACGTTCAAGTTGGTGTAAACTTGGTTGCAATATATTCACATTTAATTCAAATATATTCGGTGGTGAATGATGGGAACCATATCTTTTCAACATTCAAGTCGGTGGAAACTTGCATTGAAAAATATTTGAATTTTAGTTGCATCTACTCAGAGGGGAAGGATGTGCACCATATCTTTTAAACGTTCAAGTCGATGAAAACTTATTTTACTTGTATATTATTTTCGTCTCTTCCTCAATTTAAAAAAGTGAATTCAGTTGGAACCAACATTTGTGGATTTTGAAGGGTGATTAATACCTTCCCTTAGAAATAACCTGAACCCTTACCTAGAATCTAATTGTTTCGTAGATACTTAATTGGTTTCCTAGTTTTTTACTAAAATTATGTGGCGACTCCTTTAAAATTCATTTATATCTTAAAATTCTAAAAAAATTGATCAATTGATTATTTGTCGAGTCACCACGACGTTTCGCCTTATTTGAACAAAGTAGGGATATAAACAGAATGACGACTTCACTGGGGATTCTAAAGGTTCTAATCAATATGAATTAATTTTTTCAAATTGAAGAAAATTTCCTTTATTCTGTTATACTTTGTATTTGTATATTGTAGTTGTCGTTTATTCATTAGTAGTTTTATTGAATGTATATTGGCATTGAATTTCATGACACAATTTCTACCAAATGGCAAATGTAATGCATTAGGACAAGGTGGTTACGTGGCTCTCCATAATTGTCCTTCAGAAAACACATTTGAATTCTTTTGAAACGATAAACAAATAGATGCTTGCTGTCATCCAACATCATTTATTATACTTCATCCCGTAGTTTGTCCGAGGCCACATTCAACAGACGGTACAAATATTGACAGTTAAGAGGATGCATAATTAGGTGGTGCAAAAAGTCAGAAAACACATCCAGACTATAGATTTCAATGGAGCTAGACCTACGGGGAATTGTTTTTTGTTTGTGTGAATCCTTAAATTGTTTTATGTCTTATATGAACAAACTACTAAAACTTGATTCTCAACTCGATGAGATACGTAGGCAACCCTCCTTGGGTTCGGTATACATTCTTTAAATTTTTGAAAAAAAATATATGATTTGTGTGCATTTTCAAAGATATATATGAACAAATTACGCGAACTTGATTCTCATCTCGGTGAGATACGTAGTTATTCCTCCTCAAGTTCGGTATACATTCTTTCAATTTTTGAAAAAAAAAAGAGGGTACCAATGTATTTTCAGAAACATATATGAACGAACTATGCAAACCTGATTTTCATTGCAATGAGATACGTAGGTAGCCGTTCTTGGATTCGATATTATTTTATCCAAAAGTAAAAAATAAAATAAAATAGATTGTGCATATTTTAAAAATCATATCTGCACGGGCTACACGAACCTAATTCTAATTTTAATGCTTTACATAGGCAACCTTTTTGGTTTTGGTAATCATTTTTCAAAAGTAATAATAATAATAATAATAATAATAATAATAATAATAAATAATAATAATAATAATATTGTGTGCATATTTCCAAAGTGATATTTGCACGAACTACGGGAACCTGATTCTCATTTTGATAAGATACGTAGGCATCCCTTCATGGGTTCGGTGTTCATTGTGTTTAAACTAAAAAAAAGATTATAATAGTTTGTTTATATTTTCAGATTCATATCTTCCTGAACTACGCACACCTGATTTTCTTATCAATAAGATAAGTAGACAACTCGTCTTGAGTTTGGTATTCATTCTTTTAAATTCATAAGACGAAAAAAGTCAAATTGTGTGTGCAGAATTTCAAAGGCATAACTGTATGAACTAGGCATACCTGTTTCTTATTTTTATGAAATACGTAGGTAGTGTTTCTTGTGTTCACTAATCATTCTTTTAAAAAACATTGTGTATGTATGTTAAAAGACATATCTTTAACTCAGTTGGTACCAATGCAGTTAGGAACATGTAAATATATTGATATGACAAAGAGGATTAACGTTATGGTAAGCCATAGATTTTTGTGGTACCTCTTATTTGTACTTTTTTTATTCTTGAAATTCTCTTGCATTCATTAAAGATGAGAAAAAAACCAACTTCGTAATTTCATTTGCATGGCGTGGAGAACTTTTAGATCAAAATTCAATAGCATTGCATTATTGATCTAGAACTTGGCCTGAATATTTTTAGGTGAAATCCTTAGTAATGTTTGATTCAGGTAATGATTGTAGGCCTTTTTTCTCTTGATTTTGCCTTTCAAACCGACCAAATGATATTTATCCCTAGTTTTCTCACATTGAATCTAAAACCTTTATTTGAACAACAACATTTTAGCCATTACCGTTATTGAGTGTTTACATGCACTATCACTCTCTTGGCCCAACCTGCTTGAGTGCCCAAAGAATGTACAAAATTATAAGAGAAGATTCACATATGAAATTCCAAAAAGCAAAGATACCAAATATCCCAAAGTCGCGGAAGCAAAAAAGACTTCTAGAGAAAGAAAAATAAAAATAGTAAGGGAAAACTTTGAAAGAAATAAAGAAAGACAAAAATACCCCTACAAGGTCACTGAAAGAAGTAAAGAAAAATACTCCAACAAAAGAGATGAAAAATTCAAAAGAGAGGGGTGAAATAAAAAAAAACTCCAAGAAATAAGGATCCAAAAGAATTAGAAACACATGGCATGAAAAAAAAAAAAGGGAAACTCCAAAAAATGATAATTCTATAGAAGTCGAAAAAGCGGAGGACAATGAAGAGGATCTGACACCAAAGGTGTATCAATCATTAAGAACACAAATTCAGTGCGACGCTCAAGGAGGATCTAAGTCACTCTTATCCCAAAAAAATATTCTACCCATCCCTAAGCCAATGGTACAAGCCTATGACAATCCCTACATGATCTCATTCCAAATATTCTCACATTAGTGGAGTTAATGTAATGGCCAAATATATGATATCACAGTTGCATGAATTGAACATTCTTGTGAGTGTGAGTGCACTTTGAGAAATTTCCTCTAATTGAACGCTTCAAATATGTATTAAATATGATATTTCTTTGTTGTGAGGGCATGTGAAACTTGAGGATTGATACAATTCAAAATATTTGTTTGAAGTAAGATGAATGAATCTTGTTGATTCATAAGTATGTTTGAGGTACCACTTGAAGCTGCAGGAATTACTTTGAAATCAATTTTACTTAGAAAAAAGAGAGAGACAATGAGAGAGTTAATTGCAATTCTAACTGTTGATACCAATTGCAGTCAATATTTGACTGACTCATTACATTCTTTATTTTTCATAAAGAATAAAAAACAAAAAAAAGGTGAGAAAACACACACTATTTAATATTTTTTTTTATTCTTTCCATTTATTAAAAAAAGAAGAATATGTCTTTGATTTTGGGGTTGTTCATTATTAAAAGATTCAAGGTTAATCTTGTATGTGTGAAAGTCCTATTTTACGTCATATGGTAGTCTGTCCCAAAATTTTTATACATCTTGTCTTTAGACTTTCAATATTGTAGGGAGTATTATTTTTCTTTTATATCATATTCATATTGTGCATTTTCTAGTCATGATTTTGTCTCAGATTTCTCGCAGTATTCATCATCCATAGAATTTAAACTACATTTTGCATGATTTCTTGCTCAATAGGTTATGTAGGCACCACAACGGTTCGGTCATATTTCCAGTGTGATTTTTATTTCTCCTTTTCATAAACATTGGGACAAAAATTTTGAGAATATATAAAAAATTCACAATAAAGGTGTTTCTCCAACAATCAAAGTTGGAGATTATTTTTAGATTTTCCAAAAGTTTTATCAGGGATATAATTTTTAAGGATGACCTCAAAAATTCCAATAGCCAACTTCAAATGATCCTTAAGCTCTTGAAGCTCAAAGTCAACTAGCAAATCTTCAACAATGTCATGGCAAGAGAGAAACTCCTCGTACAAATCTCGATTAAAACATGAGTTCCAATGAATATAAAGTATTCAAGACCAAATGATGATTGTTCACTTGCTAAAAGTGAAAGGCATTTTGTACCTATTCTCTTATGAATCTTTCATTAAAGTTTCTTAATTATGTTGCAAGCTAAAGAGACATTGTGTCTTCTAATTGTTTCTTTTCCCATACAGCGGCACATGAAAGCACCGGGATGATGACATTATCAAGAGACATGAGTTATCCACCTCGTTACACTGAGAAATCGTTGGGTCATCGATCATTGGCATTTTCATTCTATTTTTATCTGACAAAAGGGACATTTTATTTTAATTTGCCAAGATGACTATTGCATTTTTTATTTTCTTGAGAACGTCATTACATGTTATTTGCAAGAGGGCCATTGCTTTTTTTATTCGGAAAAGATAATTGCATTTTTTATTTTCTAAGAGGGTCATTACATTTTTCATTCTCCAAGAAGGCCATTGCATTTAAGTCACATCTATTCGGTGGTGAAGAATGTACACCATATCTTTTCAACGTTCAAGTCGGTGAAAATTTGCGTGCAAAGATATTTGCATTTAAGTCGCATCTATTAAGAAGTGAAGGATGTGCATCCTATCTTTTTAACGTTCAAGACGGTTGAAACTGGTGTTGCAAGATATTCACATTTAATTCTCATCTATACGGTGTTGAATGATGTGCACATATATTTTTAAGATTCAAGTCGGTGTAAAATTGCGTTAAAATATATTTGCATTTAAGTCGCATATATTCGGAGGTGAAGGATGTGCATCATATCTTTTCAACGTTCAATTCAGTGAAAACTTGTTGTACTTGTATATTATTTTCGTCTCCTCCTCTATATGAAAAAGTGAATTCAGTTGAGACCCACATTTGTGGATTTCAAAGGGTGATTAACACCTTTTATTCGGAATAATCTGAACTCTTACCTAGAATCTGATGGTTTCGTATATACTTAATTGATTTTCTAGTTTTTCTCTAAAATTACGTGGCGACTCATTTAAAATTCATTTATTTCTTAAAATTCTTTAAAATTAAATGAATTGATTGTTTTTTGAGTCACCACGACTTTTTGCGTTATTTGAACGAAGTAGGGATGTAAATGAAATGACGACTCCGCTGGGGATTAAAGAGGTTCTGACCAATATGAATTAATTTTTCAAATTGAAGAATATTTCCTTTATTGTGTTATACTTTGTAGTTGTTATATTTCGGTGATTAGTTGTATATTGTAGTTGTTGTTTATTCATTATCCATTTTATTCTACGTATATTGAACATTGCATTTCATGACATAATTTCTGCCAAATGACAAATATAATCCATTAGGACAAAGGTGGTTACGTGACTCTCCACAATTATTCTTACGAAAACACAATTAAATTTTTTTGAAAGGGTAAACAAATAGTTGACTTGCGGTCATCCAAGATCATTTATTATACTTCACCCCGTAGATTTTCCGAGGCCACATTCAACAGACGGTACAAATATTGACCGTTAAGAGGATGCAAAACAAGTTGGTACAAAAATTCAAAAAACACTTCCTGACTATATATTTCAAGGGCGCTAGACCTACGGGGAATTACTTTTAGTTTGTCTGAATCTTTAAATTATTATATGTCTTATATAAACGAGCTACACGAACCTACTTCTCATCTCTTAAGATACATAGGCAATCCTCCTTGGGTTCGATATACATTCATTCAATTTTTGAAGAAAAAAATGATTTTTTGTGTATTTTCAAAGACATATCTGAACAAACTCTGCGGATATAATTCTCATCTCGTTGAGATACGTAGGCATCCCTTCTCGAGTTCGTTACACATTCGATCAATGTTTTTAAAAAAAAGAGGGTTTCTGTGTATTTTCAAAGACATATATGAACGAACTACGCGAACTTGATTCTCATTTCAGTGAGATACGTTGGTTGCCATTCTTGGGTTCGATATTAGTTTATCCAAAAGTAAAAAATAAAATAAAATAGTTTGTGCATATTTTAAAAATCATATCTGCACAATCTACGCGAACCTAATTTTAATTTTAATTCTTTACGTACGCAACCTTTTTGGGTTCGGTGTTCATTTTTCAGAATTAATAGTAATAATAATAAATAATAATAATATTGTGTTCATATTTTCAAAGTGATATCTACACGAACTACGTGAATCTGATTCTCATTTCAATGGGATATGTAGGCAACCCTTTATTGGTTCATTGTTCATTATTTTAAACAAAAAAAATATATTCAAATAATTTGTTGATATTTTCAAAGTCATATCTGCCTGAATTATGCACACCTGATTCTCATATCAAAAAGATACGTAGACAACTCTTCTTGAATTCGTATTCGTTATTTTGAATTCATAAGAAGAAAATAAGTCAAATTGTGTTTGCAGAATTTCAAAGGAATAATTGTATGAAATAGGCACACCTGATTCTCATTTAAATGAGATACATAGACAGTGTTTCTTGGGTTTGGTATTCATTCTTTTAAAAAAACATTGTGTATACATCGTAAAAGTCATATCTTTAACTCAGTTGGTACAAATGAAGTTAGGAGCATGTAAATATATTGATATGACGAACAGGATCGACTTTATGGTAACCCATAGAATCTTGTGGTGCCTCTTATTTGTACATTTGTGATGCTTGAAATCCTCTTGCATGTTCAAGATGAGAATAAAATCAACTTCGTGGGTTCATTTGCATTGTGTGGAGAACTTTTAGATCAAAATTCTTTAGCATTGCAGTGTTTATCTAGAACTTGGCCTGACTATTTTCTGAGGCGAAATTCTTATTAACGTTTGATTCGGGTAAGGATTGTAGGCCCTTTTTCTCTCGATTATGACTTTCAAAGCTATCAAATGATATTAATCCCTAGTTTTCCCACTTTGAGTCTAAAACATTCTTTGAACAACCACATTTTAGCCATTAACCTTATTGAGTGCTTACATGCACTATCCCTCTGTTGGCCCAACCTGCTTGAGTGCACCATGAATTTACAAATTATAAGAGAAGATTTATGTATAAAATTCTAAAACATCAAAGATATCAAATTTCCCAAAGTCAAGGAAGAAAAAAAGATTTTTAGAGAAAGAAAAAGAAAGAGAAAAATTTCAAAGAAATAAAGAAAGACAAAAACACCCCTACAAGGTCACTGAAAGAAGTAAAGAAAAATACTTCAACAAAAGAGAAAAAAAATTCAAAAGAAAGGGGAAAAATAAAAAAAGAACTCCCAGAAATGAAGATTCAAAAGAAGTGGAAACACATGGAAAGAAGGGAAAAACTTAAAAAATGATAATTTTGAAGAAGTCGAAAAAGGGGAGGATAATGGAGAAGATTTGACACCAAAGTTGTATCAATCATTATGGGCACAAATTTAGTGTGACACTCAAGAAGGAACTACGTCACTCTTATCCAAAAAAAATATCCTACACATACCTAAGCCTACGATACAAGCCAATGACCGGCCCTACGTGATCTCAATCCAAACATTCTCACATTAGTGGAGATTTACATAAGGGCCAAACATATGATATCACAGTTGCATGCATTGAACATTCTTGTGAGTGTGAGTGAACTTATTGAAATTTCCTCCAATTGAACACTTCAAATATGTGTGAAATTTGATATTTCTTTTTTCTGAGGGCACGTGAAATTTTGGGAATGATACAATTCAAAATCTTTGTTTGAAGTAAGATGAACGAATCTTGTTGATTCTTCAGTATGTTTGATGTACCACTTGAAGCTGTAGAAATTACTTTGAATTCAATTTTAGTTAGAAAGAAAACAGAGAGAATGAGAGAGTTATTTGGAATTCTAACTATTAGTACGAATTGTAGTCAAGATTTGAATGACTCGTCACATTCTTTATTTTTCATGAAGAAAAAAAAAGGTGAGGAAACACACACACTTTAATATTTTTTCACAACTATTTTTTTATTCTTTTCATTTTTTTAAACAAAGAAGAATTTGTCTTTCATTTTTGAGTTATTCATTGTAAAATGTTTCTAGGTTATTCTTGTATGTGTGAGAGTCCTATTTTACGTCATTTGCTAGTCTATCCCAAAATTTTTATATATCTTGTATTTAGACTTTCAATATTGTATGGAGTATTATTTTTCTATTTCATCATATTCATATTGTGCATTTTCTACTAATGATTTTGTCTCAGATTCTTTGTAGTATTCATCATCCATAGAATTTAAACTACATTTAACCTTATTTCTTGCTCAACAGGTTATGTAGGTGTCATAATGGCTCGGTCAGTGTGATTTTTCTTTCTCCTTGTCATAAACATTGGGACAATTTTTTTGAGAACATCTCAAAAATTCACAAAAAAGGTGTTATCTCTAACAATCAATATTGGTGATAATTTTGAGATTTTCCAAATGTTATAACTAAGACATAATTTTTTAGGACGGCCTGAAAAATTCCAATAGCAAACTTCAAAAAATCCTTTAGCGCTTGAACCTCAAAGTCAACCATAAAATCTTCAACATTGTAATGGAAAACGAGCAATCCTCATACAAATCTCCAATAAAACACGAGTTTTAAAGAACATAAAGCGTTCAAGAGCAAAATAATGATTGTTCACTTGTGTCAAAGTGAAAGGCATTTTGTACATATGATCTTGTGAATGTTTCATTAACGTTTCTTAATTATGTTTCAAGCTAAAGCGGCATTGTGTCTTCTAACTGTTCCTTTTCAAAAATATGGGCACATGAAAGCCTCGGGATGATGATATTTTCAAGACGCATGAGTCATCCACCTCGTTACAGTGAGAAATCATTGGGTCATCCATCATTTGCATTTTCATAGTATTTTTATTTGTCGAGAGGGCCATTGAATATTAATTTACCAAGATGGACATTGCATTTCTTCTTTACCAGAGAACGTCATTGAATGTTATTTGCCAAGAGAGTCATTGCATTTTTCAATCCGAAAAGATAATTGCATTTTTTAGTTGCCAATAGGGTTATTGCATTTTTCATTCGCCATGAAGGACATTTCATTTAAATCACATCCATTTGGTGGTGAAGAATATACACCATACCTTTTCAACGTTTAAAACAGTGGAAACTTTCTTTGAAAGGTATTTGCATTTAAGTTGCATCTACTCGAAGTGAAGGATGTTCATGCTATTTTTTAAACGTTCAACTCGATGAAAACTTGTGTTGTAAGATTTTCACATTTAATTCGCATATATTGTATAGTAAATGATGTATACCATATCTTTTAAACATTCAAGTTGGTGAAAACTTGCGTTGAAAGATATTTGCATTTAAGTCGCATCTATTCGGAGGTGAAGAATGTGCACCATATATTTTCAATGTTCAAGTCGGTGAAAACTTGCGTTTAAAGATATTTGTATTTATTGGCATCTATTCGGACGTGAAGGATGTGCATCCTTTCTTTTCAATGTTCAAGTCGGTGGAAACTTGCGTTGAACGATATTTACATTTAAGTCGTATCTATTTAGAGGTGAAGGTTGTGCATCATATCATATCTTTTCAACGTTCAAATAGGTGGAAACTTTCATTGCATTTCTATCGCATTTATTCGGAGGTGAAGGATGTTCATCCTATCTTTGTAACGTTCAAGTCGGTGGAAACTTGCCTTGAAAGATATTTACATTTAAGTCGCATCGATTCAGTGGTGAAGTATGTGCACCTTATCTTTTCAATGTTCAAGTCGGTGGATACTTGTGATCTCACGTACCTTTTATGGATCAGCCCCGACGAAATCCACATGCTAATATTGATGAATCTTGAACGTTCTTCTCCTTTCTCCTCTTATTTTCTCTTCTCTCAAAACCCTAACTCTATTACCAAAACTTTAAAATGACTAAATTAAGATTAGACCCCTAAGTAATTAAACAAAGTGTTAAAATAAAAAGGTAAGGAAAAGACCAAACTACCCTTCTAAAATCCATATTAGACTTTTCTAATTCAAACAACCTAACTTTCAAAGGGCATACCTCACTTATACAAACTCGGAATTCTTCAAACTCTGCGGCTTTGGAAAGTTATTCCAAGAAGTTTCCAACCATTCCTTGAAATACACCTTAATCACCCAGATAAGATTTATGGCCTCTTAAAGTTGATGAAAAACTCATTTTTAACATAAACAAATTTCTAGTTTTCAAATCTTTTCAAAAATCATTATTTATCATTCTTAGTTTCTTCCTAAATATTTCGAATTATGAGATGTTACAATATATCCCCCTTGGGAACATTCGTCCTCGAATGAGATTAGTCTTACTAGGATAAGTGTTTAATATGCAACCATTCATTTCAAACACCCAACAAGCAAATGCAAGAACAACAACATGCTTACTCATAATTTAAGGAGTACTAAGAAAAGAATTAGTACCTTGATCAACACTTTATCTGGATTCAAGGATATGTTTATATCTCTTCTTCATATCATCCTGATCTTCCCAAGTATCTTCCTCAATAAATTTGTTCCTCCAAAACACTTTGACTGATGCTACCTTTTTTGTTCTCAGCCTGCGAACTTTGCGATCTATAATCTAGATCGTAATCTCTTAATAGGATAAGCTTTCCTTGATACTAATATCTTTAGTTTGTATGATCAATGATGGATCGCCTATGCATTTCTTCAACATGGAGATGTGATACACCGGATGAACCGCGACTAACTCTTGTGGAAACCATAACTCATAGGCTACATTACCATTCCTCTTTGATATTCGATAAGGTCCAATATACCAGGGAATAAGCTTCCCATTATTACCAAACCTCATAACACACTTCATGGGTGAAACGTTTAGATATACCCAATTGTCTACTTCAAATTCTAACTCCCATCTCAAAGCATCAATGTCATTATAGAATATATGACGACTCTGTGCCGTTTTCAACCTCTATTGAATAACTTTCACCTTATCCATAGCTTGATGAAATAAATATGGTCCAACAAACCTTGCTTCACCAACTTTAAACCATCTAGTAGGATATCTGCATCTTCTCCCGTTAATAGCGTCATAAGGATCTATTTGGATGCTCGAGTGGTAACTATTATTCTAAGCAAACTCAATTAGAGGTAGGTTATTATCTAAATTACCTTTGAAATAAATCAAACATGCCCTCAACATATTCTCGACAGTTTAATAGTGCGCTCTATTTGCCCATATGTTTGAGGATGAAAGGTTGTACTTGAGTACTAGAACCATCCCATAAGTACCAAAAAGTGCAATGTATAAGAGAAGTACCATACCCTCCCTCACACTATGTAGAAACCTTCAAGATAATCCCTTAAAATAGTTCATACACATAACTTGTTAATTTACTTTTACATTATGGAAAAAAGTGCAATAACTGAAATTAGACCATTTGAACTTGGTCTAATGTCCCTTGAAGTTGATCAAACAAGTCATCGATCCGAGGGAGAGGGTACTTATTCTTAACAGTGGCCTTGTTGAGTTCGTGGTAATCATTACACATTCTCAAGGACCCATGTTTCTTCTTTACAAACAAAATCGGAGCACCCCACGGAGAAATACTAGCCTTATAAAAACCTAATCTAGTAAATCCTTCATTTGAGAATTCAACTCCTTTAATTCGGCCAGATCCATCCGATAAGGAGGAATTGAAATGGGATTTGTATCTTGTAGCAAATCAATGACAAAGTCAATTTCCCATTTGGGAGGAATACAGTGAAGGTCATTTGGAAAGACTTCCGGAAACTTACTACGGGGATCGACTCAATTGGAGGAATTTCAATGTCTAGTTCTTGTACTCTTACTATGTAATATAGACAACCCTTTGAGATCATTTTACATGCTTTTATACAAGAGATAATACGACCTCTAGGAATAAAATTTCCCCCCTTCCACTCTATAACGAGTTCATTTGGTAAGTTAAACCTTACTACTCTTGTCCTACAATTAATGGAGGCAAAGTATGCATGAAACCAATCCATACCAAATATAATATCGAAATCAAACATATCAAGCTCTACTAGGTCAACATAAGAAACTCTATTGGGCAACATTATACGATAATTTTTGTATACTCTTTTTGCAACAATCAACTAACGCACCGGAGTAGACACTAAAAAAGGTTCATGCAAAATGTCTGGAAAAATTTCAAACTTTTTAGCTACAAGAGGTGTAACAAATGATAAAGTAGCGTCGGGATCAAGTAAAGCATATGCATCAATAAAGAAGACTTTCAACATACCGGTCACCATGTCGGGAGAAGTCTCTTTCTCACCCCTAGAGCGGAGAGCGTAGAAGTAGTTCTTCTTGGGAACATCACTAGAACAACTTGCTTAAGCTTGACCACCCCTCAATTGATCCTTCAAGTTTTAACAATATCTCATCTTGTTACCACTCTTGCCACAACTAAAGAAATTCCTTGTTCCTACCAAGCACTCACCAATGTGACCCTTTTCATACTTGGCACAGGTAGGCTTGTTATTCGGTGAGTTTCAACTTTTTCCCTTTTTAGATCTCAATTTATATCCCTTGTCATGACGAGCCTTTGGGAACTTGGATGGAACTTGATTAGACACCCGCTTCTTTAATCTAGGCTTGTCTTGTATTTCAAGCCTATTCTTTGAAGGGCCTCCATTGAATGATGTTTCCCCCTTAGCATCTCTACTCTTTCTCTTAGACCTTTCCTCCTCAACCCTTCTTGCATGCAATATAAGACGGGAAATGTTCATGTTTTCATGTATCATGGCCGAATGGCACTCCTCTTGTAATTCCTCCGACACCTTTATCACAAAACGCCTCATTCGGTCTCTAAGATCGGAGACCAAAGAAGGATCATATTTGGATAACTTAGTGAATTCCAAGAAGCATTCATGAACACTCCTTCCTCCTTGGCGTAGGTTGTTGAACTCCATGATTTTTTCCTCCATCATCTACATAGGAAAGAACCGATCTAGAAAAGACTTCTTAAAGATGTCCCAAGTCAACGGAGCACCCCTCAATTGCCTATTGTACCTCCATTACACATACCATGCTTGTGCCACGTCCTAGAGTAGATAAGTGTCCAACCTCGGCCTTCTTACTTGTGGACAACCCCATAGCCCAAAGTATATTATATACTTCATCGATGAATTGTTGGGGGTCTTCATCAACCCGTAGAAAGTAGGAGGGTTCATTAGAGTGAAGTTCCTTAGACGGAAGCCACAGTAGTGACTTGTTGTTGAGGACGGAGGACAACCTCCCAATTGGCTTGGGTCGTCATAGCTTGGGCTTGGACGGTGGAGGATTGAGCTAATTGAATGAGGGAAACCCTTATATCTCCATCCTTCAAGGGTGGAGGATTGACCGGATCTTGGTCAACATTAATATCTTCTGCAAGTGGAGGAACTTGCTCACCATGGGGAGAAGCTCCCGCATTGGCAATTTCCTCTTCAAGTCTTCGAGTCGCATTCCTTTGAGTCGTCATGCTTTTTATAAGCACAACAATAGGATTAGATGCAAAAGTACACAATAAGTATAATCTAACGACACGATATAGGATTTCCAAGAAAAAGAGTGATTCCTAGGCATCACATATATTCCAATTCATAAGTGTGGTGCGCTTCAAATTATGAATACAAACCTACATATAAGTGGTAGAGAGAGAGACATAACTCAACAATATTCAACCTCATGCTCAAATACAATGTTTGTTACATGCGAGTTTACCTCCTAGACGTAACCAGCGTCATCGTCCTTTATAAGGACTGATACTAGCCTATTAGTCTCATATCATTACATTCATAGGTTGAAAATGCAGAAAATTTAAAACTTTTCATTACATCTACTTGGAGGTTTACATAGAACTCTACAAACACATAATATAGTCAAATCGAGTATACATAGACCCTTCGTACAGGAATGTCACATAGCCTTCTACTTTTATTGCACATTCATATATATAAAATAGAAAGATAGTATCAAAGATTGTCTTATCTCATACAATCTAAATGATTATATCAATACTGTCATAGACCAACATCAAATGTAAAGAAGCCCCATATAGGCTTATACTAGTCGTACACAACGAAAGTGGAATGAACATTAATGTCTTAGAAAACAAAGAAACTTCATAGGTAAGATATTGGCTTCACCCTTGGAAAGTGAAGAACTACCCACTTCAATGATAAAGAATATCCAAGCCTTCTTCAAGTCGTCTCGAATGAGCCTTCAACGATCGGAACCTAAAATGTTTGGTAAAAAAAGAGAAGAAAATAGGGTTAGTACTCGACATGTACTAAGTATGAGACCATATGCACATATGATGTCAAAACATGCTAAAAAGCAACTTTTAGTTAAAACATGCCATTTTACAAGTTTAAAGGTCTCATGCATAACCAAAAAAGTCATACCAATCAACCAAACATACTTACTAACTCAAACAAGTAATATGTATCCCAACATACTTAAACTCATGATTTACTACAACCCTATAATCAAAGAATGACATCACAAGTATGAATAAGGGTTAATCATATCATAATAATCAAGACAACTACTCATGAATCCTCATAAAAATAACAAGTGTAATGACCAAACAAAGCCACATAACCTTAGTCAACCAAGTAGACTTAACAAGAAAACGTAGCCAATGTCCAACTTTAACAATATAATCCAAATACATATATCAAGTAGATAATCATATCATATATAGTCATTTACATTGTAGCATCAACAAATTATCATCATATACATCATTATCATATGCATACATAATATCAAGTTCCTAAAGATTCCATCAAGGTCAACTAATGCAAGGCATAAGTAGAGTTCCATAACCCTAACTAGGATATGTTAAACGTCTCAAGTCACCTTAGTTAGTCTATACTTCATTACTTTTTTTTTAATTTAGGGAACACTTGCCTTAACCGACATAGACAATAAGAGCTAAGTGTGGAATCCGGTGTATTAAAACCTTACACCGATGGAAGGTGGTCTATCGGCCAAAGTAGAAACAAACATTAAAAGTAGCTTTTTACGTGGATCCACTAGCTAGTCTTCCTATAGGGTCAACATAGTTCAAGAACTAAGAGATAGTATATTCCTTCTTGGTACCACTTGGTTGTTGGGGCATCCTCTCATAGGAATCCATTGGATGAGTATTCCTCTTTGGGAAGAGCTATATGATAATGTTGGTCTTTTGTTGGATATGGACTTGTCCTAAGTGATGTGATAGTTATTGAATTGTCTATGATCTTATGTGTGCATAAAGGATTTTCAAATGACTTAGCATGTTTCTAAAGAAATGGTCCTTTTTATGCATTTCTTCAAAATGGTTTTATGTACTTACGTTTCCATACTTAGTACAAGTGGTTGCACTAACCCATATTCTTTATATTTCTACTAATATGTAGGTTTGGGCCATTGAAATACTTTGAGGCTAATTGTGAGAAGACATGGACATCTTTCCCAAGTTATAGGTGAGTCCTTGATGATTCGAGGATGGTGCCACCCATCTAGCTTAGTAGGATTGTTATGTCTAAAGATAATTGTTTCCTTCTTTTATCGTTTGACACTGATGTAAACCTATAATGTGATATTGTAATTGTAATCGCTATGTCCAATGTTGTACTCCTTTAAGAGGGTTTATGTGTGGGATAAGATAATACACTCTTATATGATATGATTATGCTAGATGATAAATCTATGTATACTTCCTAAATGAGGAGTCTATGTAAACTCCATATATTATATATGAGAAGTTTAAGTATACTTCACTGTGTAAAAATGTTTTATTTTCTGTATTTTTTACCTATGACGTGTAATGATGAATACTAAGGGCTAGTCTAATTCCTCTCCGAGGACGAAGACCCGATTACGTTTGGGGGGTTCTTCCTAGTCGTGACACACATAGTATCATAGCATAACATTAAGAGACCCTAGGGTTGATGTCTCACTAAACCACATCTATGTAGAGTCTTGTTCATAATTGTGAAGCGTAATACACTTATGAATGACAGGCTATGTGATGCTTAGGAAATTATCATCTTGTTGGTAATCCTTTGTTGTGTCTCAACACTTTTGACTCAATGTGTCCTCTTTATCTAACCCCTTTATTTGGTTATAGGATATGACTAATAGAAAGGAAGCCACAAGAAGAGTTGAAGAAGAGATTGCTAATACAGGAGATCATCCCAAGACAACCAAGCTCCTCCACAAGAAAATCAAGCTCCTCCTCAAGAGCAAGTTCCTTTGGGTGACCAAGCTCCCGTCATTCCCCCGTCTATGATGGATGGAGAGATAAGGTCGGATTTTGTAACTTTGGATCAAGCTATGACTACTGAAGCCCTAGTTGTAGCAACTCAAGCACAAGTCATGACAGCTAAATCAAACTAGGAAGTTCGACCCCGTGTGAACAAAAATGCTAGTACTATGGTATCTCGCTTGAGGGACTTCACTAGGATGAACCCTCCAATGTTCTTTGGGTAGAAGGTGCATGAATATCCCCAAGACTTTTTTGATGAGATATATGAGATCATGTATGACATTGGGTTGATTTCAAATGAGAAGGCTGAACTAGACGCTTATCAACTCTAGGATGTGGCTCAAACTTGGTATACTCAATGGAGGGACAATAGGGATTTTTGATAGCGGGTCCCATTCGTTGAGAGGTGTTTTGAAGGGATTTCTTGATAGGTTCTTCCAAAGGGAGAAAAGGGAGGCTAATTTTGAAGAGTTCATCAATATATTTCAAGGAGGTATGAGTGTACATAAGGACTTTTTGAAGTTCACTAAGTTGTCTGAGTATGCCTTTTCTTTGGTTTTAAACCTGAGGGATGAAATGAACCACTTTTTGATGGGAGTGTCTGATGATTTGGCTGATGAATGACAACATGGATATTACTCAAAAAGTGGAAGAGAGTAGGCTAAGAAGGAAGATTAAGAATGCTAGGAAGTCCAAGTCTTATAATGGTGGTTCTTCTAAAGGAAGGTTGGATTTCAAGACAAGCCTAGGTTCAAGTAAAGGTTCTCCAATAAAGTTACTTCTAAGTTTTCCAAGTCTAATGATGATAGGGTGTCTAGCCCTAAGTCCCAAAGGGAAATAGGTGGTGGTTGCCCAAGTAAGAAACCTACTTGTACCATGTGTGGTAAGATGAATGTAGGTGAATGCTTAGTTGGGACGGATAATTACTTTGGTTGTGGTAACGGTGGCCACAAGGTGAGGGATTGTCCAAATGTTACGGGTCAAGAGAAGGTAGTGGTCAATCTCAAGAAAGTGGTTCTAATTACTATGTTCCAAGGAAGAACCGCTTCTATGTTATTTCTTCTAGGGGTGATCAAGAAGAATCCCCCAATATTATCACCGGCACGTTACAAGTATTTATTATAAATGTCTATGATTTACTTTATAATGGTGCTACATTATAAATTCCAACACCTTTATTAACAATGAAGTTTGATATATTGCCCGATATCGTAATTGAACCATTTTTGATTACTACCTCTGTGGGTGACTCGATTATTGCTAAAAGAGTCTATACGAATCGTCCTATTATGTTGCCCTATACGTTTAATTTTTTTTTACTTGTTAGAACCTAATATGGTCTATTTTGATGTCATTTTGGGAATGGATTGGTTGCATCGTTGCTTTTCGTCCATAGATTGTAGAACAAGGGTACTCAATTTCAATTTTTGAAATAAACCCGTGTTAAAATGGAAGGGAGGAAATTCAACTACTACAGGTCGTATCACTTCTAGTCTAAACGATTGTAAGATGATCTGTAAACGATGTCTATAAAACAGTGTAAAGGTCAAGGACCTAGACTATGAAACCCCTCTTCTAGAGTTGGTCCTCGTAGTGAAGGACTTTCTGAAAGTCTTTTCGGTTGAATTACCTTGAATTCCTCGCGAGCGGAAAATTGATTGTGGTATTGACTTATTAGCAGATACAAACCCCATTTCACTTCATCCCTATCAGATGACTCCAACCAAATTGAAAGAGCTGAAGGTCCAATTCAAAGATTTTCTAGACAAAGCTTCACTTGACCTAGTATTTCTCCATGGGGTGCTCTTGTGTTGTTACTAAAGAAGAATGATTGGTCCCTTAAAATGTGCATTGATTTCTGTCAACTAAATAAGATCACCATAAAGAAAAAGTATACTCTTACTAGGATCGATGAATTATTTTTCTAACTCCAAAGGTCAAGCAACTTTTCTAAAATTGTTTTGAGGTTCGGATATCACCAACTTAGGGTGAGAGGTAAAGATATTCCCAAATCAGCTTTCTGAACTAGGTATGATTATGAGTTCCTAGTTATATCATTTGCGTTAACCAATGTCACGACGGCTTTCATGGACCTAATGAATAGGGTGTTCTAAAATTACCTTGATGTCTTTGTAGTTTTCTCTATTGATGACATCTTGGTGTATTCCAAGAGAGAGGATAAGGATATGGGGCATTTGAGGGTGGTATTGCAAGTCCTCAAGGAACATCGACTATTTTCAAAGTATAACAAGTGTTAATTTTGTTTGAGATTGGTTACGTTACTTGGTCATATCATATCTAGTGAGGGTGTAGAGGTCGATCCGAGAAAGATTGAAGCGGTTACGAATTGGCCTAGTTTTTTGTCTCTTACCAATATTAGAATTTTCTTGGGCCAACCCGGGTACTATAGAGGATTTGTCACTGAATTTACGTCTATTGCATTTCCTTCGACAACATTAAATCAAAATAAGGTGATGTTCGAGTGGTCGGAGTCTTGTGAAAGAAGCCTCAAAGATTTGAAAGATAGGCTTACCTCCGCTCTCGTGTTTACCTTAACGGAGAGTATCATGGTTTTGTGGTATATTGTGGCGCTTCCCGAGTGGCTTTTGGTTGTGTCCTTATACAACATTGTAAAGTTATATGTTAAGCCTCTAGGAAACTTAAGGTGCATGAGAAGAACTACCTAACTCATGATCTTGAATTAGCAGTCGTGGTGTTTGTCTTGAAAATATGAGGCATTATCTGTATGGGTACACATAGATGTATTTACCTACCACACGAGTATTCATTTTGTTTTTACTCAAAAAGAGTTGAATGTTTAACAAAGAAGATGGTTGGAATTATTGAAGGACTTTGACATGAGTGTTCTATACCACCCTGGCAAGACCAACGTGGTTGTAAAAACTCTAAGTCGTATGACTATGGGTAAGAGTGTCATACGGAAGAATCCAAGAAATAGTTACTGAATGATGTTCATAGGTTGGCTCGATTGGGTGTTCATTCAGAAAATTATCCACATGGTGGTTTTATGGTTCATCATAACTTTGAATCGTCTTCACTGGTTGAGGTAAAGTCTAAACAACACCTTCATCGTTTGTTGATTGATTTTAAGGAATCAGTTCACGGTAAGTTTAGTGATTCATTCTCCGGGGGGGATGGTGTTCTTAGGTACCAAGTTAGGTTGTGCATGTCGGATGTTGATGATTTGAGGAAGCGAATTTTGGAAGAAGCTCATGGTTCCTGATAATCAATTAGTCCGGGTGGCACCAAGATGTATTGTGATCTTCAAAATGTCTATTGGTAGGAATGTTTGAAAATGGATATATAGGAATTTATGGTTAGGTGTCCAAATTGCCAACAACTAACAGCCAAGCATCAATACCCGTGTCACGACCCAAAACGTGTCGTGAGTGGCACCCACATTTATCCTCCTATGTGAGCGAACCAACCAATCTAAACCTCAACATTTAAAACATAATAAATAGAAAACAATGCGGAAGACTTAAAACTCGTTAACAAAATCAATAATCAACTTCTCAAACTCAAACACTTATTATTATCCCCAAAATCTTGAAGTCATCATCACAAGAACATCTATCCTCAAATTACTAATTCTAAGAGTATCTAGAAATCTAGAATAACTAAAAAGCTAGTCCATGCCGGAACTTCAAGGCATCAAGACATGAAGAAGAAGATCCAGTCCAAGCTAGAAGCGTTAGCTCACCCTGAAATCCCGTATAATGAAGACTGGCTAGAGTTGCGGTTGAGTTGAAGACGACGGTACGTTTGCTGCACTCCACAATAACAAGGAAAGAAACATACAAGTAGGGGTCAGTACAAACACAAGTACTGAGTAGATATCATCGGCCAACTCAAAATAGAAAACAGTATATATCAGATAATATCATAAATTCAACTACAATACTAAACGGGTAGCAACAACAAGTACTATAATCATTAATAAGTACGCCAAGTACACCCATGAGGACGCACAACTCCATACCATACTCATTTGGGAAATAGGTTCATTAAATTGAGTATATTATCATCTTTCAAGATTCATTATCTTTATTCCTCTTGTGTCGGTACGTGACACTCCGATCCCCTAATTCTACGTGTCAGTTCGTGACACCCGATCCCCTAATTCTACGTGTCGGTTCGTGACACCCGATCCCCTAATTCTACGTGTCGGTTTGTGACACCCGATCCCCTAATTCTACGTGTCGGTTCGTGACACCCGATCCCCTAATTCTACGTGTCGGTTCGTGACACCCGATCCCCTAATTCTACGTGTCGGTTCGTGACATCCGATCCCCTAATTCTACGTGTCGGTTCATGACACCCGATCCCCTAATTCTAAGTGTCGGTTCGTGACACCCGATCCCCTAATTCTACGTGTCGGTTCATGAAACCCGCTCCACTAATCTCATTCTATTAATTCATCAAGCCTTCTTTTATACCAAGGCATCATCAACCTCATTACTTTAGTTCATCAAGCCTTCTCTTATACCAAGGAATCATCGACCTCAGTACTTTAGTTCATCAAGCCTTCTTTTATACCAAGGCATGATCATTAACAAGGTAAATTTAGGATTAGAGATTCAATAGACTCATCATGCTTATTCATCACAATTATATAATCACATCATGTAAGCACACAATTAAGCATATAGAAGGTTTTATAATACTGCCCAACACATATCATTCGCTATTAAGAGTCTACTACAAATAGCATAAAAACCATAACCTACCTCCACCGAAGATTCGTGATCAAGCAAGCAATTTCCCAAAGCTTTGTTTCCTCTTCATTTCCCTCTTCTCTCGATCGTTCTCTTTCCCTCTCCTTGTTCTTTCTATTTTTCTTATTCAACCCTCTTTCTTTTACCCTAATTAGCATATAATTAAGTATAAAAGATGATGAATTAACCCATTAATTAATTCAAGGTTATTTTCTTTAACCCTCAAGTAGTTAAATTATTAACATTAACCCACTAAATTTATAATTATAGCAGGAATAGTCCAAAACGTCCCTTAAAACATTTAAAGAAATCCGACTCAGCCTGGGATTACGCAGCCTGTGACGGTCCGTCGTGCCTGCGACGGTCCGTCCTGCTGCTTCCGTCACAGAGTTCAGAGACTCAATTCCTTGAAGAGTCTGTGACGATCCGTCGTTCCCATGATGGTCCGTCCTGCCATGTCGTCACGAAGTTCATAGAGTCGATTTCAGTACCCAAATTTCAGAATTCTAAGTGTTTTGGAACGAGACCCCCTCGACGGTCCGTCGTGCCCATGACGGTCCGTCGTGGGATACGTCGACCAAGACAATTTTTCCAGAAATAAAATCTGCTGCTCAAAACGACTAAACAGGTCGTTACAACCCGGGTGGTCTAACTCAAGATATACAAGTTCCGTCGTGGAAGTGGGAAAACATTAACAAGGACTTCGTAGTGGGTGTACCTCAGAAACGTAGACAAAATTACATAATATTTGTTGTTATGGATAGGTTGACCGAATTCGCTCACTTTATCCCCATAAAGTTTACTTATTCGGTGGAGGATTATGCAAGAATATACATTAATGAGGTAGTTATTCTTCATAGCTCCCTTTATCCATCATATCGTATGGATGTGCTCAATTTACTTCTCGTTTTTGGAAGTTTTTTTAAAGAGAGTTGTGTACTTAAGTGAATCTTAAGACCACTTTTCATCCTCAAATGAATTGTTAAGCGGAATGTACCGTTCAAACCGTAGAGGATATGAAGATCTTGTGCAATAGATTTCAAACAAAATTGGGCCAATCACCTACCGTTGTGTTCTCTTATAATAATAGCTACAATTCGAGTATTGCCATGGCTCATTTTTAACCACTTCATGGTAAGAGATATGGGTCTCTAGTTGGGTGGTTTTAGGTCAGTGAGTCTTCACTACTTGGTTCTAAAACAATCTAAGAAGCTTTGGAGAAAGTTCATGTGATAAGGGATAGATTGAAAACAGCCTATAGTCGGCAAAGGTCCTGTGCCGACAATAGGAGAAGAGACCTTGAATTTGAAGTAGGTGATAGGGTGTACTTTAAGATTTCACATATGAAAGGGGTGATGAGATTTGGCAAAAACGGAAAGCTAATTCCCTGGAATGTGGGCCCTTTTGAGAAATTTCAACGTGTGGGAAAGGTTTCTTATTAGTTGAAATTACCTAGTGAACTAGCTTCAGTTCATCCGGTATTTCATGTCTACATGGTCAAGAAATGTTTGGGTGATCCGGTGTCCATTCTCCCTATTGGAGAGTTAGGGGTGAATGAGGACCTTTCCTATGAAGAAGTTCTAGTTTAAATCCTAGATCATCAAGTCAAAAAGTTGATTAATAAAGAGGTGGCCTCCGTAAAAGTTCTATGGAGAAAGCACCTAATTTAGTGGGCAATATGTGAGGCCGAGGCCGACATAAAGTCCCACTATCCTCATATTTTTCGTAATTAAGGTTAGTAGTTCCTCTTATATACAATGAATAATATGAATTTGGATTATTTTTTAAGCATGTGCATATTTCCGTAAAGGTTTATGTCAAAATGAGTTTTCATGAAAAAAGGGTTTTTTGCATTAACTTGCACAAATGTGAAATGTATGTTCTTGCCTTCTTGAGATTTCTGTGTTTTGATGTTGTCTTGAGAAGAAATATAGTATGGTAACTCTATAGTTTTACTTTGAGCTCATGTTGAAGTTTAGAAGGTAGTTCCTCATTATATTTTGTGAAATATTGCGCTATTATGTGTTGTGAATTGTCATTTGAGTTGTTATGTGTTATGTTATGGTTATGTTTTGAATATAGTTGTGAAGTACTCCTATGATTTGTGACTCCTAAAGATTTTATGTTGTTCTTGGTTTTGCTTCTAGTATTGAGTCTATTCTCTCCCTACAAAAATATTTTAGAGTCGTTCGAGGACGAATGTTCCTAAGGAGGATAAACTGACACTCTGGAAGTTCATGACTTAGTCTAAAGACACACCAAACGATTTAAGACTTTAAACACTATTTTTAAGCCTATAATACAGTACTGAAACCAATTAGGAGGTGATAGAATGAAAATGCCAAGAAACGATCATGACGTCCGTAGACAAGTTAAATCGATGCTAGTGTGCCTTTGCATGTTTTAAGGGTTTTAAGAGTCAAAATTTCATGAAATTTTGTAAAAAGGAACTAAACACGTATTGGAGTGAGTTTACGGTTTAAACATCTGGGTGAGATACCCAAGGACCACCCTAAGGGTTCTTAGAATAGAGTATAACATTTGATCCATAATTGTCTTTGGATATAGTGTGAAACCATGATCCAAATGATGAGATGTCGTTTGATCGATGCTCTGTCCGTGGAGCCATTTTTTCAAACATATCAATTTTCCCTAAATGGCTAGAAACATACTCTCTGACACAAATGATGACTGCCTGTACGGGCTATCAACTATAGGATGGAGAGTCGATAGGGTTCATCGTTTGGTGCTAAAGTAATTAGCTTAGATCGATGAACGAATCCATGATTGAACCATTTTCCCTAACCTTAGGTTATGAATGTAAGGTGATTTCATTAGTGGTGATACAATTGACTAAGTTCTTGTATAGATCACTTATATGGTGATATTAAGTGAATTAATGGATGACTGAAGAAGGCTTTTGAAGGCTACTTCGTAAGGATTTATGATGTATACTTCTTTACTTCAATGATGTTGGTTTACACTTGATTATGATGATCAATTGATGTATTATCTGTGAATAGATTAAGAAAATGATGATATGATTGATGGGATAAAATGTCCTGAATAAGTTGAATTGTAATATCATGTTAAGGGTATGATGATACAAGGTTGAATATGAATAACTTGTTGACTTATAATGATATGATGAACTCACTAATGATTGTTTGAAATGAAAGGAAGTTCTCATCCTATACATTATGACCTAATGATTATGACTATACAAAGAGTTAGTCTCGTATAATCTAAATTAAGTTTTGATGATTAAGAATGGCTTAAAGGCTTTTGAAAAAGGGACTTTAGCTTAGCACAAAACAAACTAGATAAGAGAGATGTCCCTTCCCAATGTGGGAAGGTAACTTCACAATTTTTCTCATGAGATGGGGATTACGATGTAGTTGTGGGTCTCTATTATATCTCCTAGTTCATTAACTATGTTGCCTCCATAGGAAGACTAGCTAGTTTATCAACCTAGAATGCTATGTTCATGTTTTGATTCTACCTTGGCAAGTAGAGAATCTTCTTTCGGTGTGGGGTTTTATTACACAGAATTCCATGTTAAGCTCATATGGTCTATTGTTGGTTAAGGTGATTGTTCCCAATAGTAAATGAATAAATGAAGTGATAAAGTTGAACATTGCTAGGGTGATTTAAGGGGTTTTACGTAGTGCTGGTAGAAGTATAAGACTCTATCTATACATTGAAAAATTTAGCCTTACGGGGATTTCTAGGGGGTTGTTCTCATGTTATTATGCACTTATGATATCATGTATGTACACATGTTTACTCTATATGATCACTCTTATATGATGTTGGTTACATTGATGAACATGATATTGACCTAAGTTGCTATATATGAAGATGCTTAACATAATGATTATGTTACATGAAATGAGGGACTATTTATGATTCCTCTTCTTGTTTTCTTGATTATGTGGTGTTATGGGGCTTCAGATGAGCATTGCACTAGCGGGATTGGGATGGGATTGTTGGTAAGGGTCTTGTATGGTGATGTTATGAACTCTAGTAGAAGAATTGTGGTTAAGACTTAATGTTGATGTTATGAATGTTGATATAACCTTATAATGATGTTATTCATATTGATATATCAATATGATACTGTTGGTCTTGTGTTCGATATTGACTTGCCTTATGTGATGTGATGCTTATTGACTTGTATATGCTTTGTGCATAAAGTATTTTCAAGTGACTTAGTATGTTTATAAAGAAATGCTCCTTTTCATGCATGTCTTCAAAATTTTTTATGTACATATGCTTCCATACTTAGTACAAGTGGTTGTACTAACCCATATTCTTTATATTCTACTAATATGTAGGTTCAGGCCATTGAAGTACTTTAAGGCTAATTATGAGAAGACTTGGACATCTTTCCCAAGTTATTGGTGAGTCCATAATGATTCGAGGATGGTGCCCCTATCTAGCTTAGTAGGAATGTTATGTCTAAACACATTTGTTTCATTTTTTATCGTTTAAGACTATTTATGTAAGCCAATAATGACATATTGTACTTGTATTGGCTATGTCCAAATGTTGTACTTCTTTTAGATGGTTTGTATGTGAGAAAAGATTTAGAATCTTATATGATATGACTATGCTAAACTAAAAATCTATGAGTACTTCCTAAACGAGGAGTCTATGTAAGTTCCATGTATGATATGTGAGATGTCTAAGTATACTCTATGTAATTTTTCATATTTTTGACCTATGACATGTAATGACGAATGCTAAGGGCTAATATAAGTCCTCCTCATTGACAAATACATCGTTACATCTGGGGGTGATTCCCGATTGTGATAATAAGTGAGAACAATACTTTCACTTTAGAACCACTAATTAAGTGAGTAAACCTGTCACCTAGTACTTTATTATAATCATGATAAACTACTTTTCAATCGTATAATAATCATACTATAACATGCATGCATACTTCATAACTAATTCATGTGTCTAGTGTTTAGGATGAGGAATAATTATCATCCACATCACAAACCACACATTAGACATAGGAGCATTACTATCTAAGTAACTAATCTTTCATAAGTGAATACAAGAAAGAACCAATCAACAATACCTTCTTTCCCTTTGATGAACCTTTATGCTTCCATTACCAAGAATACATAACCAATAAATAAACAGGGTAAATTGAAGAAGTAATACATGACAATTATCATTCTATATAATCTATACACTCATCATGTTCTGCAATTAACATAGAACTTTCAAGGTATAATGAGTTTAGGGAAGAAAAGTTGTTCAAAGGGGGATCTCAAGTGATTACCTACAGTTAGCCATAATTATACAGTTAATCAACAATAAAAAATCATAATTCATCACAATTGAATAAAAATTTCGTTTTGAAAAGAGGACCCAAGTATAGATTGAAACCTTAGTCTTGGTGGATTTAAATATCATCTTTTGGTAAACCTCTTTGGAAAAGAACCCCAAGAGTGAAATAAACCATACCTCAAGGATTATTCTGTTTTATTACTTGGTGCAGTTTTCCCTTATTAAAGATCTAGAGTTTCTTCAATGGAGGTTTAAGTTGGGATTGAGAAACTAGAGACAAGTTGGAGCTAGGTGGTTTTTGGGAATTTACAGGAGTTATGTTGGTTTAATAAGTTGAAACCCTTTTATAGTCCATACCTATACTAATTTAACCACCCCTTAACCCCTATTTAATTAATTAATCAATTATCTAACCACCCCTAACTTAACTGTTTTTGGACAGTGAAGTGGGGTTTCTAACGATGGAACCTCGTCTACGGCGCGTAGACCAATCCATGGACCGTACTGGTCATCACGGTTTTGGTCGACGATTGTTTTCTGAGGCTTTTTATTCCTGAGTCTAAGTATCAACCAACGAGCACCATTAACGGTGCTTCATTCAAACGACATCTCGTCGTTTGCTCTCGTGGTTGCACACTACCAAAAGGCAGTTTTGGGGTCCAAATGTAGGGTCCTCCTCAAGGACCCTTAGAGTGGTCCTTGGGGAGTCATACCAGGATGTTTCAACCCTAAACACACTCTTTAATTTATTCCCAACCTTTTCACCAAATTTGACTTCAATACGACTCTTTGAACCCCTTGCAACACACCAAGGCACACAGTTCCATTTTCAGTAGTTTGTGAACGTCGTAGCCATTTCTTGACTTTTTCATTCTAACACTTCCTAACTAGATTGAATACATTAATTTAGGATTAAAAACATTATTTTAAGTCTAACTTCATCAAGTGAGACTCTAGCTAAGTCATAGAACTTTCGGAGTGTTACACTATCATTTGGGTATCAACTCTAATTCTATTACCAGAAACTATGAGGTCGAAGAACACCACAGTCTCAAGTCAAAACTCACATTTAGAGAACTTAATATATATTTTTTTATCTTTCAAAGTCTGCAGAACTATTCTGAGATGATGAAGATGATCTTCCTCATTCCTTGAATAGATTAGTATGTCATCAATGAAGACGATAACAAAAATATCTAAATAAGGTTTGAAAACCCTATTCATAAGGTCCATGAATTTTGCAGGCATATTGATCAACCCAAAGGACATGCAAAAAACTCAAATGACCTTAGAGGGTTCTGAAAGTTGTTTCTGTAATATCACATTCCCTCACTCTTAGCTGATGGTAGACATATCAGAGATCTATCTTAGAGAAACAAGTGGCACCCTGAAGTTGACTGAAAAAATGATTAATCCTTAGGATAGGATATTTGTTCTTGATTGTAACCTTGTTACCCTGATGTTAATCTATACACTTCCTAAGGGAACAATCTTTTTTTTCTCACAAATAGGATCAGAGCGCCCCAGGGTGAGACATTTCGTCGAATGAAACCCTTATAAAGGAGGTCCTTTATGTATTCTTATAGCTTTTCAACTCTGCTAGTTAAATTTTATATCGTGGAATAGAGATACGACAAGTATTTGGAAGAATGTTTATACACCGAAGTCTATCTCATTCTGAAGAGGGACTCTAAGTAGATCATTAGGAAACACTTTTGGAAAATCTTTTACTACTGAAACTTTCTGAATAGGAGGTATCTCAACACTAGAGTCATTAACTCTAATTATGTGATAGATACACCCCTTGGAAACTAACTTCCATTCCTTATGGTACAAAATAAAATAACCCTTAGCTACTGATGAACTACTTTTCCACTCTAAGATTGGATCACTTAAAAACTGAAACTTGACAACCCAAGACCTACAATCTATGACGCATAATAGGCATGAAGCAAGTCCATACATAGAATGACATCAAAATCTACAATGCCTAAATCAATTAAATCAGCCACGATGTCTTTGTAATTGATGGTAAGACACAATCAGGATAAAATGTCTCAACTAAAATAGACTCCCCAACAAGTGTAGAAATACAAAAGGATTCACAGAGTTTCTCAGGAATAACATCAATATTATTTGAAACATAAGGGTTTACAAAAGATAAACTTGTTCCTGGGTCTTGCAAAGTAAAAACATCAAAAAAGTAAAGACTTTGATCATACAAAAAAAAACATCTGGAGAGTTCTCTTGCACTTGGCGACTAGTGATCGCATAAAGACAGTTTTATGCTCCTCCAATACCGAAAGTAGCTCCTCTACGTGCAGACCTATCTGGTGGAGCAACTAATGAACATTGGGCCCTATACCCAGATTTCCACTACCTTGTCGATGCTTTGGGCACTCTTTCATAAAGTTACCCTCTTGTCCATACTTGAAGAAACTTGTCTTACCATCATGATATTTTCCTAGGTGGATTCTACCACACCTAGTATATGCAGGAGCCCAGTAACCTCTTTAGGCCACACTACACTGGCACTATGCAGGTCTAGCTCTAAGTTCTGCGAACTCTGGATATTATACTCACCTTTAATTGTGGTGAAGGTGCACTAGCAGATAATAGAGCAGGTCCCTTTTGCTTTTGATAGAAGGAAAAATAATTCATATTACCTTTATGATTACCATACTCATTCCCTATTTTAACTTTCTTATTTCTGAGTTCCTATCTACCCTTCAGCTTCTCTTCCTCAACCTACTACACATAAACAATCAACGGCAAAATATCCATGTATCCTCTCAGCATCACATCCTCACCTTCCTTACTTTACAAATGATACAACCGAATAATAAACTAGTTCATTCTACTCCGTATGTACAAAACCATCTCCATATTATAATTGTATAGTTAGGTGAACTTTATCCCATATTCATGTACACTTAGAGAATCCTGCTGAACTGTGAGGAACTCACATACCTTTGCCTCTTTCAATTCTCAGGGGATATAAATTCCCAAGAAAAATTCCTTAAAACATGCCCAACTCGCAAGTGGTGCATTCTCAAGTCTACCCCCTTTTCCACTAATCGAACCAAGTCCTAACAATATTCTCCAATTGATATAAAACTAGCTCAACTGTCTCGATATCAAAAACATGCATCACATCAAATTACCATGTTCAACTCATCAATAAATTTCTCTAGATCCTCAGTAGTTCTTGAACCACTGAAGCTTAAAGGATTCATCCTGAAGAACTCTCGGATCCGAGGAGTATCAATTACTTCTTGTCTAGCTCCTCTTTGTTGCCCAACCTGATTAGTCACAACTTGACTGAGCAACTTTATTGCATCCCTGAAATCAACATTAGTGACTTCCCCTTGAGGTTTCACTTCAGGTGGATTTGGTAACTTTTGCTCCTAAACATTATTCATTGCAAGATGACCTAGGACAGCTCTTTGTGGAGGCATGCTTATCTGAAACACGCGCCAGCATCAATTAGGAGGAATTTTTGTAGAGTTCAACTCTACCACACGAAATAAATATACAAAAATGAAGGAATCGCTCAATATTGAAGCCTCCTAATTATAAATTTGACACAAATCACACCGATAAATAAGACTTTAAAGACATAATTTCTTAGACACCTTAGGACTCTTGAACTTTGTGCTCTGATACAAAGTTTGTCATGCCTAAGGCCTACAACTTGGATGTGGCTTGAACTCAAGAGACATTGTTGTCCTCAAGAGTACAATTTGTCTGACTTACTTAATCAGAGAAAGACATAAACATAGGACATACAACTCAAGCTTACCCTATTTTAACTTTCATAATTCTGAGTTCCTCTCTATCCTTCAGCTTCTCTTCTTCAACGTGCTGCACATAAACAATCAACCGCAAAATATTCATGTACACTGTCAGCATCACATCCTCACCTTCCTTACTTTACAAATGATACAACCCAATAATAAACTAGTTCATTCTACTCCGTATGTGCGAAACCATCTCCATATCATAACAGGATAGTTGGGTGAACTTTATCCCATATTCATGTACACTTAGAGAATCATATTGAAGTGTGAGGAACTCACATACCTGTGCCTCTTTCAATTCTCGGGGAAATAAATTCCCAAGAGAGCTTCCTTAAAACATGCCCAACTCGCAAGTGGTGCATCCTCAAGTCTACCCCCTTTCCACTAATCGAACCAAGTCCTAGCAATATTCTCCAATTGATATACAACTAGCTCAACTCTCTCGATATCAGAAACATACATCACATCAAATACCATGTTCAACTCATTAATAAAGTTCCCTAGATCCTTAGTAGTTCTTGAACCACTGAAGCTTAGAGGATTCATCCTGAAGAACTCTCGGATCCGAGGAGTATCACTCACTTCTTGTCTAGGTCTTCTCTGTTGCCCAACCTTATTAGTCACAATTTGACTGAGCAACCCTTTGCATCCCTGAACTCAACATTAGTGACTTTTCGTTGAGGTTTCACTTCAGGTGCATTTGGTACCTTATGCTCCTCAACATTAATTATAGCAAGATGACCTAGAACATCGCTTTGTGGAGGCATGATTATCTGAAACACGTGCAAGCATCAATTAGAAGGAATGTTTTTAGAGATCAACTCTTCCACACGAAATGAATATTAAAAAAGTGAAGGAATCCCTTAATATTGAAGCCTCCTAATTATAAATTTGACACAAATCACACATATAAATAAGACTTTAAAGACATGATTTCCTAGACACCTTAGGACACTTGAACTTTGTGCTCTGATACCAAGTTTTTCATGCCTCAAGCCTACAACTTGGATGTGTCTGGAACTCGAGAGACATTGTTGTCCTCAAGCGTATGCTTTGCCTGACTTACTTAATTAGCGAAACACTTAATTATAAGAGATACAACTCATGCAATAACTTAAAAGATAATAACTTTGCCAAAAACAAGTACTCAAGTATTAAACGTATACAACAAAAAATGAAGAAGACTAAAGAACTAATACTAGTTGTCTATGAAGCCTTTATAAAAAACAGGACGTGGATAAAGGAACCCCGATAATCCTAAAAACATAAACTGGAAAGCAAATAAAAAAAGATTCCTCTAGAATGCAATGAGGCTTACCAACTGACTCTGAGTGTTGAACTTTATCAACGAGGCTCTACGCGTTGATCCTGGTTACCTGCGTCTACATTATAAGATGATGCAGACCAACTGGGATCTGTACATTGAATGTACGAGTGTGCGAGTTGGAATGCTAAACATAACATATTCTTGAAAAAGAATATGAAAGAAACACTTACCTTTGCTCTTCTCAACTAATGAATAAACTTAAATCAAAGTAAAGCAATGAAGAACATTCAATATATGAATAGATTTATAAAATAGTAAAATCAACTTACTTTGTTAAAAAATACAATAACAAGCTCAACTTTACTCATATAAAAAGTAATATAGTTTCTGTGTGGGAGATTCTCTAACGGACAACCACTGTTATGAGCCTAAGTGATGTTACAACGTTTAACCTCACGTATCCAAGGACTTTCATACACCTTGTCGGGGGTATAAAAACCTAACTCACTAAGTGTATCCACTAGTCTATTCTTAAAAGCACCAAGGAATCATCTAAAAAGTATGACCCTTTTCTACCCATGATGGCTATATGATTTTTTGAGACTTGATTTAATGTGAATTCGCAACCCCATAACGGTGCTCCATACTACTCCCAAAATATACTCATCTTGTGTGTTTTCAAAACAAACTTCTATATTTTGTTTGAGATATTTAATCAAAACTTAGCTTAAAAGCTCTCTTAGAATTGATGTTCCCTTTTCTTATCAAATGTGAAAAACATTTATAAACTCTTTAGGAATACTTAGTTTCCCTATCGCTTTCTTAGAAATAAACTCAAATTCTTACACATTGATTAACTTGAACTTTATGCTTTTAAACAAAGCAAAAAATTTTGTTAAAGACTTTTGTCAAAAGAAATTCTCTTGAAATGTTTCTTAACTTCTAGACTTGACTCTTATCTTCTCTTGCCTTGATCTTATTTTTCCTTGAATGAGATTATGGATTCAAGTATCATGATATCATGTTTATGGATGATTTGATGATGTTTATACGCACCTTAGAGTGTTGGAATTAACGAGAAAACATAGGAACATCACTAAGGAACTAGTAAGAAAAGATGGGAGAGGAATGAGGAAAACTTGCGTACCGGGCGCTCTTAGAGGCGAGAAGCGCCAGCCATCAATATTTAGAGGGAATGTTGAGTTGCTCTGACTGGTGTGTCACCCAAGAGACCTACATTCAGAGGATTTTTGGGGGCTCACTGGATGCGCGACACCCCAACTCCTTCCCCGGGTGTTAGATGACTTTTATTGTTTGGTTTTCATCTCTAAACCCTCTAAATTACATGGTTCTTCCCCCTAACACTTAGAATAATTTATAACTTCAATAAATGATAGATTCAATACGAAATTAAACCGGTAAACATGAATCAAACCTCCTAAATTTTCATCAACACAACCCACAAGAATTCAAATGAATATCATCAAGACATGAAAGGATTTACTTTCAAATCAAACATATTGCACTGAATTAAATTATTATTGGCGCGTGGGAGAACTAAACCAGTGCTATCTGATCTTGCATACCTTGTAAGGATCACCCCCGACTAAATCTACAAGCTAATCATGATGAATCTTGAATGTTCTTTTTCTTTCTCCTTTTTTCTCTTCTTCTTTTCTCCTCTGTCAAAATCCTAACTCTCTTTCCAAAAGTGTAAATCGATTAAGTTCAATTAAGACCCCTACGTGATTACCAAAAATGAATTAGAATAAAAGGGTAAGGAAAATACCAAACAACCCATTTAAAATAAGAATGCACTTTCCTTATTCCAACAACCCAACTTTCAAAGGGCATAACTCACTTAAACGAACTCAGAGTTGTGCAAACTCAGTAGCATTGCAAGGTTATTCTAAGAGCTTTTCATATCATATCTGGAAATACATCTAACTCATCCAAATATAGGAGTTATGGCCACTTGAAGTTTACCAAAAACGCATTTTATATTTAAACCTATTTCTAGATTTCAATCTTTCCAAAAAAATCACTATTTCCAATTCTTAGTTTCTTCCTAGCTATTTTGAGTTATGAGATGTTACAGAAACACAAATTTTGAACTAGGATTCAAATTTGAAATTTGACGATAGACTCAATCATAACACCCAATAAATATTTTATTTTGAATAAGATACTCTTGACATTTTTTTAATTCTAAATTTGAAACTTTACCTAGAATTCAACCTCAATATTTATTGAAACCTAACTTGGATAGATGAATCAAAAAACCCCAGGATGGCACCTAACTTGAAACTCAACCTGACACTCGATCCGAGATATGATCTCAAATCTTAACCTGAGACTCAATAGTTTAATACGGATTCAACACTAACATGATTTGAAAATTTAAATTTTGATCAAGAATCAATGTCAGGAGTCTGGTACTGAATAAAACATCAAGAATCAAATCTTAGATTAGTATCAAAATTGGTACCCGAGACTTCAGTTAGGGTGAAAAAAGTGTATTGAAATTTTTTTCCATAACTTTTGGAAGTAAGTCTGTTTCCTTAAATTTAAGGAAAATATGTTGATTTTAAAAGAACATTTAAGTCAACCAATTAAACACACTCTTGATACGGTTAGTGTATTTTTTTTAAAAGTGTATTTAAAAAAACTATTTTCTTGCTTTTTTAACTTCGCGAAAATATTTATATTCTGTGAAAAGCTTAGTTGAAAACCTCACTTTAAAAAAAAAAAGCTTTTTCTAGTAAAACAAATAAATAAACACTTTGTAGGGATATATTGTAGACACACACGTTTAATTAATTTAATTCATACAAAATTTGGATTAATTCTATGTTTATTTTGGTTGGATGATGAATTTGGACTTCACAAATAAATAAGTCCATTTTTATTAAATTCATGTCCAAGGTCCATTTCACCTTGATGCCCAAACTCATGCAACATGTCATACTGACTAGACATCAAAGACCAACAAGGTGACGCCACATGTCCAAAATGAGGTGGTAGTCTCAGTCAAATGCAAGAACGAATCATAATGCGCCAAGTGTCAAAATCACATCCTTTGGCAAATCACAAGCAACCTTGTCTACCCCTTCTAATATGAATAGGGGATGAACATGACATTCAAGGGAAAATAAGAAGACTTCAACAAGCATTTTACAATTGGAGAAAGCTAAAACATTGACGACATATATCTTCGAAGGAGTGATCAACGGAATCCTTCCCGGAGATCAACTTGCAATGACGAAGCGCTTCCCGACATTCTTGAAGATAAAATACGTCTCAAGGAGGTCTACATAAGCTACAACATCAAATACATAGCTCTTCAAAGGATTTATAAATCGAGTTCTTCCCGGAGATCAACTTTCAAAGACAAAGCGCTTTCCGGCATTTCTGGAGATCAACTACATCTCAGGGAGGTCTACATCATCCTACATTCCAGAAATATGCTACTCAAAGCCCTCGAATCGTGGAGAAACTTCGGAGAGAAGAATCAAGAAAACAACAGAACTGTACTCACACAATTCATTAATAAAATTACATTTTTCTTTTATTTATTTTGCTTGCAGTTAATTTTCAGCGACTACGAAAATTTGTTGTGAACAAATTTGGCACTCCCAATGATACCAATTCTTCTCTTCGTCTCTTCTTCCAAAAAATGCCAAAACAACAAGTTCAACTTTTATGCATAATGAATCTCTCAAGAACCTTTTTGATGTAACTCTGATGAAAAATATGTAAAACTTCATTTTCATTTGTAATCTCAATTCCAAGGATTTTCTTTGCAACTCCTAAATCCTTCATGTCAAATTCCTTGCTGAACAGTTTATTCCAAAAATTATCTCTGTAATGTTGTTAGAATCAATAAGCATATCATCAACATACGACAATAGATAAATCATAGAGTTACCATACATCTTTTTGTGATACATACAGTTATCAAATGCACTCTTCAAAAATACATGTTTAATCATGAATGCATCAAACCTATTGTGCCATTGTCAAGGGGATAGCTTCAAACCATATAAAGACTTCTTCAGTTGGAAACTTTTAGGTTGATCCATATAGATTGTTTCTTCTAGATCACCATGTAAGAAAGTAGTTTTGACATTCAGTTGTAGAAGCTCTAAATCAAATTGTGCAACCAATCCTAGCAGCACGTGAATTGATCTATGTTTTACGACTAGAGAGAAGATCTCATTGTAGTCAATTTTATCCTTCGGGATAATACCCTTTGCAACCAGTCTCGCCTTGAACCTAGAATCTTCCACTTCATATTTTCTTTCTTTATGTAGACTCATTTGCATCCAACTGTCCTCATCCCCTTTGGTAACTAAGACCCATGTCTCATTTTTTTAAGACACTTTATGTCTTCCATCATGTCTAACTGCCATTGTGCAGCATATTTGCAATAAATTGCTTCAACATACAAAGAGGGCTTGAGATCCTTAATCTCTTCTTCTGCAGCTACAGATGCATGTGAAATCAGATTTTCTTGCTCGATAAGACCTTCTGATTTTCCTATCTGCCTTATGTCCCTTCCTTTAGAAATAGTGTATGGTTCATTGGAAACAATTTTTTCAAGATCAACATCTTTTTACTCATAAAATTAAGTCTATTAATCCCGCTCATTGGTAAGCTCCACCGATAGATCCACCTTCTCATTTTTCTCGTTTATTGATAAATCCACAGAAACTTTATGGGGATCAAGTATAGACACTTCATCATAGGTAACATCTCTCTGAACTATAAATTTTAGTAAGGACAAACGCCATAGTTTCTTCCCTTTTACTCCATCTATATATCCTATTAATATGGCCATTTTAGCTTTTGCTTCAAGCTTTCCTTCATTAACGTGATAATAAGTTGGACATCCAATATTCTCAAGTAGAATAGTTAGAGGGCTCACCTGACCATACCTCATTCTGGAGACTTAATGTCAATCTCTGATGTTGGATATCGAGACAATATGAGAAGCAGTATGAACTGCTTCAACCCAAATTACTTTGGACATCTTGGCTAGTAAGAGAATACAAAGAGCCTTATTCATTCTCTTGGGAAATCCATTTTATTGTGGTGAGTGCATGACCATCATATGTCTTGTGATCCCATGAACCTTGCAGAAATCATTGAACTCTTCACTACAAAATTTCAAGCCATTGTCCAGGCAAAGATACTTGATTTTTCTCATTTGATTTCTAACTAAAATCCTCCACTCTTCAAATGCGTCAAAAGCATCACCTTTTGTATTTAGGAAACGCACCCAAATCTTTTGTGAAAAGTCATCAGTGAATGAGAAAAGATACCTTTTACCTCCCTTCAATGGAAGCTTAGAAAGACTCCATAAATCTGAAAAGATTCAATCTAGAACCCTCCTGTCTTTTGCTGGTGTTGAAGTTGACCTTTTTCTGTTTCCCTACAACGCAGTGCTCACAAAATTCAAGTGTTCTGATCTTCTCACCAGTGAAAAGGTTGATGTTGCTCAATATCTCCAATTCTCGTGCGCTCATATGTCCTATTCTCGTGCGATATCATTTTGCCTTGTCATCATTAAATAACTGCAATGTTGATGCATTTAAAGAGCTAATAATGGTGCTTCCCACAAGTGTGTAGAGGCCATCCTCCATCTTGGCCTTCAAAATAACTAAAGACCCTTTAGTCACTTTCATATTTTCTTCTTCCCTCATGTACTTGTAGCCTTATTTATCTAATGTACCCAGGGAGATAAATTCTTCTTCAGATCAGGAGCATGATGGACTTCTGTAATAGTCCTCACTATTCCATCATGGCAGCGAAACAAACTGAACCAATGCCAACTATTTTATAAGTTGCATTATTGCCCATTAATACGGTTCTTCTACTTCTTTCATTGTTGTTGAAGCAATCTCTTTTGAATCTCATATGAAGAGTACAACCATAGTCGAAGACCTATTTATTTTCATACACTCCATTACTGCATGATGTTGTTAGTAGATAATCATTATCATTATCATGTACTTTCTCAACAATGGATGCACTCTGTATTGCTTTTGTTAACATAAGACTTTGATTTGTACTTCAATTTGCTCCTTCCCTGTTGTCTAGTATGACCTCTTACAAAGAGTCCACTAGCTTCGTCACTTTTGTTTCCTTCAAAATGCATCCGCACATCACAAAAGATAAGTCCTTGCCGCACTTGCTCAAGATTGATAGGTTGTTTGCTATACATCATTAATATCACGATATTTTTAAGTCAATAAAAATAGCAAAGAACATGTAAGTGTCTCCTCGTCCTTTTTAATTCCAGCAGTTTGTAAGTCCACCACAAGTTTATTAAACACATCTAAATGGTTTTGCAATAAAGTACCTAAATGCATATTAAAAGTATGAAGACATAGTAGTAACAACATCATTGTTGTCACTGACTGGTCCTGGTAAAAGCCCTTTCATGTTTTTCCGTAACTCTTTGGCCATCTCTTCGGTACTTAAACTCACTTAACAAAGTACATTAGGTGCAAGGGATAGTCGGATTACACTCAATGCATCTCCTTCAATTATTTCATTATCGAAATCCAATATCTTATCGGGGTACTTTCCATCAACATTATGGATTGAACCTTCCCTCCACAGTAACGCCATCATATCGTTCTTCCAGATATTGAAGTTGTTGCAACAACTAAATCTATCAATTTCAAACTTCATGGAACTCATCTTTACTTATTCTTCCTTTTCTACTACAGTGTATTTGGAACTACAAAATTTTAAACTAATTATTTTGGGCTGTGAAAGTTAAGATTTTGCTGTAAACACAGAGCATACTCAGCCAGAAACTTGGCTATGATACCAATTGTTAAGTAGAAATGTGAAAATAAATAACAAGGAAGAACAAAAATATTTAACATGGTTCGGATCAAAATGATCCTACGTCCACTAAAGAACAACTTCACCAATATTAATTTCACTCTACAAAGAATACAAGTCAAATATTACAAGCGAGAGAACAATAAATACCTTAGAAGGTGAGTAGACAAGTGAGATGATGATTTTGAATATGAAGTAAGAGCTACCTATTTACAGGAATAAATTCATCATATTCATGTCATTCATGACATCACTTTGTGTCAAAAATGTCAACGTTATACATGTGAAACCATTTTATGGTTTACCTAAATTTCACCTACCGAGATACAGTCTTATCTTTTATTTGGTACTAATTATCTTCCTACCAAATATTCATGTTAATTAATCTTCCATTGAGTTTGATTGCACAAGTACCAAACCAACTCTTTCAAGTTATAAATAGTTACTGATGACTGACTTGAAGTTAAGTTGAGGGAATGATGTTAGTTTCAATGTTGATTTAATATCTCAGATGGACACTTTATTATGCACTATTTTCTAATAAAGTCACTCAACTTTGGTTTTTAATTCAAAAGTCACTTAACTATGAGTGTTTCACTTACAAAGTCATTCAACTATGGATGTTTTACTTACAAAGTCACCCAATTAATTTAATTTAATTTTTCATTAAAACTTACAAACATGAAAAAAAAATTTATTAAAATTTTAAAAAATAAAAAGATATTCATTTAAACCATTTAATAATTTGATTCGCTTAAAGTATAATATATTACCTTTTATTTACCCCTTTTCTCCAATTGTGTGTGAATAAACGGTCTCCATGCTTTGGTCATAAAAAATTTATTTTTTAGTATATTCAAAATTTTAGAAACAACGATACACATTGAAGGAACAAAAATAAGTCATTTAAACAAAAATCTGACTTGAATTTGTTGCTAATGTTTCTCTTACCGTTAAGTTAATTAAGATTTGGTCTTCACGTGTTTTTTTTTGTAAATGGCATTAAAATGTTAATTTTAGAGTGCTAAATTTTAAATTAATTAAATTGTTTAAATGAATAACCTTATTTTTTTAAAATATTTCATGTTACTAAATCTAGTTGAAAAAAATAATTAAATTCTTATAAAATCATTGAATGAGTGAATTGTCCATAGAGTTAACACATAAATAACTATTCATATTCCCTAGGTTGAGTCAACCTTTTTTGTTATGAATGTATCTATTTATTATGATACTTAATATGGTGACTTTTGGAGTGATTTATCAACCTATAAATAGGGTTTTTCTTTCACCATAATAAAGAGAGATGAGAGAAGAAGATATTTGAATAAGATGATCTCTACACTCTACTCCCCATATATCTTTGCCTATATTATTTTCAGTATATTACTTATATTTTATAACACGTTATCAACACGAGACTCTAGCGAATTAATATTGAGTTTTAGTTTTTTCTTTTCTTTGCTCATGTTCTTGTTGATCTCATTATGAGAACGAAGAAAGCAAAATGATAACTATGGAATCAGGTATTATATGCATAAATCTAGGTATGTATTTTCTAGAATCTTTTTATAATTTAGAATTCAATATTCGATCACTGATATTGACCAGGAACCAAAGACATATACCGTTACTAATTGGATATAACATGCTCTACGATATTCCTTAAATAAAAGAAGGTATAATGTTTTGGCAGTATGAGTTTGAGTATTATATTTTATTGATTTTATTTCAAAGTTTTGAAAGACTAAAAGAGTGACTCATGTTTTACTTTCGTCTATTATACCATTGGGTTGAGGGTAAGATGGTGTATTCAAGTTTCATCGCATCAAAAGGGTAAGACATCCGTTTAAAGTCTGGATGCACCATAATAAAAAATGTTTGAGGGTAAGACGGTAGATTCATGTTCTATCCCGCCAAGAATGTATGACATTAATATGAATTTTAATGTACCATGATGATAAGGGTAGGCTTCAAGTCACATAGAATTATGACATCACATGCCTGTGTGGGTAAGACATTGAGTTTGAGTCAATGCACCATAGTGATGATATAATTATGATTAAGACATTGAGTTTGAGTATATGCACCATAGTGATGAAAAAAATTAAAGGCATGACAACGTGCTTATAATGCAAATTTATGAAGTACATATAAATGATTAGATCATTTTGAAATGAATGTGATTTGTGATAAGAATCGTGAATGTTCAATATTTATGAGAGAGAATGAGTCAAGATGTGATAAAATCATTATGGGTTAGATATATGTCACCACTCACCTCTAAGCTCTAGGGGAGGTTTCAAAAAAATTGTATATGCCGCAAATTACTTTTATAGAAGGTTTGAAAAAATTAAAGATAACTTGGCATGACCGGTAGGACATTCTAGTCAAATATGGTGCAAAAGTTAATGAGAATTCACGTGATTTATATGAAAAAGATAAATGATTCTTCAATAATTATCTTGTATTGTTTATTCTCATTATAAAATTATTATTGTACCAGCTAAGGTTGGGATTTTGTTCTCTGAAATTATTTGAAATATATCAAAAAGGTGAATATGAGCTTATTCACCTATCATGTATACCGTACCGTCTGCAATTGTATTATAAGTTGCATCTATTAAATGGTCACATGTGCTTTGTTTTCAACTGACAAATTAGTTTTTGTAAGGTTGTTTGCTCGAATTCTAAATTAAGAGTAGAGATTCAAAATACGAAATTAGACTGATAATCCTGGTTGGTTTAGTAGATATGCTATGTCTCCAGTTAAAGCTAAATCATGGGTATGAGAGAAAAAATCTCAAATAAGATTCAATATGAGTTAAATTTATTTAACATGTAGCAACACATATATACATCAAGCGAACAAGGTTTCCCCATCATAATTGGTTCAAGTTAGGAACCAAATAATTTTCACTTAAAGTGTGAATGTGCGGTTATGATTTTAATTGTTACACTACCCACAAAGATGAATTTCCAAATAAGGTTGGGATGAATGTTAGGTTTCCTAACATTAGGGGGAGAGATGATTGACAACTGAAAATTATTTATGAGGTTCATTATGAATTATCTAGATCCTCGTTAAGAAAATGTGAACTTAAAGTTCAAGGGATAAGTTTTTTGCATAATGTTGTAAATCAATTATCTATTGAATTTACTTACCCTAAGTTATAATTCAGTTGTAAATGCTCCACTGAGAAGTCCTTAAAAGACATTGTCTATGTTGAGCTTGAAGCGTGATGGAACAATCGATTCCAAATGAATAAAACTTAGGAACGAGAGATGCAAATGATCAAGATGATCATGATGTTAGGAAAGTGCTTTAAAAGGAGCACGTTGATATAACACTTCATAAAAAACTTTGCAAAGGTTCATGTACCTGAAATGATGATATATGAAGAGATCTGGATAAGTTATGTCATATTGAAATTGAGTCAAAAGGTTGTCGACGGTATCTTTGCTATGAAGTAGCACTTGATGCTACAGATGATGACGAGGATCTTGAATTCAAATCTGTCATATAGTGTGGACAGATAAATTATTGATCAAATAAAATGTGCAATTCAAGTATATTATGTTTCATTTTAAAAAGTTATATTTTGGACTTGTAGTCCATGGATCAAGATATAATCTCAGTGGGGTAGGATGAATCATTGTGCAAAAGTATAATCGTAAGATATAAAGTACGATATGTGCATCGGGGCATAAAATGATTTTTGCAAAAGTCCTCATATAATTAAATTGAGATATTACTCTCTTGTGACGGATGTAATCATTCTTGTTTAAGTTTGAAAATATATGAAATATTTGAATTTGTGTAATGAAGGTTTATCATGTCTAGCTAGACGATGAAGGTCATATGAAAATCCTTGAATAATTTAAAAGGTGTTAAAACAATCTCATTGAGTACCTTAATGTTTGTGAGATTGTTTGATATAAAGAAAGATCTATTTGAATCTCATGAAAATGATTGAATAATATCATGTATTAGTGCATTATGCAAATATAGAGAATTGTGTGATTCTTCTAGGTATTACAGTCACATTGTATGAAGATAATGTTGTATGTATAACTCGATTTAAAGGAGGATACATCAAATGAGACTAGACAAAGCATATTTCACAAAAATTCTTTTTTACTCATGATCTTCAACAAAATGGTGAGATTGAAGTTCAACAAATTCATTCAAGTGATAATCTTTGTGATTTATTCAATAAGGCGTTGTCAACATTAACGCTTGAGAAGTGGAGATACAAGATTGGAATGCACCGAATACGAGATATCAAGCGAAGTTTTCATCTAGGGGAGTGAAATACGCGTTGTACTCTTTTCTTACCTATGGTTTTGTCCTAAGTTGGGTTTTCCTAGTAATATTTTTTTACGAGGCAACATTCAAAGCGTATTATGAGATGTGTGTACTCTTTTTCCTTCACTAGGCTTTTTCTCACTGGGTTTTTTCCTAGTAAGGTTTTAACGAAGCACATTATCTATGGACATCGAACGGAAAGTGTTAAAAATTCATTGAATGAATGGTTTGTCCATTGAGTTAATACATAAATAACTATTCATATTCCCTAGGTTCTATTAACCATTTTGGATAAGAATGTATCTATTTATTATAATAATTAATATGGTAAATTTTGATGTGGTTTCTCAACCTATAAATAGGGTTGTCCTTTCACCATTATAAAGAGAGATGAGACAAGAAGACATTTGAAAACGATGATCTCTACACTCTACTCCCCATATATCTTTTTCTATATTGTTTCTAATATATTACTTATGTTTTATAACATAATCATTAAAATCATATATTTTTAACGGATCAAGTTATTAAATTGTATAAATGAATATACATTTATTTTTTTGTTATTTTAGTTAGAAATATAATTTTATGTTTGTAAATTTTAATGAAAAAATTAATTATATAGATTGGGTAACTTTGTAAGTGAAACGTTTATAGTTAAGTAACTTTTTAGTTAAAAATCAACACTAAGTGACTCTCTGAGAAAAGAACTCATAGTTGAGTGACTTTGGAATTAAAAATCAAAGTTGAGTGACTTTATGAGTAAAGAGTACAAAGTTGAATGATCATGTAAGATATTAACTCTGACAAAATGTTTGATCTAGCCCCCTACATTTACTTTTCATGTTTTATCTTTAATATCTTAGTAAAAGACGGTTAGACACACTACGAATTATAGCATTTTAGTCAAACTCATTTCATCACAAATAACTTTTGGACGGGTTAATATTGTTAGGGATAGATTAAGAGTATTATTGAAGATCATACTCTAAATTTAGTAAAAAGATAATTCTTTTTGTAAGCTAACTGGTCGTATATAATACCAAATCTTATTTTGGACTACTATCAATTGATCGATTATGCATGCAAATCTCTAATTTTTTTCAGCACTTTTAGATTTTTTTCCTGTTTTTAGAAATTGTATATATAAAATCCTTAAAATTGATAAATTTTTGGGGAAAGGGCATGATATATCCCTATATTTTGTCATTTAGACCCGATATATCCTTGTTATGAAAGTGACTCATATATATCAATGTTGTTATACAAATGACACACATGTATCTTTTTTCTCTAAAGGAAGTAAAAAAATAATTTTTAATTGATTTTTAATTTTTTTTAAAATAAAATATAATCTCATATGGGCACATTTAGGGCCCGTTTGGATGGGCTTAATAAAAGCAGCTTTAAAAAAGTACTTTTGAAAGTGCTGAAACTTATTTTTAAAATAAGCAGTTATGCGTTTGGATAAAAATGCTGAAGTTAAAAAAAAAGTTGTTGATGTGTTTGGCAAACAAGTGCTGATACACAGTTTTTTTAATCAAATGTGTGAAATACCTTTAAAAGCTGTTAACATAATAAAATTTAATTAATTTATATTTTACAGCCATAAATAATTATATTTTGCTATCATTCACATATTTCTTTCTCATCACAAATTATTTATAAAAGGAATATAAATTTATTATAGATTTTAAAGATATATAATTTGAATAGATTAAAGAACGATTTAAGATTTTATTTTAGTTTCATCATAGGTAATAATAATTGTCTATCATTCACATATTTCTTTATTATCACAAATTATTTATAAGAAGAATATAAATTTTTTATTTAAGTTATATGTGCAACTTATTTTACATTTTAATAATATATAATTTGAATAGATCACTTGAATGATTTAAGATTTATTTTATTTTCATTCATTAGTAATAGTAATTGTCTATCATCCACACGTGAAAAGGGAAAAATAGAAGAAAGAGATGTTAGGGTTATGTGGGTAATTTGGAGATTGTATAAAAATATTAAGGGAAAAAAGGTAAAAATATGGTCAACTTAAAACAGCTTATAAGCTGGAAAAAAAAAAAGCACCCCTGCCCCAGCTTTTAACTTTTGGCTTAAAATAAGTTTTTTTAACTTAAAATAAGTTATTTTGAGCATTACCAAACAGATAAATAAGTCAAAAACCAGCTTTTAAGTCAGTTTGACCAGCTTTTAAGCTGAACCAAACAGGCTCTTAGGGCCCGTTTGGATGGGCTTAATAAAAGTAGCTTTAAAAAAGTACTTTTGAAAGTGCTGAAACTTATTTTTAAAATAAGCAGTTATGTGTTTGGATAAAAATGCTAAAGTTGCTATGCCAAACATGAAAAGGGAAAAATGGAAGAAAGAGATGTTAGGGTTATGTGGGTAATTTGGAGACTGTATAAAAATATTAAGGGCAAAAAGATAAAAATGTGGTCAACTTAAAACAGCGTATAAGCTAAAAATAAAAAAGCACTCCTACCCCAGCTTTTAACTTTTGGCTTAAAATAAGTTTTTTTTAACTTAAAAAAAGTTATTTTGATTATTGTCAAACAGCTAAATAAGTCAAAAATCAGCTTTTAAGTCAATTTGACCAGCTTTTAAGCTGAGCCAAACAGGCTCTTAATCCTCCTCCCAAAGTCAAACATATTTTTTATTTACTTTTTTATTTCAAGAACTAATTTAAATCTAGGGGGAAATGACAGATATACCCCATACTATCATAAATGGTAAACATATATACTTTCAAGATACTTTTGAAATATTTTTGCTCTGTCATCCAAATTTTGGAGCATATATACCATTATAATAGGGCATGTGACATAATCTGAATGACCTACCCAAAATTATTTAGTTTTTACCCAAATATTGAAATACCCTTGACTTGCATAACTTAAAACACCTGACCAAGCTATAAGCCGAAAACATCTTGACCCAAATTAAAAAATAAGGGAATGCAACTCTTTCCTCTTCATATTTTCTGTTTATCGAAAAATAAATTTTTGCAAGTATTTGACTTTTTTAGAGTCGCCACTTAATTTTGATAAAATTAAGAAAACTTTTGCTTTCAAAAGACTTTAAAATGAAAAAAAAATCTAATGAAAATATTTTAGGGGTTCGAGGATTCATATTGTATTTAAGGAAGGTGTTTAAGGCACCTAACATACCCGCTTGATACGGTTATCCGATAACTAACTTTATATTTGGCTAAAATGATCTTTAAAAGTTTTAAGTTATAACTTATTTGAAGTTATTTATGAAAAGAAGTATTAATTTTAATAACCAAGTAAGATTTGGTTTGATAATTTATTCGCTCATTTAGAATTCGTTTGAAATTAATTTAAGTCGATAAAACACTTATGGCATTTGCGGAGATTTGGATTCTTTGGCTTTAAAACTAACGAAAATAAGCAAATAATGAACAAAATATGAGGGAGAGAGGAGAGATTCGGGTTGGGTCCAAAGTCGAGTTCTAGTCGACTGTACTTCATTTTGGGTTTTTCGACCCATTTTCTTTGTACCTGTCCTACAATAAACATACATTGTAATGAATAATAGATACGGAAAATAAAGACGACAAGGGATTAGGCCCAAAGATAACAAAATACAAATATGAAGAAGCGAAATAAAATGGACATCGTGGCCGGCTTCTTCAGCTCTTCTATAATTCTATCCTTTGCTTCGGAACATGTATGTCATATTTTGAGGGGCTAGCTGACTTATGGATAAAGGATCGAGCCTTCATGGCTCGATTGATTGACAGAGGGAGAGGAAATGGAGTCCAAATGGACACGAGAGGATTTCACATGCAACAACAAATGGGAGAAAGTTAGAAACAGGAAATGATTTTCAACCCACACACAACCTAATAACTAAATACAAACGGAAGAGGGTTAAAAAAGGAAATATAATTTTCAGCCCACACACAATCTAGTAACTAACTCATGCGGAAGACATACACACAGTCACATGGTGGCAAACCAAGAGACTTCTTGACATAGGAACAAGGATGCTGATCATGTATTCAAAGAAAAGAAACTAATCAAAGTAACCATTGAAGTTGGGATAAGCATGCTCCTTTAACAAGTTCTCTTACAAAAAAAAAACAAATAAAGGTAGCAATATCACTATGGTTACCAAGGAAGAGAATATTAACAGTAAGCTCAAAGGCTTAATTGGTAAAAATGACTTCCCCATGGCATAAGAAACTATAACGGAGAATAATCATTTAAGCATGTCTATATATAATTCTCAACCCATGATTTAACGTCAAGAAAATTAACAACAAAATAAAACTACAGGGGAAGCTAGTAAGTTAGCAGGCTATTCAATTTATAACTAAAGAAAAGGATGAATAAGATGATCTTTTTTTTTTAATGGAGCAAGGATAAATAGCTAGACAAATGATAAAAAATGCAAAAACAGTAAACTCTCAGTTTCATGCTTGACATATGAAATTCACAGAGAGAAATGGTACAAATGGAAAAGGACAGAATTCATTTTCTTACTTGAGTTTGGCCAACACTTGTGCTTACCATTTGTTAAGATTTAACAGGGTGAAAAATGAATGTCACACATATTTCAAATAGGAATGAAACGACAAATCCTTTACTACACTCACTAATCAAAAGACGACAATCATGTAACCAAACCAGTAACGATTATAACCCACATAGCTTGTACATTCAGTGACTAAATTCCTATGGCAAATAATAACATTATGACGAAGAAGAAAACAAGTTATACCAACACATACTCAAAATAAAAAAAAAATCTATTAGGATAACTTAATGCGCAAGTAGGCTGCGATTGCATGCCACTAATCCTTCATGCAACGTACTAGATACAAACAAACAGAAAGGCCATCCGACAAACAAGGCGAGAATCCGACCAAACTTACATGTTCAAAACCAAACATAATTCGAAGAGCTAGTGACAATACAAATCAAATTGCATATTATAGTACCTACATTGGTTCATCCCGGCCTAAACGAATAACTCAAGTAATAAGAGAAATGAATGAAGACTTGAGACGAGATGAACACGCAAGGGAAGCATATACTCTAAGCATACAACAAGAATGCAAAAACAGACTGTTATTTGTAGTTTTGATGATTTGACAAACTTGGGGACCTTGTAAAGGTACCAGTTTCTTAATTGAGTATTGCAGGTTTCTTGCTTGAGTATTGCAGATGAAAACAAACTCAGGGACCTAGTAGAGGTACCAGGCTCTCATGATGAGGAGCCAGTTGATTGCCTGCTGGAGACGGTACAGAAAGTAGGTGCACAATTCCCGATGGCGTCAGAAAGTGTGACTTTTCCAGCCAATGGCAAAGGAGTTTAGGAAAGTGAGTTGCCAGTATAAAAGGCACTTTCCTAAACATTTTTGTTTAGTTTTTGCAACTTGATAAAAACTTTTCAAGAACTCTTGCAAAGGCTCTACAAAGTAAAGGCAGAATTATTCCAAGAACAACATCAATATCTGGAGCTTTTCGTCTAGTTGTTTAGGAATACATTCTCTTGTTCTTAAACTGTAAACCATTCCTGAATCTATAAAGGAACTGGTGTGTTGTGTTAAAAGTCTAGGTTGTCCAGGTGGGATAGCTTAGTGGGTAGATTGTTTTCTACTTAGGCTTGTTAAGCAATAGAGGACTATTGCTTAACGGTAAGATTGATGACTCTTTCTTACGTTTGGTGTAATCGTGTTTTACTTTTGCTTTTGAAGATTAGTGAAAACGATTGAAAATCCTGTGAGACAGGTCGTGGTTTTACTCCCTTAAGCAAGGAGGTTTCCACGTAAAATCATTGTGTTGATTTTACTGCATTTAACTTTCTGGTATTTTTCTGGAGTGTAGTAAGGGACCTGGTCCATTACTTGTTAAGTGAAGACTCATATTCTATCAAGTGGTATCAGAGCAGGCACTTTCTATTTGGTTAACACCAAGAAAGTTATATTTGCTTTAGAATGGCAGCTCCACTTAACCTCGAAGAAGGTCAGTCATCACACAGACCTCCTCGTTTCAATGGACATTTCTACAGTTGGTGGAAAGTTAGAATGCATGACTACCTCATGGCGGAAGACAGCGAATTGTGGGATATTGTACTGGATGGACCATTTGTTCCGATGATGGAAGAAAAGGATGGAGAGAAGACCATTACTGTTCCAAAGCCTAGGCAGAAATATGATGAGGCTGACAGGAAAAAGATTGAAAAAGGTTTCAAAGCTAAAACTCTTCTTATCTGTGGGATAGGACCTGATGAGTACAACAGAGTGTCAGCCTGTGAGTCTGCTAAAGAAACTTGGGACTGCTTAAAGACTGCACATGAAGGAACTGAACAAGTCAAAGAATCTAAGATTAACATGCTTACCTCACGATATGAGAACTTTAAAATGAAGGAAGGAGAAACAATGCATGACATGTTCACCAAGTTTTCTTCCATTACAAATGAGTTGCGAAGTCTGGGTGAACCTATAAGCATGACCAAACAAGGCAGAAAAGTGCTTCGAATTCTTCCAAAGACTTGGGAGAGCAAGGTTGATGCCATTACAGAAGCCAAGGATTTGAAGGTGCTGACTATGGATGCTTTGATTGGTAATCTGCAGACACATGAGATGAATCGAAATTACGATTTATCAAAGAAGGAAGCTAAGAAGGACAAGTCATTGATGCTGAAGTATAAATCAGATGAAGATTCCAGTGATGATGATATGGGATATCTCATCAGCAGATTTCAAAAAGTTGTGAGGAAAAACAAAGTTTATAAAAGAGGAACAAATGGTACTCGAAATGCTGCTCAAGGTGACACTTGCTACAAGTGTGGAAAAGCTGGGCACTTCATCAGAGAGTGTCCTTTGCTCAAGAATGAAAGTAAGGATTATCAAAAACCAAGAAGTGACAGCGAGAATAAAAGGGACCTGGTACTTGGCAACAGAGATCGAAAAGCTGCTGCTGATATGGTTGTCAAAAAGGCTCTTGCTGCATGGGGAGATTCTTCAAGTGATTCAGAAGACCCTGATGAGCCAAAATATGTGTCCATGGTTGCTGTGCATGAGGAGGAAACTATCTTCAATGAAATGTTTGCTCTCATGGCTCACACAGAAATTGAAGAAGAGGACAATCAGGTAACCCTTCTAGATATGAAAAATGACTTGGATAAATATTCTCTTAAAAAATTGAGAACTTTGGACAAAGTCATGATTGATTCTGTGATAGAGTTAACATCTGAAAGAGACACCATGAATGCTGAACTTGACAGTTTAACTGAAAAAACAAAGTTAAACTTGAAGAGAAAATGTCAAGAATGGTGTCTCTAGAGTCTGATAATTCTGAACTTAAGAACCAGTTGAATCAGATAACTGAAGAAGCTGAAAAGCTAAATGGAATGTCAAATGGTTTAAGAGTTGAAATTGAAGAAAAATTGAAAAACTCTGAGAAAAGTCTGGGACTGTCTTTGGAGAAAAGCAACAGATTAGAAAAGGATATTGTCAAACTTAAGGAAGAACTTGAAAAATCTCTTAAGTGGACAAAATCCTCTGAGTTGTTGTCAAGTGCAACAAACCAGAGTAATTTCAATAAGAAAGGACTAGGAAGTTTGAATATCACTCCTCCCTTTAATCCTCACAGTAAGTATGTATTTGTGTCTGACAATCTGCTTTGTCTTCACTGTGGTAAAAATGGGCATTTAAAGGGAGACTGTGCTAGCTGGAAAAATTCTCATGAAAGGCTCTCTAACTATGCTGTACGGCAAAAATTATCAAATGAGAGACCTGGTCCTCCAAAACATGTTTCAACTGATAGATTTTCAAATAAAAAATTTGTTTCTACTCCAAAGTCCTTTGTTAGAAAGATTCAAAAACTTCCCTATTGGACTAGATACAATCTGATCACTCCCTTATCTGCTTTCTGGGAACTCAAATTGAAATGGGTTCCCAAGCTTAACAAGTAATTTTTGTTGCAAGTGAGTGAGAGGAGCAGCAGTCAATGTTGGTCTATGGACAGTGGATGCTCTAAACATATGACTGGTGACATCAAAAAATTTCCTCTCACTCAAGACACTTCAGGAAGGAGGTGTCTCTTTTGGTGATGGAAAGAAGGGGTATATTTTGGGTGTAGATGTTTTGTGCTGAACAATGGAAAGGATGGTCTGGGAAAATTTGATCCTAGAAGTGATGAAGGAGTGTTAAATCCAAAAATAGAACTCAGTGCATTGAAGAAAACATTCATGTTGTTTTTGATAAAGATGGAAACTTAAAAGACAATGGATCAAATGATGAAGTTGATGTGTTCAAGCTGTTCAATTCACAAAAAAAATTGAAGGAAGTGAAGCTGATGCAGAATAACAGTTGAAAAATGACTTTGATAATCAAAATCATAGTCTACCTGAAGAGGCTGATGAGGTTGGAAAGTGTGATGAGGTACCTGGTACTACTCTACATTTCAGTCGGAGTACATCAAACTCCCCACAAAATGATGACATTCTTGATGAAGAAGAACATTTGTGTGAAGAATTCTCATCTTTAATGGGAAAGGAGTTTGAAATGAGCATGATGGGTGAGTTGACATTCTTCCTGGGTCTGCAAATCAAGAAATCATCAAATGGGATTTCAATATGCCTGGAGAAGTACATCAAAGAGCTGCTGAAGAAATTCAATATGTTTGATTCTAAACCTATTGATACTCCTATGGGAACAAATTCCAAGATGATAGTAGAAGAATCTGATCCCATAGTAAATCAGACAATGTACAGAGGAATCATTGGCTCCTTGTTATATCTGACTGCTAGCAGGACTGATATTGTGTATTGTGTTGGAATGTGAGCCAGGTTTCAAGCATGTCCTCGTGATTCACACCTGAAGGCTGCAAAACGTATTCTTAGATACTTGAAGAAAACCGGGGACCTGGTCCTCTTTTATCCTGCAGGTGATACTTTTGATCTAGTTGGTTTTGCAGATGCTGATTTTGCAGGTTATCAAGTTGACAGGAAGAGCACCTCTGGAATGGCTCATTTCCTTGGATCGTCACTTATCTCTTGGGGCACCAAGAAGCAGAACTCTGTGGCTCTTTCAACTGCTGAAGCTGAATATATAGCTGTTGCAGCATGCTGTTCTCAATTGCTGTGGATCAGGTAACACTTAGAAGATTTTGGAATACACATCAAAGCAATTCCTCTCATGTGTGACAACACTAGTGCTGTGAGTATGGGAAAGAACCCAGTCCATCATAAGAGAACAAAGCACATTGATGTTAGACATCATTTTTTGAGAGATAATGTTGAGAAGGGAAATATTGTGCTCACATACTGTCCAACGGAGGAACAGATTGCAGACATCTTCACCAAGGCTCTCAGCAAGGATCAATTTGAGAGGAATCGGTTAAAGTTGGGGATGTTGATCTCCAAGTGATGCTTTTATCCTCCAACAGTAGAACTCCCTTGATGGCTAGAATTGTAGTGCAGGTATCCTTTGTGTGAATTTTAAATATCTGAACAAGATCCCTTTTTGTATCTTTCGTAGGTATACTCTCAGTAAGGACCTGCTCAGCAAAAGAAGAGACTAGAACAATTAAGGAATGAAGTTAAACTCTATCGTGGTACCTGGTACAAGACCAGGTTAGCATTTTTACATTAAATTTAAACTGAAAAATTTGACCGTTGAAAATGCCATGTGTCAGTCATCGGTTACTCTGACCGATCAGTCCAATCGTTTCTCCCTCAAACGACGCATCTAATCAAGGACCTGGCACCCTTTCACTTCTTTTAAAAAAGGGCCTTTTTTTTGAAACTCTCATCCGTCTCTTAACTTTATCTCTCTCATTTATCAAAAGGCTTATCAAATTCAAAGGCAAAATCTGTCTTCTTCTTCTTCTTTTTTGCTCTTCAACGAACCCTTCCAGTATCACAAACATGTCTTCCTCTTCATCTTCTTCTAAGCAAATGTTGGATGCCCTTAGTGAAATTGAGCCCCTTGCATTCTATTCTCCAACAACTGCTCAAGCCAGACTTCCTCCCTCACCCAGTCGTCCAAAAAATACTCCTGATAACCCTTTCTTCTCCATATATCTAAACACTTCTGCAGTGCCCACTCGACCTGGTCCATTTGAAGACATGTTGCCTGAACACATGTTTGAAGGAGATCTACCAAAACATAGGGCTTCCGAGTCTAATATACTGGCAGCGAGTGAGGAACTCGTAATTGAAAGTCTGGCAATGATGCGAGAAGAGGCCAGAGCAGAACACACTGATGCCCTGGAAAGAGAAGAGGTAAGGCCCTCTCAACCCATTTTCGATAAAACCCCCGACTTAGAGCGGTACTCTTCTTCCTCTTCATCTGAATCTGCAAGTGAGGAAGAACCATTAAAATGGACGGTTGAGAGTCAAAAAGGGAAGGAAAAGGTCGTGGAGGAGGCTCCTAGGAGACGACCTAATACAAGGTCTGCTGCACAAAAATTGATGGTAGATGCCTTGAAGGCAAGTGCACGCTCTGCTGCTGCAGTCAGAAGTGCACGAACCTTCAAGGTATCAAATTTTAGGATACCTAAAGAAAAATTGGTTGAGTTGTTGGGAGAAGAGGCTGAGAATAAAACTAAGAAAAGACAGTCAGAAAAGAAAAGGGAACGGGCTACAAGGAAGGTGGAACAAACACAGTCTAAAGGGAAGAAGAGAAAGCAGTCACAGGGACCTGGTCCTCAAGCCAGGAAAGTTGAGAATGTCAACTTGCAGGAAGTAGTTGAAAGTCTGAGGAAACAAGCAGTTCTCGCCGGAAGAGTTTTGGATATGGGGATTATAACTCTTCCTGGCATGGATTCTCTGCATGACATGGTGGAGATTCAATCTTGGTTGCACCTGTTCGACAAGAAATCCCCCATCCTCCATGAAGAAGAGGTTCGTGAATTCTATTACAATGTTCAATTCGTGGAAGATGGGAGTCTCCTCACACGGGTAAACAATATTGCCATTTCTTTGGATGAGGAGGTGTTGGGCAAAATCCTCAGAGTGCCTATAGAGGGGACCCGGTCTGTGCTGAGCAAAACTTGCTCTTCAGAATTTGCCTCTATGATTTCTAAGACTCCCACAACTAAGGTTGCTGGGATCTATAAGAAAATTATGAAGAGTGAGTATCAGCTGGTATTTGAGTTCGTCAACAAGGTGGTCCTTCCTCGCACAGAAAAGAGGACACTTGCTACTACTGCTGACTTGTACGTGATGGAGATGCTATGCAGCTTTGAATCTCTGAGCCTTCCTAGTCTAATGATTGAGCACATTCACAAAACCGTCATTGAGAGGAAAGGAGTACATGGAATGGGGTATGGATACTTTCTCATTGAAGTATTCAAGCATTTTCGTATTCCTCTTAGTGTTGGAAAGGTTAGGACAGTTAAACAAACTATCTCTGAGCATACCTTGTTTGAATGTGAATGTATTGAAGGCAGAGGCTTACCAAAAAGCAACATGGCTCAACTTCTTGAGGACCTGGATCAGCTTAAACATGAGATTGAAGAACTCACTGTGCATTTGAGTGGTAAAGAGGCTGAAATTGTTGTACTCAAAGCAGAACTGCTTACTGCACAGAGTGAGGGACCTGGTTCTTCAGTTGTACAAGCTTTGGAGAAAGATAACAATGAGTTGAAGGCGAAGATAATTGCCCTGCAAGAAAAGGCCATCACGGATAATGATGCTGCCAATGCACGACTCACTCTTGGTATCCAGTCCCTATCTCAAACTCCCCCCTCTTCCTAAACTGTCAATCACTCCTTCCCTGTGTCATTTTTTTTTGTTGTGTGGCTGATCATCGTGTTGATGGATTTTTAGTTTGTTTTTAATGTATTTATGTTATAATGGCATGTTGGTTACTTTATTCCTTTGCTGTTCTTCCTATGTTCTTTTGTGAATGCTCTTCCTCTACTGTTTGATTGCTTATTAGCTTTGGTCTTGCTCAGTATTTATGTTGACATCAATGGTTTACTGTGTTTCTTTTTTATGATGCCAAAAGGGGGAAGTAAAACTGTGTGTAGCTAAATGATATTTTACTGAGGGGGAACATACAGTGGGGGGGAATGTAGTGAGGGGGAATATGAAAAGGGGGAACAAAGTTGAAAGGATATTAGATCATAGTTGAAGGGATATTAGATCATGGTTTCAGTGTTTGTCATCATCAAAAAGGGGGGAAATGATATTTGTAGTTTTGATGATTTGACAAACTTGGGGACCTTGTAAAGGTACCAGTTTCTTAATTGAGTATTGCAGGTTTCTTGCTTGAGTATTGCAGATGAAAACAAACTCAGAGACCTAGTAGAGCTACCAGGCTCTCATGATGAGGAGCCAGTTGATTGCCAGCTGGAGACGGTACAGAAAGTAGGTGCACACTTTTCGATGGCGTCAGAAAGTGTGACTTTTCCAGCCAATGGCAAAGGAGTTTAGGAAAGTGACTTGCCCGTATAAAAGGCACTTTCCTAAACATTTTTGTTTAGTTTTTGCAACTTGATAAAAACTTTTCAAGAACTCTTGATAAGGCTCTACAAAGTAAAGGCAGAATTATTCCAAGAACAACATCAATATCTGGAGCTTTTCGTCTAGTTGTTTAGGAATACATTCTCTTGTTCTTAAACTGTAAACCATTCCTGAATCTATAAAGGAACTGGTGTGTTGTGTTAAAAGTCTAGGTTGTCCAGGTGGGATAGCTTAGTGGGTAGATTGTTTTCTACTTAGGCTTGTTAAGCAATAGAGGACTATTGCTTAACGGTAAGATTGATAACTCTTTCTTACGTTTGGTGTAATCGTGTTTTACTTTTGCTTTTGAAGATTAGTGAAAACGATTGAAAATCCTGTGAGACAGGTCGTGGTTTTACACCCTTAAACAAGGAGGTTTCCACATAAAATCATTGTGTTGATTTTACTGCATTTAACTTTCTGGTATTTTTCTGGAGTGTAGTAAGGGACTTGATCCATTACTTGTTAAGTGAAGGCTCATATTCTATCACAGACCACGGATATTTAAACAAGCAAACCTGATATGAGAGCTAATGAAAATATTCTCAAGATACACAGAAGGAACAAAGATCGATATGAAAGGTAAAGATGAGAACTATGATAGTGATGGACAATGAAAATGCTAACGAATCGTAGATAAAACAAAATAGAGCAGGGAACAATTTAAAGGCATCACCGGAAAGAGTATTATCTTCAAAATGCTAAGATTACTAGGAATTTTTCCTTTTCAAAGGCAGTGAGCTAAGACAGCGGTGAGCTACAAAGGACAAGTTTTCACAACCGAGAAGTTACTCTAAGGTTCTGACGAAAAAGAAAACAGAATCTAAAACACTTTTTGTAATATTTATGGACCCTTGTGTCTATTTAGCCTCAAAGAAATCTATGTATTTCAATATTTTCTTCCCTTTGAACCGACTCCAGAACTTCCAACCTCTAACAGTGAAGAAGAGGAGGATATTTATACGCCAAAGTAGGTCTGTAAAAGGGGGAAACCAATTTAATTTTTGAATTGCAAATTCGAATTCTCTTCAAGGGATACGGTTGCCAACAAATTCCCAACGGATTTTGAATGAAATACGTCTAATTCAAAGTGGGCAAGGAAAAAGGAGCTAGGATATCACAACACCTGGAAAGTTGAGTACAAGCGGATAAGGGAGAGAGAGGGGGGGGGGAGGAAGAGGATGCTGCATTTGGGTCGGGTTTCGCGTCTGCTGGCTTCGCGATTTACTGGGCACGGGTTTCTGGGTTTTGCTGGGTTGCTTCAACGTGAAGAAGAAGAACACTATATATGTGTCGGTTGGTTTTGCTTGTATTTTTACATTTTGGGCATGGTATTGAATTGTTTTGTCGGCTGGGTACTTTGTGAGCAATATTGGAAATGGGCCTTGTAATTAAGAGTTGGGTTAAGTTGAAGGAATATAGTGGGCTGCACATGAAATTGGTAAAAAGGCCCAAAAAGATTTTCAAAGATTGGCTATATCTTGGGGTTCAAGATATAACCGAATACACTTAAATTAACAAATTCGGTTAAATCTCAAATAAGGTGAATTAATATAATTAATCAACAAGCTTCTTAATCTTAACGAAATAAAATGGTTAAGTTAGTTGTAATCTAGTGATTCAATAATATAACCATAATTTAAACTAAACTAATTTAATAGCATACTTACTAAAATTAAAATCTTTTTGAGATGATTGTTTTTGAATAATCATAAAACATACTAAATATATATATATAACTATGAAAAATATATATAGTATGCAAAAATTATAAGAAAATAGCAAGAGTATTCAAAATAACGCAAAATTTATAATTTTTTTGCAGAATTTATAAAACTAATTTAAATTGTTTGGAAAATTTAAGAAGATCGAGAACTAATTTATACCGAGGAGGGTCCAAATTGGGTGTCAACAACTGTCCCTCTTTTTACTTGAATTGATGCAAGAAATTCGAGGAAAATGAAATTGACCAACCACACTTTCATCATTAAGCAAAGGATTTGGTACGGACTTTAGGACTTATGGCCGCACCCTGGAAACGTGTTTCCTACATATCTCAGGCTATATTAGAATTTAGGCCACTTGTAGTTCGATAATCTTGATTTGACGCATAATTTTGAAAGAATTCAAAAGTCATCTCGATACCGGATCATGAAGGGATCGAAATGCTCGGAAAAGGAATTAAGGGAAACGTCGGAACACATCCGAGTTTTCAACATTGAGCTTGCCTACATATCCTAAACAGAAGGAGTCAGGATGCTTGTAGTTCGACTTAATCGATTGAGAATGAAATCTATTATTCTAGATAACCTTTTGTTCTGGAAAAAGTGACAAATAGGTCGAGTATGAAAAGAAGGCTTGTAACCTTTTAACCATGAATATGGCGCGCTTCACACTCATAATTAAGAACTTACATGGACATAATTTCCAAAGCTCTTGGTGAATTTTAACTCAGACTGGAAACTTGCTTTTGACATATACCAAAATCTCAGGATGCGAGATTGAAACTGGCTGACGTAAAGAAAAATCCACATGCCTTCTGATAGGGTTGTGGTTTTATTATAGTGGAAGTTGCTCCTCTGCTCGCGTCCTAAGAGTTTGACACTCATCTTTGGACTATGTCCCAGTTCGCTGCTTAGAAAAAGTTCCACGCTGTGCTGCATCCTTTTGGATGTCGTCCACACCTGTGGTATGTTTTGGAGAATTCATCCTTACGGATGATCTCAACAAAGACAGATAAAACTTTTCAGCATAAAAATGTAATTTAAATGGGAGTCAGTGTCTTTTACCGTGTCGACACTTAATCGTTCTCCTCGACATTTGATGTCAACTCGATTGGTTTGGTGTAATGCAAATAAAGCTTATGTCTTATTTTCGCAGTATAATCTTCAATTATTCTTCATTTTATGTCAACATAAAGGAAAGTTGATGTGGTGTGCTAGTATTTCTCTTGACGTCATCTTCGATGCTCTTCTTGATGTTTACTTTTATCAAAATAAAAGAATGAAGTTGATGCAGATGGATAATATTTATCTTGGATGCACGATTTTCTTTTCTAGCAGTGCGTGATTTCTTGAGGGGCATGAATATCTTCTAGCGATGCGTGATTTCCTGCGGGGTATGAATATTTTCTTCCGGTGCATAAATTTCTGCGAGGCATTAATATCTTCTCGCGATGCATAATTTCTTTGAGGTATGAAATCTTCTCGTGATACATAATTTCTATGAGGTATGAAATATCTTCTCACGATACATGAATATTGACTCGCGATGCATGGTCTTCCACAATGCATTAGTATTGACTCGTGATGCATGATCTTCCACGATGTATGAATATAAACTCACGATGCATGATCTTCTGCAATGCATGAATATTGAGTCGCAGTGCATGATCTTCGGTGATGTATGAATATCGATTCGCGATGCATGATCTTCTGCGATGTATGATTATTGACTCGCGATGCATGATCTTCTGCGATGTATGAATAATGACTCACGATGCATGATCTTCCGTGATGCATGAATATTGACTCGCGATGCATGATCTTCCGTGATACATGAATATTGACTCGCAATGTATGATCTTCTACGATGTATGAATATTGACTCGCGATGCATGATCTTCTTCGGTGTATGAATATTGACTCGCGATGCATGATCTTCCATGATGCATGAATATTGACCTGCGATGCATGATCTTCTGCAATGCATGAATATTGACTCGCGATACATGCATATTAACTCTTGATGTCATCCTTGATACCAAATGAAGATAATGCTTCAGTCAAGCAACATAGTGATCTTCTGGGTGCTTTCTGGATAATCATATCGCCTCCAATAATGATAACGGTAAAAAGATTTCCAGATAATATATCGTATTGATCGACAATAAAATAACTTACCCCTATGGGTAAAGCATAATATCATACCTGACGTTATGATGCAAATGACGTCCTTTACGGAAGACGTAAACTCTTCCTTGAGATTTTTGCTTGATTCATCTTCGAATCTAGCTAGACGTTCTTTATCGATTTCATGTTGTTGGAAATTCATTGAAAAAAACAGATCATATTTCCAAGTCTCTGACATAAGCGATATAAAATGATTCGTGCATCTTGGAAAACTATTGATTTTGGGATAGTTTTCTACTCCTTTGACTTCTCCATATTCATTCATTGGAGGAATTTTCTGATTTCAAAGAAAGTTATAAACCTGCATCCACAGAAAAAATTGTTATTTTTAAAGTGAACTAATCTATGTAGATTCTTCAGTTCTCTGCTCCTTGTCCTGCTATTTCTGGTTGATTTTCTGATCTCCCAATCTTTGATAGTTAAGACAAAATGTTTTGTGCCAAAACAAATGAAACATAAAAGGAAAATATTTAAGAAAATAAATTTTCGAGACGTAGTATTTTAAAGGGGGTCACTGTCAAGTATCATGTCACGTCAGGCTTAGCGAACTTCTTTGAGCCTGATGCTTTAAATCCATGTTTGAAATTTGAGGTCACCCTCAAAAATTTTGTCCCAGTTAACCGTATCGGCTTTATCTTTCAATTGTTGCTGAATAAATCATGGAATTTTTGAGATCCTCTGAAAAATTATGTCCTAGTTGCAAACTTTGAAGTATTTTCAATCTCGACTTGCTGAGGAAAAATATCTTTCCTTGGAATTTTTGAGACCCTCTCGTAAATTCTGTCTCGTTTTCTATTGTAGAGAGAAATAGAAATATTTCAAAAGATATGCATGAACCCTTTTGGCGCCTACATAGCTGTTGAGGTAGGAATCAGGTCAAACGTAGTTCCTCCTCAAAGGTAACAAAATAAGAAAATTTTACAAAGAAAACCGACTGAGGCCGACACAGGACGCCTACATACCTCATTCTTGAGAATTCAGGTCGAACGTAGTTCAAATAAAAAATAATTAAAGGGGATAAATGGGGTGATCGAGGACGACATAGGACACCTATATATCTCATTATTGAGAACTAAGGTCAGACGTAGTTCATTACAAGGACGAGTAAAACATTAAATAAAGTAGATACAAGCGATTGGAACGATCACAAGTAAATAAAAGAAATGCAAGCCGAAGCATCACACATAGTATCGCTTGACAGCATATGAGTTGATTGGTTTCGTCCATGCTGTTTCATCCATCTCTAATAGGACCAAATCACCTCCAGATAATACTTTATGAACCATGTAAGTTCCTTTCCAGTTTGGTGCGAATTTTCCGTTGTACTCATCTTGATGAGAAAAAATGCGCTTAAGTACTAGCTGACCGGTTTCAAAGGTTCTAGCTCTTAATCTCTTGGGGAAAGCATGAATCGTTCTATGTCCATAAAACTGACCATGACAAACGGTAACCATTCTCTTCTCATCAATCGAAGTTAGTTGATCAATCCTCTTGCTGACCCATTCAGCATTACTTAACTCAGCTTCTTGGATGATTCTCAAACATATTATTTCAACTTCAGCAAGTATAACTGCTTCTTTTCCAAACACAAGAAAGTATGGAGTAGCTCCAGTCGACGTTCTGACAGTCGTTCGATATTCCAATAAAGCATATGGCAACATCTCGTGCCAACCTCGGTAATTGTCAATCATTTCCTCAGAATCTTCTTAATATTCTTATTGGCGACATCTGCCGCTCCATTCATTTGAGGACGATAAGAAGTTGAATTCAGGTGAGTAATCTACATTTCTCACATATATCTCTCATCAAGTGACTATTAAGATTTGCACCATTATCAGTAATGATCGATTCTGGTACTTCGAACCTGCATATCAAATTGTTGCAAAAAAAATCACTCATAACTTTCTTGGTTACTGACTTGTAAGAAGCTGCTTCCACCCACTTGGTGAAATAATCAATGGCAACCAAAATAAATCTGTGTCCATTGGAAGCGGTTGTCTCTATCGGACCGATGACATTCATACCCCAAGCTACAAATGGTCAAGGTGAACTCATAGAATTAAGCTTGTGAGGTGGCACTCAGATTAAATCAGCGTGCACCTGACATTTATGAAATTTCTGTACAAACTTGCAATAATTATTCTCCATAGTCATCCAGAAATAACCGGCTCGAATGATTTTTCTTTCCAAAGTGAGTCCATTCATATGCGTACCACAAACTCCGGCATGTATCTGTTCAATAAGCCTCACAACTTCTATGGCATCAATACACCTTAGAAGACCCAAAATCTGGAGTCCTCCTATAAAGGACTTCTCCACTTAGAAAGAAATTGAGAGTCATACAACGTATCGACTTCTTTTTGTTGGACGTAGCATCTTCAGGATAAGTTCCAAACTCCAAATACTTCTTTATATCAAAATACCAAGGCAAACTATCTGGTTCTGCTTCAATGTGGGAACAATGGACTGGATGTTCTTTCAACTCTATATCCATAGGATCAATATAATTTGTGTTTGGATGTTTAATCATCAAAGTTATGGTGGCAAGAGCATCTGCCAATTCATTTTGTATTCTGGGAGTATGTCTGAACTCGATCTTATGAAATCTTTTGCACAACTTTTGCACATACTGTACGTAAGGTATAATATTTGGGTTCTTCACATCCCCTTCTCTTTGAACATGATGAATCAAAAGGTCTAAATAACCAATAACCAACAACTCGTAGACATTCATGTCGATGGCCATTTTCAAATCAAGAATACAATCTTCGTATTCGGCCATGTTGCTCGTGCAATTAAATCGGAGCTTAGCTGCCATGGGATAATGCAGACCGGATTTTGACACTAAGAATGCTCCAATATCTTTACCCTGGTGATTTGCCAGTCCATCAAAGAATAATCTCTAACCTGGATATCCTTCAGAAATATCCTCACCCACAAATGACACTTCTTCATCGTGAAAATAAGTCTTAAGCAGTTCATACTCTTCATCAACAGGATTTTCTGCAAGATGATCAACCAAGGTCTGTGCCTTTATTGCCTTTTGAGTTACATACACGATGTCAAACTCACTCAACATCATTTTCCATTTAGCTAACTTTCCGGTCGGCATCGCCTTCTAAAAGATATACATCAGTGGATCCATTCTCGAAAAGAGGTATGTAGTATAAGAAGGATAATAATGTCTCAGCTTCTGGGCAAGCCACGTCAAATCACAACACGTTCTCTCCAGCAAAGTGTAATAACACTCGTATTTAGTAGACTTCTTGCTTATATAATAGATAGCCCTTTCCTTCTTTGTTGTCTCGACGTGTTGACCAAGTCCGCATTCGAATGTTATATCTAAGACAGACAAGTACAGCAACAAAGGACTCCCTTATCGCGGAGGAACTAATACCGGTGGATTGGACAAATAGTTCTTGATAACATCAAAAGCAGTCTGACACTCTTCAGTCCACTTTGTCGGGGCGTCTCTCTTCAACAGCTTGAAAATAAGCTCACACACCACGGTTGATTGAGCTATGAATCGATTGATGTAGTTTAATCTCCCTAAGAAACTCATCAACTCTTTTCTCATCTTCGGCAGAGGAAACTCTTGAATTGTTTTAATCATAGAAGGGTCGAGCTCAGTACTCCTTCTGCTGACTATAAATCCCAACAACTTTTCAACTGAAATTCCAAAAGCGCATTTGGTGGGATTCAACTTCAAGTTGTAACAACGCAAACGATCAAAGAATTTCTTTAGAAGTGTCAAGTAGTCCGAACTCTCGTGGGACTTTATTATGACGTCTTCCACATACACCTCGATCTTTTTATTTATCATATCAGGAAATATGGTCGTCATATCCCTCATAAAGGTAGCGCCAGCATTCTTGAGGCCAAATAGAATCACTCTATAATGATATACACCCAAAGGTGTAATAAAAGTTGTCTTTTCTATATCTTCCTCATCCATTAGAATCTGGTGGTAACTTGTGTAACAATCCACAAATGATTGCATTTCATGTTTAGAATAGTTATCAATCAAAATATGAATATTCGGCGAAAAATTATCATTCACGCTAGCTTTGTTGAGGTCTTTGTAGTCAACACAAATCCTAATTTTCCCGTCTTTTTCGGCGACCGGAAAAAAATTGGCAAACAAGTTGGATATTTTGTACTTTCCACCAATCGAGACTCTATCTGCTTGGTGATATATTCTTTAATCTTTAAACTCAGTTCAGGCTTGATTCCAAGTTTTTTGTTTCACCGGATCGAACCCCGGGTTAATCTATAGTTTATGAGATACAACATTGGTCCTTAGCCCTTACATGTCACCGACTTCCCAGAAGAACACATCAATATATTCAGAAAGCAAATGAATCAGGCCCTCTCTCTAAGTTTCATTTAATTGGATGATGACCTTAACCTCTTGAACACACTCCTGATCCCCCAAATTTACCATTTTTCGTTTCCTCTAGATTTGGTTTATGCTGATTTTCAAACTGCCAAAATTCCTCGGTGACATACTCTGGTTCCTCACTTTCTTCTTCGTAATCATCAACCTCATCCTTACCAGCCTCATTTTGTTCATTCAGCTCGTGACTTGACATGACATTGGCAGGTTTGAAACTTACATTACTGAAACCATAAACAAACAAAGTTAGAAAATCAAAGTATAACAAAAAATAAATAATTTTTTTTTAAAAAAAAGAGGCTTACATTCAAATTTAAAAGTAGTGCAAACTTTGGCCATGGCATAGAGCCATGTTTCCTTCTTTGAATATCACGATGGAAATTCCAGAATTCAAACAGTTAAGAAAATGCAAAATGGTGGGTCTCGGGCCTCTTCCGGACTACCACCGATTTTAATATGCATGAAACGATGCCCTTCTATTGAGGAGTTTGGGGAATCAGGATTGGTGTGGAGGTGTAATTCTGTAGTATCTCTCCTGGCTCAGCATCGCAGATACTAGCTTGCTCGACCTCTTTCTCAATAACAACATCGATCTCCTTGAAGAGGTCACAGATTCCTTCCCCAAGGTCTTCATTCTCGGCATACTCCCGTACTAGGAAGGATTGATACAGATGTGGGATCGGCTTAGCCAATTCTTGATCATTTTTCTTCTTTGTCTTCATGTCATCATCTGTGGGGATGTACCCCAAACCATATCTGGCTCCCTTGACGAGGATCGGAGTAGGCTCAATAATTTCTTGGGAATTTCATCTCAATCTGAAACCTGGTTCAAAATCATTCTGCAGCATCACAGTGGCTATCATCTTGTACACGGCAGAGATGGGAGTCTGTGGGGCCAAGTCTTCACCGGTGGCATTTACCAGCTCCACCATGTAGAAATTTGTACCTAGTGATATATTATCAATGATCGATGCTTGTATGCCAGAGTGACTCCCTTCGCTATGAATAATCAACTCTTCATTCTTCCAAATGATCTTCATCATCTGATGTAGAATAGAAGGGACAACTCCAGCCATATGGACGAAAGGCCTCTCAGAAGAAGGTTATAGCTGGTATCTATATCCAATACTTAAAATTGTGCACTGAATTCCGCTGGACCCATTTGGTTGATCAGATTCACCGCTCCGAACGTATCTCTCTAAAACCCATTGAAGGATCTTACGTTGACTTGGTTTTGTTCCTGCCTCCGTAGGTCAAACCTTAACTGCCTTAGTGTCGATAACGGGCAGATATTCAGACCAGATCCATCATCTAATAAGACGCGGCTTACAACCTTTTCACGGCATACCATATTGATATGCAATGCCTTGGTGTGTGACCTCCCTTTAAAATGCAGCTCATCATCACAAAAGTTGATTCGGCGCCCTCGAATAACCTGGTGAATCATAGCGGCCACGTTATGACTACTTGTGCCCGTGGGTACATACGTATCATCGAGAGCCTTCATCAAAGCCTGCTTGTACGATTAAGAACTCATCAGCAGGGCCCATACAGAGATCTGGGCTGAAGTCTTCTCTAAATGCTTGACGATAGAATAATCTTTAAGCTGCATTCTTGTCCAGAATTCCTCCTCTTCTCCTTCCTTCATTAGCCTTTTATCCTGATCGTTCTTTTGACCTCTGAGAGCAACCTAGTCAGGAGTGTAACATCTTCTGGATCTGTTCATTCCTTGAGCAGCAGTAGTTTCAATAACGAACTTAGGCGTGATGACTGTTTTTGATGGCACCAAAGTAACAACCTTTGTGGGTCTCAAAATAACGAAGTCTTTATTCTTTTTGATGCTCAAAGACGCGACAACCTTTTCCAAATCATCGTGAACGATTGGATTAATCATTTTTGTTCTACACCTCTCATCGTCTGTCTCAATCATATTGACATTGCCTCCCCCATGATTTGACAACGGGTTGGTGTTGACATTTGGTGTCGCTAGTTGGAGAGAGACTACCTCTTGGTCAATCAATTCCTGGATTTTGTGCTTGTGGTTGATACAATCCTCAGTATCATGCCCAACACTGTTGGAATGATAAGCACATCTCTGATCAGGTCTATAGAATTTTGAATTGACATCCATTGGTTTGGGCCCCACAGGGTAGATGTATCTAGACACAGCCATTCGCTCATACAACTTTGTTCATATTTCCGCGAGTGCAGGCTTCTTATCGAATATGGGTCGGGGAGGGTCATAACTTCCTTGTTGGGGAGGAGGCACCTGTTTATAACTTCTGGTATTCAGATGGAAAGCTTGGCTTCTGGGATATATATTTGTTTGGTAGTTTGGCGATGGAGCTTTGTAGTTCGGGTGGGGATTTTGATATGGTGGAGCTTGGAATTGATACACAAGAGGGGGTGCTCAATAGCTTAATTGCACGTTACCACAGTTGGGAGCAACACCCTGGTAGGGAGATGGAATTTGGTAGGGTGGAGGATTTTTTGGGTAAATGGGAGATGTATTTTTGTAATTCGGGGGTGGACTTTTATAAAGTGAATTTTGGACGTTTGGATAAGTGGCGATAGCATTCTAGATTAATTGGAGGATTATTGCACACACACGAATACTTCAATGATCTCTTTCTCAGACATGGATGGTCTCACCCTTGCTGCTTCTTTTATCCACCTATAGGCGAACTCCCTATAGATCTTGGTAGATTTTTGCTTCATCTTCTCCAAAGAGTATCGGTCTAGAAAAATTTCTATGTTATAAACAAATCGATCAATTAAATCTTTGGCCAATGCATTCCAGTTGGGCCATTGCTTGGTTTCATGCGAGGTGAACAATTCAAGAGCTTATCTGCACAGGCTTCGGCTGAAGAGCCATATCAATAGAGCTTCATTCTTACGAACTCTAACGAGCTGGTCGCAGTAGACTCTCAAAATGATCCATAGGGTTGCCCACTCCTCCGAAGGTGTCAAACATTGGGATCTTGAAACCTTCTGGAAGGTCCAAATTTTGATGAATACACAAGTCTTAATAACTAAGCTCGGCGACATCAAGGATGCATTGGAGCTCCTTTATGGCCTTTTTGATATCTTCTTTTATGTTGCTTTGCCCTCCACTCCTTTTCTATTCCTCCTAATGGTCCAGCTCAGAACTGTGCACATTGTGCTCTGCAGGGATGGGAATTTTTAAAGTGGCTCTTTTTAGTAAGGGTGGAGCTACTAAGGGACTTTAAGCATTTTGAGCGGCTTGATAATTCTATGGGTACGTTTGAGGATTTGTATTCTTGTTTAAGTGGTGGTGGGGTGTTTGTGGGTTAAAAGTGTTGTGATTTGGATTTTGGTTTTGATTTTGCGGTGGAGGAGCAGTTTGATGGTGGGTATTTTGAGGATAGGTGGCTTTTGGGGATTATTATTTTGAGAAAGGGTTGAAGTTTGGTTAGATGTGGAATCATATTAGGTATTTTGGGTTGTCAGATCTAAAACAGATGGATTCTTAGCAGGTGTCGATGGCTGGTTCTGGGTTGGATCCATATTTGAGAAAGGGAAGTAGATTGGAGGTCTCCCATAAGCAGCGTTAGTGGCAAAACCCGGCAGATGCAGATCCTGTCTCCTTTGCATTCCACCCTCATCTATGCAATCTTCTACATTAGCTGTAGAATCAACTCACTTTGGTCTGCTACGGTAGGTTAAGCCACCACAACATCAGTAAGGCTTACTTCTTCGTTATTATCCCCCATAACAGTCTTTTCTTTCTCTGAGCTTTGTTTAGGGAAGGAATCTGTGGGACCTTTTGATCTAGTGAAATATGAATGATCTGCCACCTTTTGATTGACATAAATTAATTTCAAAGTACCTGAGAAGGAAAACAACTCAAAGGAAGATTTGTCAGTGCAAATTCAGAATACAAAATACATAATATCACACAGATAGAAGATAAACACCAAGTTGCTTTGTTTGAGGATATCTTCACCTCACGAGTAAGGACGCAAACACTTTTTTTAACAAGGAGGAGTTTGCTTGTTTTAGTATTGACACTGTCTCAGAAAGGCTAAATCATGTTGAGCTACAGTCTTCTTGCAGTCTCTCTTTGACGCCCGTTGATCTGGCTTTCATATCTTCTCATAAAATGAATGGTGAGAATGAAATTTTTTAAAGATAGGGGCCGGGCCTAGAGAGGCTGCCTATGTATCTCGCAAGGACAATTCAGGCCCAACGTAGTTTCAGTACAAGATAAAACATTTTCATTCATTCGTTCATTATGATTACAAGGAAATTGAAGGCAACAATAGAGCTTTTAGTCTCCTCATTTCAGACGGTATAGGAATGGAGGTTTGTGGATGATTTCCTCGCCGTCTACTTCCCCAATCGCTTCAGGGTGAGAATTATCGAGACCACTATTAGCTTCTTGCTCGTAGACTTGGTATTTTTCACGCATTTTTTGAAGTTTATCAATCATGCTGTTATGGAAGGCTTTGTTCTTCTTCCTCTGTATGGCCATCCTTTCTATCATGGAGGTGACTTCTTCCATTTCCACTGTCATCTCTTCATCATGTGACATGCTTTTGGCTAACAGAGCGGCGGTCTGTGATTTTATCCTCGCCTCTCTGGCTTCTCTTTCTTGCACTTTCAATCAAAGCATTTCCAACTTCTCTCACAAGTCCTCTTTCTCCATCTCAACATCTTTATTTTTCTTCATCTGTGATGTCAGATCCTCATCCACCCTCACGGTTGTAGGTTTGTAGATTGCGGTGGTCATGTCTACTCTGATCTCATCCTCCTTGGCTTCTTGAATTTCTCGAGTGATATGTTCGATCTTTCTTTGTAGTTCTTCTCCAGTGAGTTCCATCTGGATGTTTTTACCTTTGTCCATAGCAGTGATTTTTGCCTTTCCTGAGATGGTAAGATAGGGTTTTAGGATTTGTGATATAGGAGGAGGTCTTTTGAGCCATAAACTTAAGACTCAGAAATATTGGTCGACCATTTTATAATAGTTACTTTTGTATATTTTTTTGGGAAATTTCTAGATAGGAGTGGGTTTACGATATCCTCATTAATAGAAACATAACACATAAGCAGTTAAACACACATATATCGCGTCCTAACACATACAGAGGGACCTTTTTGTGCCAAGGGTAGGCCTAACACATTTGAATGATGTACGTGTGAATTTGAACCAAACAAACAATTCCCCCCAAAATAAATTTCACTAGTGAATAATAATGTTCACAAAGGGGAAAATAAAGGATAAAATATTAAAGATAAACCCAAGCAAAGGCCATTTGAAAGTGCAATAAAGTTAGGCCCACGCAGGGGCTAAAAACAACGTAAATACATATAAAAATCCATGCAAGGGAGAAATCTACTATGCCGCTCCGGATGGTCTTGCTCCGTCGTCGTCCCCTTGCGTCTTGCACTTTTGAAACATATACCTTAACATCATCATGAATCCTTCATCCAGGCGTCCTTTGTCTTCTAAGATTTCGTATCGCCTCCTCTCGATTTTCTCCTTGACCCAGGTATTGAAATTATCATAACCACGCCTTCTTTCCACCTTTTGGGTCACCTTCTCAGGAGTATCTTGGTTTTCGACAAACTTAGCGTACACTTCTTGGCCTCTTTCTTTACCTCTTGTAGCTCGGTCAACGCTTTGGCTTCTCTATCCGTAACACTACGAAAGCTGCGCGGGGTTTGGGAGGAGACGTTTTGTATATCCTTCTTTAGTCATTCTTTGTAACCCCTGTCATATGCAACATTTAATCGGTCAGGAACGATGGTGTCTTTATCCATACGCTTGGAACTTTTCCATTCTCTTAACATTTAAGACGCGTCATGCACTCTACCATCTCCAATATCATATACATAAGCGCCATAGTATGCCTCTTTGGGTACAATTTGTCTCCTCCTGTACTGTCGCAAGACTCAAAAGTGTGCACAAGGGCGAATTCCCCGAATACCTTGTAGAGAAAGCACAAATGTCTGCGTCTCTCCACAACGACTTCTTTGGAGATGAAGCGGTCAAGCATCCATTGGATATCCTCTTCTCTCAATTCAGAGAAAATGTGAGCCCATCTTCTCCTTGTTCTTCGATTATCCATATTCGCCCAGTACAACATATCATTCATATATTTAAGGGTGTTCTTGTTGTCAAGAGTATGAAGATCTCGAGTCCCAGCACCCTTCGCTAAATGGCTGGGGATCCACCATTGAAGGAGCAAGTTGCATCCTCAAAAGTATCGATGCCCTTCTTTGCATTTTCTCAGGGCTCGATACATATCGGACAGGATGACCGGAGCTATAGGATAGTTTTTTGTTGTCCCCTGGTGCTCATGTCCTTTGAACTAAGTATTCGCGAGTGTTATAACTTGAGTATTGATACTCAGACTTGGGCCATGTGGAAATATCATCATTCCCAATAACGTTATACCAAACGCTAATGGAAGAATTTCATTCCATTCTCTGTAGGAGATCTTGAACTCTCGGTTGTAAGTGGCGTAGAAGCTTGCATGTCCAAATCGGATATAAAGATCTCTGAATGCTATATGGGATTCTTGGCACCAGTAGGCAAAGTCTTTTTCCAACCCGAACCAGTCCGCAATATCTTCTATGGAAGGCTTATTAGGGACGAAGATATTTTCTTGCTTTCTTGCCTTCCTTTCTATACCGGTCCCTACTGTGTCTATACAGTCTGATTTCCTCCAAAGTCAGGGTAATTTTGGTTGTCCCGAATCGGTACACCATTCTTTGCTATCCCAATATCATGTGAGGACCTCAACCAGTTTAGGCAACCATTCATGTTGATCAATTATGTAATGCACCCACATATTTGTTGAGGGTTCTTCTGTGATCCCCGTCAAGATTATTATACCACATCGTTAGTTGAGGCGGCGCTGGTACGACTATTTTGATCTTTGGAAAATGGTCCATACCAACAAAATAGAAGCTAGTTAGTTTTACCCACCCCCAAATTAGTTTTTACACGTACATCATTCAAATGTCACATAAAATGATGTGTCGTGAGGTCGAAGACCTTAGACACGGTTTTGGTGATTTTCCACTAAATGGACTTAATACACCATGGGTGTTAAGAAGTCTTAGGCTAATGCTTAACTTTTAGTTTTGGTTTCGCTCTAGCCTGTTCTTACTAGAATAGTTTTCAAGTTGACGGTTACCCGAGTCGGACATACATCGGGGCGAAACTACCAAACAACGTCGGATTACCGCATTACAACTATTTGTTTGATACTTCCATATGAATTTTTGTGTATTTTTGAAGAAAGCCGTGGGAAGCCACGTAACTTTCATTTTCTTAATGCATACTACTTGCCGTTTGGCGGGAAAAGGCCATGAAAATGCGACAATTGCAATAATAAAGTAAACAGATAAACAATTATAGCCAAATAATGGTAGTTGTAAGGTTAGAATCCTTCATAATTTCCACAACAAATTTGTCATTTTTGTTTAACAAAAAATAAATTTTTGTAAGTTTTAGACTTTTTTAGAGTCGCCACTTAATTTTGAGAAATTAAGAAAACTTTTGCTTTCAAAAGACATTAAACAGAAAAAAAATCTAATGAAAACGTTTTAGGTGTTCAAGATTCATATTGTATTTTACAAAGGTGTTTAAGGCGCCTAAAATACTCGCTTGATACGATTATCCAATAACTAACCTTATATTTGGCTAAAATGATATCTAAATGTTTTAAGCTATAACTTATTTTAAGTTATTTATGAAAAGAAGTATTAATTATAATAACCAAGTAGGATTTGGTTTGATAATCTAGTCGCTCTTTTAGAATCCGTGTGAAATTAATTTTAAGTCGATAAAACACTTATGGCGTTTGCGAGATTTGGATTCTTTGGCTTTAAAACTAACGACAAATAAGCAAATAATGAACAAAATACGAGGGAGATAGAGATAGAGAGAGTTGGGTTGGGTCCAAAGCCGGGTTCTGTTCGCCTGGATCAGTACTTGGACCTACTTCGTTTTGGTTTTTTTCGATCCATTTTCTTTGTACCTGTCCTACAATAAACATACAATGTAATAAAGAACTGATACGGAAAATAAAGACGACAAGGGCTTAGGCCCAAAGATAAAAAAATACATTTGTAATAAATAACAGATACGGAAAATAAAGACAAGGGCTTAGGCCCAAAGATAAAAACATACAAATATGAAGAAGCGAAATAAAATGGGCCTCGTTGCCGGCTTCTTCATCTTTTCTATAATTCTATCCTTTGCTTCGGAACCTGTACGTCATATTTTGAGGGGCTGGCCGACTTGTGGATAAAGGATCGAGCCTTTATGGATCGATAGGTTGACAGAGGGAGGGGAAATGGAGTCCAAATGGACTCGAGAGGATTTCACATGCAATAACAAATGGGAGAAAGTTAGAAACGGCAAAATGATTTTCAACCCACACACAATCTAATAACTAACAACAAATGGAAGAGCGTTCAAAAAGGAAATATAATTTTCAGCCTACACACAACCTACTAACTAACTCATGCGGAAGACATACACACGTCACATGGTGGCAAACCGAGAGACTTCTTGACATAGGAACAAGGATGCTGATCATGTATTCAAAGAAAAGAAACTAATCAAAGTAACCACTGAAGTTGGGATAAGATTCTCCTTTAACAATTTTTCTTATAAAAAAACAACTAAAGGTAGCAATATCACTATGGGAGCCAAGGAAGAGAATATCAACAGTAAGCTCAAAGGCTTAATTGGCAAAAATGACTTCACCATGGCATAAGAAACTATAACGGAGAACTATCATTGAAGCATGCCTAAATATAATTCTCAACCCATGATTTAACGTCAAGAAAATTAACAACAAAATAAAACTAGAGGGAAAGCTACTAAGTTAGCAGGCTATTCAATTTATAGCTAAAGAAAAGGATGAGTAAGATGATCATTTTTTTTTTAATGGAGCAAGGATAAATAGCTAGACAAACCATAAAAAATGCAAAAAACATTAAACTCCCAGTTTCATGCTTGACATATGAAATTCACGGAGAGAAATAATACAAATGGAAAAGGATAGAATTCATTTTCTTACTTGAGTTTGGCCAACACTTGTGCTTACCATTTGTTAAGATTTAACAGGGTGAAAAACGAATGTCACACATATTTCAAATAGGAATGAAAACGACAAATCTTTTACTACACTCACTAATAAAAAGACGACAATCATATAGCCAAACCAGTAACGATTATAACCCACATAGCTTGTACCTACAGTAACTAAATTCCTATGGCAAAATAAAATTATGACGAAGAAGAAAACAAGCTATACCAATACATACTCAGAATATAAAAAACGATTAGGATAACTTAATGCGCAAATAGGCTTCATAGCATGCCACTAATCCTTCATGCAACGTACTCGAGACAAACGAACACAAAGGCCATTCGACAAACAAGGCGAGAATCCGACCAAACTTACATGTTCAAAACCAAAAAGAATTGGAAGAGCTAGTGACAATACCAATGAAATTGCATATTACACTGCCTACATTGGTTCATCCCGGCCTAAAAGAATAACTCGAGTAAGAAGATAAATGAATGAAGACTTTAGACGAGATGAACAAGCAAGGGAAGGATATACTCTAAGCATACAAGAAGGCAAAAATAGACCTTGAATATTCAAACAAGCAAACCTGATATGAGAGCTAACGAAAATAATCTCAAGATACACAGAAGCAACAAAGATCGATTTGAGAAGGTAAAGCCGAGAACTATGATAGTGATGGACAATGAAATCGCTAACGAATCGCAGACACAACAAACTGGAGCAGGGAAAATTTTAAAGGCATCACCGGAAAGAGTATTATTTCCTAAATGCTAAGATTAGTAGGAATTTTACCTTTTCGAAGGCAGTTAGTTGAGACAGCGGCGACTACAACGGACAAGTTTTCACCACCGAGAAGTTACTCTGAGGTTCCGACGAAAAATAAAACAGAACCTAAAACACTTTCTGTAATATTTAAGGACCCTTGTGTCTATTTTGCCTCAAAGAAATCTATGTATTTCAATATTTCCTTTCCTTTGAACCGACTCCAGAACTTCCAACCTCTAACAATTAAGAAGTGGAGGATATTTATAAGCCAAAGTAGGGCTGAAAAGGGGAGGAAACCGATTTAATTTTTGAAATTCAATTTCGAATCCTCTTCAAGGGATAAAGTTGCCAACCAATTCCCAATATATTTTGAACAAAATCCGTCCGATTCAAAGTGGACAAGGACGAAGGAGCTAGCAGATCACAACACCTGGAAAAATCGACTACAAGCGGATAAGGGAGAGAGGGGGGGGGGGGGGAGGACGAGGATGCTGCATTTGGGTCGGGTTTGCGTCTGCTCGCTTCACGATTTACTGGGCACGGGTTTATGGGTTTTGCTGGGTTGTTGCAACGTGAAGAAGAAGAACAATGTATATGGATCGGTGGGTTTTGCTTGTATTTTTAAGCTTTGGGCATGGTTTTGAATTGTTTTGTGGGCTGGGTACTTTGTGAGAAATATTAGAAATGGGCCTTGGAATTAAGAGTTGGGTTAAGTTGAAGAAATATAGTGGGCTGCACATGAAATTGGTAAAAAGGCCCAAAATGATTTTCAAAGATTGGTTATATCTTGGGATTCAAGAAATAACTGAATACAATTAAATTACCAAATTTGGTTAAATCCTAAATAAGGTAAATTAATACAATTAATCAACGAGCTTCTTAATTTTAACGAAATAAAATAGTTAACATAGTTGTAATCTAGTGATTATTAAATATAACCATAATTTTAACTAAACTAATTTAATAGCATACTTACTAAAATTAAAATCTTTTTGAGATCATATTTTTTTGAATAATCATAAAATATACTAATTATATAAATAATTATGTAAAATATATATAGCATCCAAAAATTATAAGAAAATGGCAAAAGTATTCAAAATAACGACAAATTTATATATTTTCGCAAAATTTATAAAACTAATTCAAATTGTTTGAAAAATTGAAGAAGCTCGAGAACTAATTTATACCGAAGAGGTTCAAAATTGGGTGTCAACATTTTCAGCTTCTCTCACCGTGTTGTATCTCGTCTCCTTCCTGTCTTATGCGCTTTTCACTACTACTCAAAAATTTGTCGATTACTATATCAAATTTCGTCTCTCATCATTCACTGTTGGAGCACCTACTAGTACTCCACAAAGGTGGAGACGACGGTGATGCAAAGGGTTGAGTTGGCGAACATCTAAAATCCAAGCTTATCTCTCGACGAGTTTCTGAGCGTCAATGAGGGTTAAGTTGGAGATTTCATCTCTGAGGTAGACTACCTTCTCTAGTACTTTGACAATCGAAAGAGGGTGAAACAAGTTGCTCAGCGATGGTTGTGTTTGGGTGTGTGAATTGGGAGTTTTAGGTTTTTAGTGGGTGAAGAAAATTGAAGCTTTTAATTAAAAATATATGGAGGGTGAACTCGTTTAGGCTTGTCATGATCATTTGCTATAAGATGAAGTATCTTAGGTTGGTAATTATAATGATTTATAGTATATATTACATAATATTTAAATATATAAAAAAACTAAAAAACAAGACAGAAATTAAAATTAAAAAACCATAAAAAAAGAAAAAAGAAAATAGTGCAGCTGCTAGGCATGCTAACCCAAAACCATTATATAGATCTATTCAATGTTAGTTCAAGTCACAATTACATAAAATTTTGAATTTATATTTTTCAAAATATATGTATCTGGACATATTATGATGCATCAAAATCTTATAAGATTTGTAATATTTCAAATTAGTTTTTATCTAAGTAATTAACTCCTAAACTAGTAAGATTTTCATAAAATTAGCCCATGTCAAACATAATTCATCCAATCCATTCAACTTTGTTATGGTTATTGACTCACTCATTTATTAACCTAGCTCACTTCGATTCTCTCGTTTTTAAATCTACAAGTTGGGATGATATATTGATCCATGATATATAAATTTTATTATATATATCCGGTATAAAAATGAAAACAAATCTTTTACCACTTAAAAAAATATATAAAGACATATAAAAAAAACGTAAAACTTTATAAAAAATGAGTGTATGGTACTGTATCTTGTTTTAATTTTTTTCCAACATAATTCATTTAACTTAAAAAACTTTTAGATAGTCACATACCCACTCATTTATAAACTTAAATCAATTTAATCAAAAGTGAATTCAATATTTGATTATTATGAGTCTCATAATTTCTAAAAAGTTGTGTTCATTCCAAAGAAAAATAATATTTTCAAATATCATTGGTCTACTATTTTGTTATGTTGTACTAAATTAACAAGCATTATTGAAAAATTAGTGAAGCTTTTTTCCTTCTGAATTTTCTAAATAAAATCAACATAATTCATGAAAATCTATGATTATTGAAAAATTATAACCTTTTTTTCTAATAGTTTCTTCATTAAATTAAATTAACTGATAGATTCTATAGGAAAACTTTTGGAAAATATTTCAATTTTTTATTTTCAAGATTATAATTTTCGTTAAATAACTATGCCAGTATTGGCACGTGAAAACAAAGTGTGTTCTTTTACTTCTGCACTATATTTTCAATGTGAAGTTACCACAGATTAATAAATCTACTCATAACTCGATTAATATTATTTTTGTTGATAACACTATTTTAAATAATTTGGAAGATTAAGAAAAGAGTAACATTAAATAGATATATTTTAAAAATGTTGTAATTTTACTTAAATAAATATTTAAGGTAGTAAAAAGTTAGAGCAAATATATAATTTAAATAAAATAAGTTTGTGAATTAAAAAAAAAAAGAAAATGATAGAAACGAGCCAGAACATGAGAAATTATATTTTCTTGTCTAATTTTCATAGGCGAATTCAGCGTCTGAGATAGCAGTGAGTGATGAGTGCAAGCAGAACTTTTCAAAGTTGAAAACGAAAAGGAACCACAAATAAACAATGTTCAAGATTGATAATTCAATGCATCAACTTGTGACGATTTATCCAATGAATTACCTAATTATGTAAATAAATTTTTTTACACTATCTGTGTACAAAATTTGAATCTCTAATTCGTTTATGGAGCTAACTAAAGCATGTTTAATTTTTACATGGTTGGATTATGGAGGCCTTTGCTATTTCTTTGACTATGGTGTTCAATTTTACATCATTCATTTGAATTTTGAACATACTATATTGCCCTCTGCTTCTGAATGGACTTTGTTTTTCATTCTCTAAATGCTAACATACTCTTTACTTGATTATTAAACTAGATTTCTCTTCTCCCCCACTTTTTGATAAAGTAATGATGCTCTAATTGACATGTTCAATCAGATGAAATCTTAATTCTATTTTTAATTACTTCTACTACTTATAAAATAATTTTGATAATTTATCTACACGCTGTTAGACATAAACAGAACAGGTGGTGGCACTTTTGCGCACCCACTTGAAAGAAAGTACTCAAGAAAACAACAAATGAAAAAAATTAGTTATAGAAAGTGCAAAATATGCATCGACGGAAGAAGAAGAGACGTGCAAGACAAGAATTTTCCACCGTCCTGTTGAATGCACAATTCGAATGCTTGGCGTTATGAAGCATTTCTTGGCTTACATCGGCAAAATTTCGATCTGAGTATTAATGTATATTTTAAATCTAAGTGCTTTGTGTATAAAGGGTTTTTGGTAGAGTGTATTAGAAAAATGATGCAGGTATTAGCGTTGTATATTATTAGTATCATGTTCGGTACATTTTTTCTGCCTGTTGATAGTATCATGTTTGGAACATTTTTCGAGAAAAAGACATGATGTCACCGTTGAAGTTGTTTCAAATTTTCAAAAAGACACTTTGAAAACGTTCTATTACCCCACAAAAGAATTGAATATTTTTGTAAAAGGACCATTTTAACCCATTTTCTCATTATGTTTTACAACACGCACATGATGCGCGTGAAGATCTATTTTTAATGCCAAAAACCAATTAAAAATGGTTACATCTAAGTTGTTTTCTTTATTAATTATTTATTCTATTCAAATTCATCTTCTTCAATAACAAAAGAGTCACAGGTACTCTATCATACAACTGATGAAATCAACTCAGTAAGGTAGGAATTGGTTAGAATTTCCAATCGAAAAGGCTAGTTTAAAGTTCTCTAAGGGTTCATTTCTTCTTAATTTCATTTAGGTTTTTGAAACCAAAGTCAAAGTAAACTCTCATTAGTTGTTTTTCCGGGAGGATCAACATCGATCTGGGACTTGCCAACTTATGAACTTTTATCGGCATCGTGATTGTTGGGTCACAAGATATAGCTGAGACTTGTCCACGGAAGCTCGCATTTTATCAAGCCATAGTTTGAAAACAATCCCAATCGCTAGCCACTCAAAAGACATGGCTTCGAATACAACTACTATCGATTTCAATGAATTATTCTTCATCATTGAAAGCACAACTAACTTTTCTGATATACATGCTGATCAGAGTTTTAGTTTGCAGCTAAAACGATTTGCTATTGTTACTATTCTAACATGTTAATCATCAATTCACTGTTTACTCCACTAATTCTCCATGAAATTTGATCAACAAACATCAAAATTGTTGGAGATGATCTCAACATTGCCTATGGTTGAAGAAAATGATGAGAGAAACTAAGAAATGAACAATGGATAACAAGAGTTATTCTTTTTTTAAACGATTTGGGTCGGGTCGGGTTTGAAGAAATTATTTTAAATTAAATTAATAAGTAGAGTGAGCACGACAAGTCTGTTTGTTTGCAGTAGAGAAAATGAGTCAAAATGGTTGTTTTACAAAGATATTCAATACTTTTATGGGGGTAATAGGACGTCTTCTAATTTAAGGTGTCTTTATTACAGGGGCTATTGTATATTGATTTGTGTATAACTAATATCATATACATACCTTTTTTAATAATACCAAGAGTTTCATCACATGCATTGGATTGATAAGTGGCATAACTTCCCCGCAAATCTCTCTGAGGACATTTTTCATTTTCCAAAGCTAAAAAGTGTGGATGATATTTTTGTAAACTAGTTTTCGAACATTTGTGTTACACTTGTATACTGTGCTAATTAGTATGAATACTTCTAAAATGTAAGTGTATGATGTGTAAAATACGAGTTCGAATTAATGAACGGTGCAACATATTCAACTGATATTATGATCATTTCAAGACACATCATACAAAAATATTGTTATCAAGTGAATTGTTTTGAACAGTGATATACTATAAAGACTTTAATTATATACGATTCTTATAATATATCAAGTATTCAACCTTTTAAGTTCTTTTTTTAACATGTTATAACACATAATTTAAATGTCGATATTATATTTATATAATATTTAATGCCTTAAAGCTTTAAAGTTTCGGCCTTCCTTTTAAGGAATAATACCCTTCATTTTTTTTACAGATGCACTTACATATTAAGAACTTGTCGTCGAAAGAGAGTGGTGTTTTTATATATATATATATATATATATATATATATATATATAGAGAGAGAGAGAGAGAGAGAGAGATAGATGATTGCATGTATAATGTCGGGTAAGTTTGGTCTCACGTTGGTTTTTTTTGCTGAAACCAAATAAACCCAAATATAGTCAAAAAAAATTACTAGTTGAGTTTTTTTTTCCTGCTTGACTCGATTTACGATTTGGTTCGATTTTCGATTCTGTTTTGTACACCCCTAACCTGAAGTTTTCTTCCCTTGATAGTTATTTGCATATTTTGGCTATTGTCCACCATGCTGCTAATATTTGGTATAAGGTGAGTTTAGAGGACCTGAATTATGTCGCCTTGTTGATGGGTACGTGGTTTGCGATGTTATCTGTGATGTGGGTTGTATGGAAGGAGAGGGGGACAGTATATGAAGGGATAGGAATTAATTGGTAGATGACTTGTATATGGGATTTTCCTCAATCATTAAAAAATTATTTAACCTTGTAAGAAAAATTGGTGGGTGATTTGTGAAGTATCAACTTAAAAAACTTGAATAAAGAACTTCATCTCCATGCATCTATGCTTATATGGTGATTTTGAATAGAATATTTTATAAAAAGTTTTGTCTCTTACTTTGTTTCTATACATTCTATTATCTCATGATTTGTCTTTGATTTCTCTATATGTTAGTTACTTCTCGAATACGAAAGGCATATGACACAAATCGGAGAGCTTCAACTTCCTCCTCCTCCTCCTTTTTCGGGTGTTGACTGTTGGACATAGTGATAATAACACTCAGGATAATGTCCAACCTAAATAGCAATAGGAAAAGAGTAATAATGACACCAAATACTAAAATGGGGTAAATATGATACCCAACTAAGTAATACAATAATATTGATGAAAAACTTGGTAGTATCAAAAGACTAGTACTCAACACTCTTTTGTTTCTTACAACTCACAATAATATTACTTGCACATTATTTTCTTATAAACTAAGAAGTAGTTTGTGGATTACTCTCTATTGCTTCTCTATTTTTGTATATCTTCAAGCGTTCAATTACTACTCTATTTTTAGAGTTTTTTGAACACGTGATTACATCATTAATGACATAATCTACCTACCAAACTTATACCAAACTTTGACTACGTACTTTCACAATTGTGCTACTAATTTTTACATTGATGGCTACCAATTTTCACATTTGTGGCTAGTATTTTCAACAAGTATGGCTGCCAAATTAATTTCTGCCAAGATTTAATTCCCACAAATCTCTCCCTTAATTTTGATTTTTCTTCCTTATTCCAAGGCTTGATCTCAATCTTTAAAAATCTTCAAACTTGAGAGGCTTTGTAAATATATCCTCAACTTGATCATGAGATTTTACATACTTGAGCTCTACCTCTTTCTTGGAAATGCATTCTCGGATAAAGTGATTCCTTGTGCCTATGTACTTGCTTCGATCATGATACACAAGATTCTTTGCAAGTGCTTGTGCAAATTTGTTATAAACACAATTCATTGTGGCTTTAATTTGTGGAAAATTTAGTTCTTTCAATAATCGTCTCAAGCAAATAGCATGACACGTACATGATATCACTTCAACATATTTAGCTTCACAAACCGAGAGAGTAACAATTGATTGTTTATTTGATCTCCACGAAATAACACAGTCACCCAAGAAAAATACAAAATCTTATGTGTTTTTTCTATCATCAACATCTCCCGAATAATCACTATCACAATATCCCACAAGATTAAAACCATCAGAAGAAGAATAAAATAGCCTAAGGTGGATTGTACCTTTTTGGTAACGAAGAATTCTTTTAGCGACCTTCATGTGAGTGGAGGTAGGAGCTTCGATGAAGCGACTTACTACTCCAACTGCAAAGAGTATATTTTTTCTCGTACATGTTATGTACCTCATATTTCCAATGAGACTTTTGAACAAAGTGGAATATACTTTTTCTCCATCGTCAAGCTTTGACAATTTTGTTCAACTATCCATTGGGGTGTACATAGGGTTGCAATCAAACATGTTAAATTTCTTCAAAATCTCATTTGTATAGCTTTCTTGAGATATGAAGATGCCTTATTCCATTTGCTTCATTTCTAGGCCCAAGTAGGATGTCATGAGCCCTAAGTCGTTATCTCAAACTCAAGGGACATATCTTTCTTTAAAGCATGAAATAAAACTGGGTTCTTACCCATTATAATGAGATAATCAACATAAAGACAAACAAGCAGAATATCTCCATTAGTATGAACTTTAATATAAAGAGAATATTCATGAAGCCAACGAGTAAATCCAGTGTCCTGAAATATTTGTCAATGTGACTATTCTAAGCTCGTGGAGCCTGCTTCAAACCATATAAGGCTTTCTTAAACCTCAACACCTTATCTTCATGATTTTTAACCACAAAACCCAATGGTTGCTCAACATATATACTTCTTCCTCAAATATCCATTCAAGAATGCCCATTTGACATCTAGTTGATGAATCTTCCACTTCATTGCGCCGCTAAAGAGATCAATAGACAAATTATCTCCATGCGAGCAACAGGCGCATAGACTTTTTCATAGGTGACGCCAAGCCTTTGTTTGTAGCCTTTAGCCACAAGTCTTGACTTTTATCTTTCAACCTCTCCATGGGCATTTTGATTCGTCTTGTATACCCATTTGAATCCAATTGCTCGATGGTATTTGGGAAGAGTTGTTAGCTCCCAAGTGTTGTTCTTATCTAATGACTGGATCTCTTCCTCCATGGCTTGTCTCCACCTTTTGTCAGTAACATCTTCATTAAAGTTCATTGGTTCACTATCAGCAAACAGACAACACAAAAAATCAAAATTAGTAATTTCTTATGTAAAGAGTTCTTGAATGCTCCTCATCTTATGTGGTTTTTCACTTGAACTCTCTTGAGAAGACGGATATGCAACATATGCTGGTTAAGGAGGCGGGATTGCATCATGTGCAGGTTCCATGGTCTCCTGTTCTTCTTCATTTACGAAGTATGGAAGAAAATCATATATTTTTTATTTCAGAGCCTCATAGTTCGATGATGCTTCTTCATCAAATTTAACATCACGACTCACCACCACCTTGTTATTGCTTGGATTCTACACTTTGTAGTCTTTTTGAACTTGTGTCATAGCCAACAAACACATACTTGACACTCCGCTTGTAAACTTTTCTCTCCCTTGATGTGGAACATGATCATAGGCTATGCTCCCAAATATTCCAAGTGCTTAATACTTGGATTTCTTCCGCTCCATGCTTCTTGAGGTGTTTGATCTCGTACATTTTTTCTTGGAGACCTGTTGCTCAAAAAAACTGAACAATAAATAGCCTAGGCCCAAAATTCTTTTGGTAGATGTTTAGCTTTCAATATACATCTATCCATATTAAGAATTTTTCTATTATTTCTTTCTGCAACTCCATTTTGTTGGGGCGAGTAAGGTACCATTAGAGGGTGAAGAATTCCATGAGATCAACAAAAGTCATTAAATTCTTTTGAAGTAATTTCGCCTCCTCTATCAGACCTTAATGCTTTTATTTCATGGCCACTTTCTTTTTATACAAGTGCTTTGAAATTTTTAAAGGCAAAAAAAACTTCAGATTTTTGCTTCAAGAAGTATACCCAACTCTTTCTTCTGAAATCATTAGTAGAGAGAAAAAATTATTCTCTTTAACAAAAAGAAAGTGGATCAATTGGACCATACACATAGGTGTGTACAAGTTGAAGTGGCTTACTTATTCTTGATGTAGTCTCCTTCGGAAAACTCTTTACTAGCCCAAGAAGACATGCTTCACAGAATTGATTTGAATGGTTGATTGACGGTATCCCATCAACCATGATTTTGTCTCTCATTGATTTGAGCGCCTCAAAGTTCAAGTGCCCGAATCTCATATGCCAACACCATGATTCATCTTGCACATTAGCCTTCAAACACTTTGCGTCGATAGTTTGAAGATTCAAAAGAAACAACCTATTCTTTGCCATATGAACTTTAACAATTAAGTTGTTACTTGAATTTCAAAGCCAAAGATGCATATTTTTCATATTAATATCATTTCCTTTTTCAAGAAGTTGACCCAAACTCAAAATATTACTTTTCAATTTTGGCATATAATAAACATTGGTAATCAATTTATGAGCACCATCTTTACAGTATATCAGAATCATAACTATCCCTTCAATTTGGATATCGAGGTAAGGTAACTCCAAAAAATACATTACCTTTCACCGTCTTCTTTATCTCCACAAATTTTTATCTTTGGCCACACATATGATTGCTTACTCCAATTTCAAGATACCATGAGATACAATCATCTTTATCTACATCTTTGAGTGTTAATAACAATATTGACTCATCTTCATCTTTGTTGTTGTCAACAAGATTAACTTGCTCTTCAACATTACTATGACATTCCCAAGAGTGATTTCCCATTTTATGAAAGTTATAACACTCAATTTTAGATTTTCCATACCTCATTTCATTTGTACCTTGATAGGCTCCATGTCCTCTGCCTCCTTGTTGATCACGCCCACGACCTCTGAATGATTGGTGACCTTTATCTTCATTGTTGAAATAATTGGTATGACTTATTCCTCTTCCACAACCTCTCCATTGTCCATTTCCTCTGTAAGTTTTCTCACCCTCAAATCCTTTGAAGGATGCATGAGTATTAATAAGTTGCTCTAGTTGCTCTTCTTTTCTCCTTTTCATTTTCTTTTCATGGGCTAGTAAAGAACCTTCCAATCTTTAGAATCCTCAATAGCACACATGAGATAATGAAATTTAGTTTTTAACGAGTGAAGGGTCTTTTCTACTGCACACACAACATCTAGTTTCTCCCCGTATCTTCTTAGTTGATTTACAACAGCCATCAATCTTGAACAGAAATCCGAAAGGGATTCAGATTCTTTTATTTTCAAAGATTCAAAGTAATCCCTTAGAGTTTGAAGTTTTATCTTATTTACTTTATCAACTCCCTGGAGAGAATTTTGTAAAATCTCCCACACTTCTTTTGAGGTGGTTGCATCTGCTACCTTCTCAAACATCCCATCATCCAAACATTGATGGATAAGAGTGAGGGTCTGCTGAGCTTTCTTTCTTGTCTTTGAAAAGACCTTCTTTTCATTTGATGGCAAAGTTTACTTATTTGCGTGTTTTGTATGCCCTTTGTCAACAATATCCAAAAAATCTTGAGAGCCAATAATGACTTTCATTCATAGACACCATTGTTCGTAATTTTTTCTTGTGAGTTGGGGGTACCGAAAGGACAACGGACTATCATTTGCCATGATTCAGATATCATGTTGTTGGACAAAATGATAATGACACACAAGATAAGACCAAACTAAATAGCAATAGGAAGAGAGTAACAATGACACCAAATACTAAAATGGGGTAAATATGATACTCGATTAAGTAATATAATAATATTGATGAAAAACTTGGTTTAGACAAAATACTACTACTCAACACTCTTTTATTTCTTACAACTCACAATAATATTACTTGCACACTATTTTCTCACAAACTAAACTAAGAAGTAGTTTGTAGATTACTCTCTCTACTTTCTATTGCTTCTCTATTTTGGTGTTTCTTCAAGTATTCAATTACTCCTCTATTTATACAGTTTTTGAACACTTGATTACATCATTAATGACATAATTTGGTAGCAAATTTCTACAAATATTGGCTGCCAAATTCTACCAGACTTACACAAAACTTTGACTACCTACTCCCACAATTGTGGCTACAAATTTTCACATTGGTGGCTACCAATTTTCACATTTGTGTCTAGTAATTTCAATAAGTATGACTGCCAAATAAATTGATGCCAAGATTTAATTCGTACGTTGACAATTAGTTAACATTGTGTTTACATTGTGTTATGTGATGTGTCTTCACATCTACTGTATGTTGTACTCCTCGTAATTGATATATGGTTAAGCCAATTACCATAAGTAGTTGATCATCACCGTATTTGACTTTGATCAAGATCTCTATGTTGATCATGGAGATCCATCTTTAGTTTACTTCGATGGAAATCAATATTGCCTTACTTTGGGATGAGAAACACAACGAAAAGAAATAGGTCATGGAGTTGGTCTTTACTTCATCTAATTGTTTAATCAATTAGTTTAGCCTTGTAGTTAATATATATATATATATATATATATATATATATATATATATATATATATATTTAAAGTAATTCTAAACGGAAGTGGTTATAAAACTTCTGCATTAGGAAGGGCAGTAAGAGATTAAGTTGTTCGTTGTAGGCTAGGCTGGCAGGAGCAACACCTTCCTTGTTATGGTGAGGTTGCTGAGCCAATTTTAAAGGCCTGTTGCTGAATCCTTGTAGAGGCCTTTGGGCATTGATTTTCTTATGTTTAATCTTGTCTATTGTCATGTACAAGTAATTTTTGTGTTTTTCATCTTTTTAGGACTGGAGTGTCAAAAATACGCCAAAGCGTCCGAAGAGCCTAAAAACTAGTGGTTAGATAGTTCGTCAATTCTTTTCCAACTTGACTTCTTCATATATCTCTATTATTGAGCTTTCTTCTCCTCATCATTTCCAAATATGAAGTCTGGCACTCTCAAAAACTTTGGCAATTAGTGGCTACTAGTTAACACTGTAACTACAATAGGAATAGTGACTATAGCAGAACTTTTTTTTGTATTCAGGTTCTCTTAGGCACCCGGGACAAAATGAAGTGGAGCACCTGATGAAACCTGCAGAAACAGAAATATCTACGCCATAAGTCATACTTTATGTTGATCCTTTCTTTTAATTTTTTTTATCTCTCAAGTAAATCTTAAGTTATTTTGATGAATTCTATTATGTATCATTACAAATGCTAGTGGTACTTCATATATTCTGCACTCCATCATTTGAAATTGCAATTTGTTTGTTTTATCTTAATAAGTTCATTCGTTGTTTGTCGGATTTGTTTTTTGAATTGTATTCAATTTCAACTCACCATTGTGTACAGCGAAAACCTATACTATTTAGTTGGTATTAAGTTTTACTTATGCTAGTATGTTTACTTTAGCTCTTATTCTCTATAGTAGTATGTTAGTCTTGTTAAACTTACATATTATTCGATTCTGGACGTTGCAAAGGGATGGGGTAAACCTTGATCAAGCTTAATAGCCAGCAAACCATTCATAAGATGTAAACCGCACTAGCAAGCCCCATGACGAGCTCGACCAAGAAAGTATGCAGGGAGTTTCGAACCTGAGACCCCCATTTGGGAGAAACCCTTCTCAACTAACTCGGTTACCCTTGTGGGTGTTGTAGATAAATTATTGTGTAGGTCATCCACTTTTGTATACAATGCCACTTATAGTTTGTTTGTTGGAGCATGCGGTGTATCTATTCTTTTGGGTTGCATGCTACAAGCAATGAAAATGAACTTCCTCAAAATGGAACCCGACAATCATTGGGATTAGGAACTGTCGGGCAGAGGACACCGCTCACATGCATTCTCTAATTTTTTATCTCTCTAGGATTATTATTCTTCTCAAAACCAACTTCATAGTGAATAAGCTTACTACAGGGTAGAAACTAGAAAAAGCTTACTATTGTCAGAAATTTGAATAGATATCTTGTACTGCGAAACTTTTTATCACCCAAAAGAAAAAGAGTACTAGGAACTTCAACAATATTTCTCTATCTCTCTCTATATTTTGGTTCCTCCATTTCTGATGTAAAGATAAATTGCTTTCCATCTTCTAGGTTTGACGTCCAAGTTGTTGATGTTGGACCCCCAGCTGATTGGATAAAAATCAATGTTTGTGAATCAGTAGATTATGTATTCCATTTCTCTAACATGATTTGTAATTATTTTATGCAAACAAAATGATTCCTTTGAAGTCTATATATATGCACTGGTGCCTGGGCTATTACGAGATTAAGTATAATACCAATCATGCTGCTTGTTTCCATCAAGAGCATTCAATTTGTTTTCTTCTTTTTACACCATCTCAAAGATCTAATGCCCTTATTTCTTGGTAAATATAGGTATGAGTTCAATTTTATCCAGCTGGCCACATGGTCATTACCGATCAGCCAAACCAATGTGACAATCTTTGGGGTGTTACTTCCTTCAAGAAGGTACACACCTTACTATTTATTTTACTGATTTTGACTCTGATAGAGTTATTCAAAATCTTTCCTTACTTAAATACTTTTGGACTGGTAATTTTCTCTTGTAAGAGAAATTATCGTTCTGAAAACTTGATATTCGTTCAATAGATTTGAAAACTATATCATTGTTACGTTTCTATTTGTTGACCACAACACTATAAGAAGTGAACAACAATCTAAAGGTTCTCCATTTGTAATTTTTATTTTAGGTGATCACCTTACCTTCTAGATTTGATCAACTTCAGACCAACGATATTGTCACCCTTCACGGGTGTCTTCATGTTCGTGTTTTCTTTGCATTGCAAATCTATGAGTTGACAATGCAGAAGTATTGGTAGTTGGCAAACATTGTAGTTGTTGTTGATGATACTGTGGGTTAAAAACATTGAATGGCCAAATAGCAAAGGAGGTATTACGGCTTCAGCCGCCCAGTAGAAACTTAGATTGCTTTTCAAAGAGAAATGGACATGTGATGAACATAGATTGGAGTATTATGTTGCCTTGATATTGAAACATATCTCTATTTCTTGATGTTCTTATACAATAGATATTACCCTTATTCCAGCCATATGATGATATATGTAGTTAGTCGTCTTTATTGTTTAGGACTTTATTTGTTTCCTGTAATGATACCAATACAACATAGTATCCATAAACCAAAAATTATCAACTTTAATGAATGGGGGTATAAGCTATAATATTTTTTTAGAGAATGGGTAAATTACTATGAATTTCTTTTTTTTTTGGCAGGGGGGAGGGGTGGGGGGGGGGGGGGGGAAGGGGAGGAGTATGAAAATGTAATTATTTTGAGTTTTATGGTACATATATGTATTTTTATAAAAAAAAGAAATTAATTTTTGGCAATACATTTTGAATGAGAAATAAAAGCAAATTTATTTTTAAAATAGATAATCACATATATTTCTATTTACTAAACCTCTTTTTGCTTTACTTCTTTATAGACTAATCTATATGGCTTGTGCTTGTGAATTGATTATGAGAAATATAATTTAATATTTCTTTTTATTAGTTAGTAATTTTCCATAATATTAAGGCAGATTAAAGTTAAACGGTAATCGATAATTCCAATTGAACAAAGTTATTGGTTTATTGATAAGATGTTACTGATTTAGCAGTTCTAGTAATGATTTTGATTTTCTTATTATCAAATTATCGATTCTTAGTGATTTTAGGATTTTTCTTAATGGGCTATCAATATCTTGACGATAAATTATATTTCTGTCATTCGGTATATGTTCTTGACTTGGGACTTAGTTTCATACTCTTATTTCTTGTTGTCTCAAACTCTTAGTTATTAGACAATGTGTCAGTATTTGCTTTTGAGCAAAGATATAACATTCAAGTCAAATGCATGATTCTTTATTGTTACCTTGTTTCTAAGTAATTTTTAATTTTTTTTATGTCAAATCTTAATGCGTAAATTGATAAGTGAACCGTTAACAATCAATATTCGATAAGTCAATATCTTATTGGTTTATAGCTATTTGGGAAAATGCACAAGTACCCCCTACACTATATCAAAATTTCAGAGACATACCTTAATTAAACTAAGGTCCAATTACCCCCCCCCCCCCCCGAACTTATTTTTTTTTTATAATTTTGTGCACCTTTTTGGCGTACGTGACATCAAAATATCTTCCACGCGCCTAAATTGCGCGGAGTCATGGAGTGTGCCACGTATGACAAAAGGCGTATTAAATTACCTAAAAAAATAAGTCCGGAAGGGAGGGGGGAGTAATATGACCTTAGTTTAGTTAAGGTGTGTCTCTTGAATTTTGAGCATAGTCTAGGGGGTAATTGTGCATTTTTCCTAACTATTTAGTATATGTATAAAAGCAATTACTCAAAATCGAACCAAATCAATCGATTCACATCCATACATCATATACTTCACACTATGTATCTTCATTTGCAAAATGAAGTTGCACAATTACATTCTTGAGCTTGCTAATAAGAGAGACAAAATTAATCAACTCATTTATGTTGATGTTGATGTTCATGTTAATGGTCCAATTATTAATACTATAAATTGTGCTACAATTGAACAAATTTTAATTTTTTAACTAATGAAGTTGACAGTACATATATTATTTGGGTATAACCTAAATATATGAGAAAGCAAATATGAAAATCAGAATCTAGCATACAAAACTAAATCCAGGGTGATAAATATTTTCACAGGGATGTCTAGCCTTATTTAAGTGAGTGGTTGGCAATTTCAAATATTCGTTAATTCCTCCATTCAAATAATTAATTTATGCAGCATTGCTTTGTTGTTGTTATCTTGCCCTCTATAGAAGTACTCCTTTAGTGACTCAACATAAATATAGTGGTTTAAGACCCCTCATACGAAGGTAATAAATCCATCCGAAGAGCTATTCATCGACTCTTCCAGTAGTGCCACAAAGTTATTCACCTAATCATTGGGGTTAAGCTTCTTGGACACTGGATAGTACATTGGCAACAACACATCTCTCAACTGATCCATAGTATGAATACATTTGTAGGGAAGCCCAATCAACCACGTAGCGGTATCTTCTGTCAGTAATAAAGGAAACACAATCAAAGTTCGGTCTACCCATTCAACTTTTACACACTACCTTAGTTTAGATATATGAACATGTGGGTCCTCTAATGGTAGTCTCGAGAATAAATCCCTCGCGGTGAGAATCTGCATGAAGCTACTCGTCACCATGAATGTGTTCCCAAGTAAAGAGGTAGGATAAGAGGTCCATCAGAATCATATTGCCCCTACAGTAATCCTGAAGTCGTGGGGCTAGTGGAGGTTGCATTCTCACCTCTGCCAGTTGGTTCTCAGTTCATGCCTTATTATGCGCCTCAACTGGTAATGGAGGTTGATGATCTACTCCCTATTGAAGTTCCCTCTGTTAAGGTTAGCTGGAACTCCTTGATTCTCCATTCATCTTGAGGTTCAATTTATTTCCGGATCGTATGGAGTTAGTGGTTCGCCTCAGTTCTGTTTACTTGCCATACACTAGAGCAAGACATGAAAGAAACAAAACAAACCAAAAAAGTAAAATCAGGAAATCGTTGACTAAATTTCAATAATGTAACTAAAGTTAATCTAAAATACATATTCCCTGGCAGCGGCGCCAAAAATTGATACACTCAAATTATACCTCCCTAAAGAAGCATAAGTGGTCCTAATCAAGTAGAGAACCCAACTAGTAGGTTGGGGTCGATCCCACGAGGAAAATGGTCTAGACTTAAATTTAATTCACAATTGCTTTTATTTAGCCAATGTGTTTCCGAAAACAAGTAATTAAACGGAGGGTTTTTATGAGACAAGTTTCTTAAACAATCTAAGTGAACAAGTAGACGAAAGTAAATGTTAATATTTTAACAAGTTGTGAGAATAACTAGGGTATATCTGTTCCCCACAGGTTCATAACTTCGTATTCCTAGTAATAGCAATTCTTTCCTAGTTTTTTACATGTAAAGTGGCAAGTTATGTATCTATAAATCCTTGGTCTGGCCTCTAGAGAATTTCACCCTGTTCCTTGGTCTGGCTACGTGTGTATAAGCTACTTACTTAACCTTACCTCATGTTAGACATCATAATCGATGTACAACGTAGTTATTACTTTGCACCATTTGACACTAGCCTATTATGTAGTATCCACTAAACCTGTGTTGATAATTTTTTTCCTATTCCTACCTTCTTGATCCGCCAAGTAGCAACAAGGCGAGCTCTAACGCGTGCACTCGTTAAAAAGGCTTGTAAACTAAAGAATTATCAATACGTGCAAAAATACTTTTTTAGAATTACTTAGTTTCTAGAATTATTTTATTAATTACCCATTCATAATATTGAATAAAGAAATCAGAAACCTACTCAATAAGAAGAAGAAACCAAGAAATTCAACTTGAAATTTCATGAAAATCTTTCAAACCAAATTCAACAATTGATTAATTGCTTAAGTTTGAAAAAACCCAACTTCAAAAACAAAAATAGAACAATAATAAGAGTAGTCAACCCCAAAATCGAGGTTTTAATCCGCTATTTATAAAAAACATAGTCCTAAAGAAAAAGAAAATGAAATAAGGAAAGTTTTGTCCAGAAACGCGACATAAATCGACGACCTTACTAATAGAACGTCGATCAATTGAAGGTCCGTTGACTGTCTCTGTTCGTCGACATTTAGAACTATTTTTCTTCACTGAATAGCACCTTTTCTGAATCAAAGAACGGACAAGAAGTATGGTCCGTCGATCCATCGGTTCTCCTCCATCGTTCAGACTTAAAGTCTTAAAAAGTCGAGTAATGGAATCTTCTCTGAACCAATCGATGGTTCACCAATACGGTCCCATAATCAATCGATGGTTCACTATTATGGTCTGTTTATCAATCAATGGACCGTCATTTATGCTCCTAGTTCCACACATGGTCAGATTTCTCTGATCTTATTCCTTAGCCTTAACTTCACATCGACAATCACTATCAATGGTCCGCGATGAGACGACGGGCCGTTGATGGCTTTGTAGGTCAGATTCTGCATTATTTTCAGTTGCCTTATGCGTTTTCAGCCTGGACATCTTTCTTGCAAAACAAAACATAAAACTCGTTAAAAATGCTACCAAAAGGATCTATACACACACAACTCTTAAGTAAAATTCATTGAAAGTACCGTGAAATCATGGTACATCACCAAGATTCCCTTTTAATTCATTTATTCCAAAACTACGCTTCCGCTTTCATGAAAAGTTGTTACTTTTTATGAAAAGTAGTTACTTTTATTATGAGTTACGACTTCTATTAAAAATGATGACTTTTATGAAGAGTTGTGACTTTTATGAAAAGTTCTGAGTTCTAAAAGGAATTGCGACCTTTAGGAAAGGTTTTGACTTTCCATAGAGTTGTAACTTTTCATAAGAGTTGTGACCTTTCCAATAAGACACTACAAAAATTTGTTCACACTACCCTTTTTGTCTATAAATTGATGTATTTTCTCTCATTTTCAAACATCGAAAATTCATAAATTCTTCTTCTTCTACTGCACAAAAACATAGATAAGTACTGAACAAATAAATGGTTCGTATTCAATATGAAGTATGTATAGATTCTCAAGTTATCTGCACGTTGTAAATACTTTTTTTAAAGTAATAAATGTGTTTCTCAACACTGCAAATGTAATAGATGTGTAGTTTCAAATTATACTCCATCACTCTAGTATGCTGATTTTTTTTTCAAAAAAACCAAAGGTATACAATAGTTTTGAGTAATATTTTTTTCCTTTCAACCACATATATAATAAGTTCAATTGTTGTCCAATACGATGTATTCTCCCTTGAATCCCATTCAAATTATTATTTATGATACATTTAAATGGGGCACATTTAAATGATGTGTAAAGAAAAAGGTAGGGATGAACTTTATGCAAATTAGAATTAGAAATTTGTTCAGTTTTTTCAACCTTTTAAAATTTATTTATCCCTTCACAATGATTATTTATTTTTTAGCAAAATTAATACCCCAAGTTGATGTCCATTTGATTCCCCGAAAATAAAAAATAGTAACACTTCCTTATATCAATAGGATAAATTATATTATCAAAGTAAATATGATTGATTGAAGAATAAATGATAAGATGATATAATTATCATTTTCCTTTACATTGTTAATGTTCGTTACGACATAATCTTATATATAAGATAATATAGTGTTTTAATTTTAATAACATATAGGTTAAATATAATTTTATAAGTTCTATTGTAACGGCCTAATTCTGTCGTTAGGGAAAAGTCAATGAAAAAAGAATTGGGGCAAGAAATTTTTTTGCTAGTAACTTGGAATTTCTACCCTAGTCCAGACTTGGACGAAATCAGAGTTATTAAGGTGTAAGAAAATCTAGAAATTAATTAGAGATCTAATTTTGAATTTGATTATAAAAGTGGATAGATAAGATGATAAGAAACTCGTTTGACTTTTCATAATCGAATTTTGGTGAGTAGAACTCTGGAAATGATTTTCGCGTGAATGGGTACATTTTGTCTTTGTTAAGGCTGTTGGGGCGGGATTTTGGGTGTCCGAGTGGGCCATTGTAGCGAGATGGGTCGCCGTGGCAGGCTATATATGACTTAAAGTCATTTATAAACACCTATACGAACTTAGTTGACACTTTTTCATATTACAGCTAAGGTGACGAACCCAAGGGACTTCTTGACCCTTTTCACCATTCTTGATGCTTAAGGCAAGAGATTAACACCCCTAATTGGATTTTTGATCTGTAGAATCTATTTTCTTTGGTTATTATAGACGGGGAAAGATTTTGATATGAGAGTCATGGTGAAGAAAATCCTAAATTGGGTATTTGGATCTTACGTTGGGTCAAAGGATTTTGGATTTTGGGTTTATAATCACTTTATGCAAAGAATTTTGAAAAAGAAGATTCAAGTGCCTTAGGGGATTCAAGCTAGACTGAGGTAAGTGATGGTTCTGATTTCATGTTGGTGTGATATATGTTTGTAATTGCTTCGTTATAATGCAAGTATGTATACGAATGTTGCATTATTTATCATCCTAATAGTAAATGAGAATAATTAAATAAATATATGTCACGAATAACCTCTTGTTGTATGATCTTGATGATGTACTTGTGTTTGTGATTGTGGTGTGTGAATGAGATCGGATTGTCACGTTCCTCCAAGTCAACTTAGATTGGATTACCATATTTTGTTATAATTATGGGATCATTTTCCACATTTCGGCATAAATAGTTGATCGGATTGCCATGTTCCAGCATAATTATTAGATTGGTTGCCACATTCTGGCATAATTATGGGATCAGATTGCCAAGTTCCAGCTGGGTAACTACTTGGGTTAGGGTCCCATGAGAGGACCATTGAATTAGGTTCCGTGAGAGGACTATAAAATTGTTTTGTGTATCAACTTGCGATGAATATGTTCATATATGATGATGATTGTTGTTGAAAGGCTAATTATTTTTATAAAATTATTTAATTGTATATTTCATTGATATGAATGATGATGATATTGTATATGTTTTCTATATGCATGTTTTATAATGTTGTGGTTACTTACATGTGTTTCACTTATTTGGATAGTCGTTGATCCTACCAGTAAATTGTAGTTGTGTAGTGATATTGCACTTTCTCTTATTTTTGTTGAGTAAAGTGCATCTTTTGGTGGGTATTGTCAGACCTCATTTAGAAGATCACTAATCTTTTTGAATTTAAGGGTGAGCTAGTTCTTCTGGGATGCCTTGCGTTCTCTTTTATCTAAGTCCAGTCTTTTTCAAACTCAAACTCTTGGTTAAAGTGTTGTTTAGTTTTGGGGTTTTACCCTTTTTTCTTACAAATGTCGTTAGTAAAGTTTTGATACAATGACTTTCAGGTTCTAGGGGTTTTAATTATGCATTCGTGGTAGTTCATTTGTTTAGTTCTTTATTAAATAATTAAATTATTTAAAACTACTTTGTATCTATAAATGCGTAATTTTTCAATAAACTTCTTGGTTGGGTTGTAGTACTGGTTCTCCGACCAGAGGATTAGTGTGGGTACTTGTAAAAACCTGAAAAATAGATATGCTAAGTAATGATTAATTTGACTAGAATCCCCATGATTAGACTGTGTTCACACAGATTAATGCGCGTAGAACCAAACCTCTAAACCCTTGCGAAATCCAAGAAAACTAACTTTGGGAGTTTGTTGAGCTAGGAAAGGTTGGGCTCTGTCATGTAGGGCTCCCGAATATGAAGATTTACCCGGAAGAGTCTTTACCGGACTTAAAAAGGGGAAATCTTAAGTTTGGAGGGTCTAGCGGTAAAATTGTCTCTTTCCACGCTAAGGGTAGTATCGTGATTACCCTTAATATGTAATTAATTATTTAATTAATAAGGTGGAGGAACATTTTGGGGAGAGAGGGCCAAACATTGGACTTTGAGTGAAGTCTTACTCCACCCGGGTTCAAACCTAGGTGGAAGCAATGATTTAACTTGTTTTAATTAAATTGGTGAATTAATTTAATTAATTAATTATTATTAGATGATTTAAGTAAAAACAAAAATCAGGTTTTTTAAAGGTTTAAAAGAGTTCTAGTTTGGTCAAGTCTTTACCTAAGTCTAAACAACCTTTCACGTTCAACTCTCTCTCTCTCTCTCTCTCATGTCAAAATCTCTCCTTCTTTTCACGGTGTCTCTGCAAAAATACTAGAACTGACCAGCAACTAAAATTTCTTCACACTAACATTCACGTTAAAAATATAGTCAAAACATATAAAAAAAGATTAGGAAAAGCAGGGTTTTTCCGTCAAAGTTTAATGTGGAAGCTCGAATTTTGACCTGAGTTGGAGGAGGTCTTTGGGAAGCAAGTTTAAGGTTTCAACGTCAAAATAAGGAATGGGTTTTCTTACTCTTGTCCCATTTCCAAGAGACCCTTAGGATTAAGTCGATTCTAATTCAAAAACTAGGATTGTTTCCCCGTTGCATGTCGCTGTCACTAGCTCCTACAGATGGTTGTAGGTTGGTATGTATGCTGGTAGATATTAGGCGTGTAATGTGTTTTGGTTATGAATATTTTCATGAATGTGTGTTTGGAATCATACGAATCATAACCTATGTTTTCCGAAAATATGTGTTTATATGCGTGCAATGTGTAGCCGTGACTTTAAACATGGATTGAAGCATGAAAATGACTTGTTTAACGGTTGTATTTCACGTGCACAAACTTGTATAAAACGTGTTGTTCATATGAAGTATAATGTGGCTGATTTGAGTGGAAACTATTAGAAAAATGAATCCATGAAAATGCACCCAAAGATGTACTACATGATCCAAGAATTACCCTAAGAACTAACGTGTAATATTAATGAAAAGGATGCTCAAAATTTCCATCTATATGTTGATGAGTTTCGGTCAAGTGAAGTGGTTTAGTATGTTATGAATAATAAATTAATCTAAGTGAGGTCACTTAGGATCGAACCCGTGACATCACCATGCCAAAAGTAATAGAAATAATGTAAGCTAAAAAGAATGTGGCAAGGGGGATTCGAACCAGTGACCTCAACCGAAAATGAAGTAAAAAAAAATGCAATGAGAGGATTGGGATTCGAACCAACCACCTCTCAATCAGATTTAAGAAAAAGTTAAAAGAAAATAAAAGGTTGATGCGTGTAGGAATCGAACCCACGACCGCTTTACAGAATGAAGGGAATTTAAGGAGAAATATTAAAGTGGGGCTGTGGGGGTTCGAACCGATGCCCTCTCGGCCAAGAAGGAGAGAAATTAAAGAAAATAAAATAAAAGGAAATGAGGTTGTGGGGGTTTGATCCCACATCCTCTCTGTTCCAATGAACAAAAAATGAAGAGAGAAATTAAGGAAAAACAAAATGAAGGCGTTTGGGCTTGAACTTGGGTCCCCAAGCTATGTGGATCAAACAAAAATTAAAAAAAATTTAAGTGTTGTCCAAGGGATTCAAAATCGGGTTCCCTTGACCGAATTCCGTATTGATACATAAGTCATACATGAATAAATGTTCAAAATAATGTTGTCTACAAAGATCAAAATCGAGATCTTGGCACACTTACAAGATGCATTAATCTTGTACAACATAATCTTAGGAAGATATGAATGAAGCCTCTTGGATCGTATGTATAGGCCAATAAGTCTAGCATATGTTTAATGTAAGTGAACCTAAGATGTATTTAACGAAATGATGAAACCCTAGAAGGGTTAAGTAAGGGTGTCAAACACACTAAATGGCCAAGTGCATTGGCATACAATGATATGAACATTCACATAAAGAGGTGAGTTGTTATGAAAAGCAAATGTGCTAAAGTTAATGAATGAGGTGAATATAGATAACAAGCTAATATGAAAGATGAGAGCAATCTCAAATGAGCCTAAGTAAATGTTACCAAAACGTACTCACCTATGAGAGTGTAAAGTTAATAAAGAGACCAGTCGCTATGAACACTCTAATGAAAGTATTGAAGTTAATGAATACTTAATACTAATGATGAGATGAGAAATGATCTAATGAGCTATGATGTACTCATACTAGAAGCCAACTTCCATGATGTATGATGTAAATGTAATGGAACTTTATATTGAGCACCGATAGGCTAGCTATGAGTGGTGAGGCCTTCCTTCGGGAAGGGCGGAGGTTCACATAACTCTCATGAGATGAGACTGTCCGGCATGGCGGGTATGGGTGTCCTTATATTTCCTAGTCTTTGAACCTATACTGCCAATATAGGGATCTAGCAGAGTTAAATCCCCTATATACGCTATCATGTTTTGGGTCTCTTGGGCCGGTGATTCCACCTCTTTCAGGTGTGGGGCAGACAATGGATTTCATGATGCTCACATGATATATATCAGTTAAAGTTAAAGTTCCTAATGAATGAATAAGGACAGCCTCTAATGATGCACATAATGAAATGAATCATACCAAAGGTGTTATGATATGATAATTAAAGAGGTGAGCTAGACTTGAGTAATGACACTAGAACATTCTCGATAATTGTACAACAAATCCAATGAATGTCTTAAACTACATCCTAGGTATAGCTGGTGTTGTACACTAGCTTATGAATGTATGAAGTGAAGTACGTATGAATGAACGAAGCATACTCTGTGTTTTCAAAAGAAGGCTCCCTAGTTGAGGTCCCATATGTTGAGCCCACATTGTTGGGAAGTCCTGATGTCAAGTACATGATTCCAAAGTCTCATGGCATATGAACGAATGATATGGAAGATGTTATGTGCTATATGTAATATGTTATGTGCTATGTGTAAGACGTTATGTGTTGTGTGCAATATGATACGTATGATGATGCATGTTACTCTCATGAAATTACTTTCGTAATCCAATTTGGCAAGTCCATGGACTTTCCTAATTAAAATTTGGCAAGTTCACAGAATTTTCTAATCAAAATTTTGAAGGTCCACTAACTTTCCTAATCCAAATTTGTAAAGTCTACTAACTTGACTTTCCATAAATCATGTTGTTAGGACAGAGCTATTCTTAATCAAGCATGTCGTTGGTGTGTGCTTGTATATACCCAGACTTAGTAAAAGTGTGTACTAATCCCATACAACTCTATATTTTTAGGTGCAGTGATATACCGTGGTTTCACGGTATAATTAATACTTTTTTCCTTAAGTTTAGTGTGTCTAAAAGCCTTTTTGTGCTAATTTTTATATAAGTTACTCCTTATTTGTAGGATATCTGTTCAAAGATAAATGCAGAGATTTTAGCGAAGAAATGCAAAAGAGACCACCTACGGAGCTTGTGACGGTCCGTCATGCTTGTGATGGTCCGTAGGTGGCAGCGTAGTGCAGCTGCTGAAGGAAGATGGGGGGGGAGTCAGACCAAGTGTGGGGTTACGAAGTCCATGACGGTCCATTGTGTCTATGACGGTCCGTCCTGCAGGTTCGTCATGAATTTCAGAGAAGTAGTCCAGTACCTATATTCCAAGAGTTTAAGTGTTTTGAAACGAAGACCCTCGACGGACCGTTGTGCCTGTAACGGTCCGTCATACTTGCCGTCAAGGGTAATGAAGAGAGCAGCAGAAGAAATTGCACAAGTATGGGACGGCGTCGTCCATGACGGTCCGTCGTGACCACGACGATCCATCGCGAGGTCCGTCGACCCAGCCGCGTTTTGAAAGATTTCCAGCAGATAGAATCCTTGTTTACTTAGGTTTTTATTTTCTATAAATAGTTTGAAAAACCTCGTTGTTGAGGTTAGACTCTGTATTATTAGTTAGACACAATATTATTAGTTAGACTCTGAATTATTTGGTTAGGCTTTTGATTATCATTAGACTTTTTGTGAGATTCTTGATTACTTTGAGATTCTTGCAAGTGATTGTTGGTGATTTTTGTTGATTAATCAAGCAAACTTTTGGATTTTACTCTTTCTCATTGAAGTAAGTATATGAATTCTTATATAATATATTTGAATAATGTGATTATGACTATGGGTAACTAAACTCCATAACTAGGGTTGTGGGAACCATAGGCAAATAATGAGGTAAAACCTAACTAAAATAACTATTCTAGAATAGTGTCTTGCATGTATTAATTATTCTTTCGCTTAGAAGTCTTTTTAACGGAAGGCCAACATTAGAACTCGCCTTAATGCTACTTGCCGGACCAAGGAGGTAGATAAAAGGAAAAGAATTATCAACATAGATTTAGTGTATACTATCTAATAGGCTAGTATTGATTGGTACGAGGTAATTACTTAGTCAAATATCGAATACGATGCTTAATATGAGGTAAAGATAAGGGTTAGGATAGTAACACACGTAGCCGGACCAAGGTACGGAGTGAAATTTTCTAGATGCCGAACTAAGAATTTAGAAATACATAACTTATCACTTTGCAAGCAAGATACTAGGAAAGAATTGTCATAGTAAGAATTATCAAGTTATAAACTTGTGGGGAACACATAAACCCTAGTTACTTTGATTAATTGATTAAACTCCAGCACTCAAAGCTGTTAAGTGTGTCTTTCAATTTCGTTAGTTATTTTCATTTATTTAGAAATAGAAACCCCCCTTTTATTGTTTTTACTTTCCAAGGAAGTAATTGGCTAAACAATAGTAATAATAGATTGAAGTTAAGTCTAAACTATTTTCCTCGTGTGAACGATCCCAACCTCACTAGTTGGGTTATTTACTTGACACGACCGCTTTACTTCTTATTTGAGAAGTAAGTTTGAGAGTATTAAATTTTGGCGCCGCTACCGGGGATATAGCTTTTAGATTAACATAAAATTATTACTATTGTTTAGTTGATATTTTCTTGATTTTACTTTGTTTTATTGTTTTTGATTTGTGCAGAACCAACTTCTTGTATGCCAAATACACGGAGAGGAATAGAACCCTTGTTTCTCTACGATCACGAATTAGAGCGTACACTACGCAACATTAATAGAAACTTGGGAATTAATGATGATGATCCAAACCAGAACAGCCCATCTCCGTTGATGTTCATGGTCAGTTTTTACCCGATACTCCGGGTGAACACCAACAGAGGGGACAAAATCCCGCTCCACGGCCCCAAGCATACTACAGAGGCTATGACAACATAGTAGACTCTGATGGGCCACTTGTCTTGCCTCCTTTACCACCAGGTCATACTTTTTTGGTAACTAGTAGCCTGATGCAAATGCTCACTTCCAGAGGTTTGTTTTAAGGGCTAACTTGTGAGGATCCACATGCCCATATAGCTAAGGTAAGGGCAGTGTGTAAAAGCTGTGTAGGGAGGCCTGGCTTGGACTTGGATGTAATAGGGCTTAGAGTGTTTCCTCTCTCACTGATGGGAGAGGCTGCTATATGGTTCACTGAGCTCCCTTATAACTTAATTTTCACTGGGAACCAACTAAGGGATGTATTCTTAGCACGATACTATCCGGTCTCCAAGAAACTAAACCACAAAAAAAGAGTGAACAACTTTGTGGCACTACCAGGAGAGTCAGTTAGTAGTTCTTGGGATAGATTCACCTCGTTCTTGATAAGTGTCACAAATCACCGTATAGATGATGAGTCACTGAAGGAATACTTCTATTGGGGACAGGATGATAATAATAAAGCGGTGTTGGACACCATAGCAGGTGGATCTTATGGGGAGTGTCCTTATGCTGAGATTGCTGAAAAATTAGAGAAAATATCCCGGAATAATAAAGCTTGGAGTACTAGGAAGTCAGTTACCGGGAGAAACACCTTCGCAGTGCAGTCCACTCACAACCTAGCCACAAATGAGATTCGTGAAGAAATGGCTCAGATGAGAACTGGGCTTGGGTTGGTACTAAAACATGTCGCTGGGGGTGCAGGAAAGATAAATGCAGTCAACTACTTGTCGAAACCACCACCACAAAATGATGAGTGTTATTATGAGGAGGATTCCTATGCGGTAAATGAGCAGACGGGGGGTGCCAAGGTCAAGGGAACCAAGGTCGGAACAATGGTAACTACAACTGTGAGGGTCATTATGTCCGAGATGGAAACTATAGCCGCGACAACAACTTCAACAGGGGTAACTTTGGTAATAGAAATGACAGGAATGGGCCCTATGTTCCTCCTCAAAATCATGAAGTTACACCTAGGGATTGTGGAGGTAGTATGGCGCGAGTTGAGGATATGTTGCATAAATGCTGAGGAGGTTCGATGGTAGTGATGATCACAATAAAGAGTTGAGGAATGATTTAGCGGGTATTGGGCAAAAAGTTGATACACATGCAATATCGATTAAGCAACTTGAGTTACAATTGGCCCAATTATCTGCGACTATGAACACACGGCAACCGGACACTCTTCCTAGCAACACTGTCCAAAATCCGAAAAATGATGGACATTGTATGGCAATCACTACTAGCGGTGGCAAGCAAACCATTGACCCACCTATGCAAACTAATGAGAAAAAGGTGACAAAAGATACTGATAATGCGGTAGATATAAATGGTGAAGTAGAAGATAACACTGCCAAAGATGCTGAAGTCCTAAAAAGGTAACTCCCATGCCTAGGACACCACCCCCATTTTCTCAAAGATTATTGAAAAAGACCGAGGATGGTAAATATTGGCGTTTTATAACAATGTTGAAGCAACTTTCTATCAATGTCCCTTTGGTAGAAGCTTTAGAACAAATGCCCGGTTACACCAAGTTTATGAAAGATCTGGTTACAAAGAAAAGATCGGTCACTTTTGAGGATGATGATAGAATGCAACATTGTAGTGCTATTGCTACAAAATCTCTGGTACAAAAGAATGAAGATCCGAGTGCGTTCAGTATTCGTTGTACAATCAAATTATTACATTTTGCGAAAGCATTATGTGATCAGGGGGAAAGCATAAATCTCATGCCCCTCTCAATTTACAAGAAGTTGGGTTTAGGGGATCCAAAACCCATTGCGATGTGGCTACTGATGGCTGATCGGATAGTGAAAAGGCCTATAGGGATACTCCATGATGTGCTAGTAAAAGTGGAGTCATTCATCTACCCGGCTGATTTTGTTATTCTTGATTGTGAAGTCGATTTTGAAGTGCCTATTATTCTTGGGAGGCCATTCCTTGCTACAGGTAGAGCCTTAGTTGATATGGAAAAGGGACAGATGAAATTTTGGTTGAATAATGAAGAAGCGACCTTCAACATTTGTAGGATCATGAGGCAGAATGGTGAGCTCCAATAGGTATCCGCCATATCTCACAAAGAAAAGATGAAGAAGGAAAATGAACGAAAAAATGAAAAACAAGAGTTTATGATTGGGGATTTAGTGCTTTTAGACAGTTCTGAGTCGCCTTGTCTTCCGGGCAAGCGCAAGCCCAAACGGACTGGCCCTTACTTGATTACCCAAGTATCCCCTCATGGAGAAGTTGAGTTAAAAGCCAAGGAGGGAGTGCTGTTTAAGGTGAATAGAGAACGAGTAAAACTCTATTTTGGGCATAAAGCATCGGGGAATGAAGTAATAGAGGCACACCATCTTGATGAAGTCTGAGTAATCAAGTTTCCTCAGTCGTGCCGCGACATTAAATAAGGCGCTTGTTGGGAGGCAACCCAATACTTATAGTCTTTTTAGTAATGGTAGCATTTTTCTACTAATGGGTTTTAAATTTGCAGGCACATCACAAGGAAATTCTGCAGAAAATTACTCTGAAGCAGTCACTGACGGATACAGCGATGGACCGTTGCGCCTGCAATGGACCGTCGCATGAATCCGTCGTGCCAAGTACGTCTTTTTGTTATTTTCAAGCTAGGGCACACACGACGGAACCAATGACGGATCGTCACAACTAAGACAGACCGTCGTCAGGGAATCGTTGCGTCATTAATGAGGCGTACCCCGCCCGACCCGGCTGGAGTTTTTTTACAAAATCTTACCGTTTAAACTCCCCAACCCCTCATTTCACCCCCATTCCTTCACTATTCCTCCTATTTCCCTCCCTTTTCAACTTCCAAAATCTCTCCCTCTTCAATCGATCATTTTTCCCCCGAAATTCTCCAAAGCCCTAAAAGTTATCATCTACTAGTCGGAGTTGATGCTGTGGGTGTCTTCTTGATCACCAAGTACCTTTCCATCTTGTTTTTCTCCAATTCTCAGGTTTGTGTCTCTAATTTCTACTCATTTATCTTGCATTTTTGTTTATCAATTAGTATTATCCTAGTTCTTCTTGATATGTTTATTTCTTTTCTATAAAATTCTGTCTAACCTAGGTTAGAAATCTTCAAAATTGTCGTGTTTACAACCCTAGAACTAGGTGATTTGACATTGCTAGTTTACTAGGTATTTGGGTTAGACAAATGTGGGTCCAAAACACTACAAATTCAATTTGGGTCATCTGGGATGAATGGGGTACCCCCTTTTCTGTCACTGATCTACAGAATGAGACCCTGATGTCGGACCGTCGGAGGGTCCGTTCCAAAAGCCCTAACACCCCACTGTCCAATTTTATGCAAGTGTCCTCAATCGGACATATGCGATGGACCGTCATACCCACGACGGTCCATCTTGCACAACCGTTCTGGTTGTCAGAGACCCTGTTTCTAAGGGTCTCTGTACATTTTTCTTAGTGTCCTCAAACGGTCCAGTACGACGGACCGTCATACCCACGATAGTCCGTCCTGCCTGACCATTATGATGGTCAGAGACCCCTCTCCTAAGGGTCCCCATATTTTTTCAAGTGTCCTCTCACGGACACCTACGACGGACTGTCGTACCTGTGACGGTCCATCCTGCACATACCGTCATACTTGTCAGAGACACTCCTTCAGGGTTCTCCATATATACATAGTCTACGTTAGACACGACGGACCCTATGACGGTCTGTCATAGTCACGACGAGCCGTCACCTGGCCCATCGCGTTTCACTGATACTATAGAAATGTCATTTTATTTTAATTTTTTTTGTTTGGTTTGATTGTCTTGTTTTCCACTTCTCGTACTAATATTGATCCTTTACAGGTACTATCTACAATGGCACCAACACAAGATCGAGTCTATGCACGCGGGCAATCGAAGTCTGTCGCCCCGTCTACCTGCATGGTCATTGGCTCTGATGATGAGCGTGACCTCGAGTACATGCCCCCAGGCACTTCCACCCCTTCCCGTGCTGTATGTGGTGCCAGAGCCACACCCAAAAAGGTGGCGTCCGGCGTAGTCACTGCCTCCCAGTCTGATAAGGAGCACACACTGACCGGCACACCTTTTGGATCAGCCACCAATGAAGAAGGAGCGTCTGGATCCTTAGAAGTTTCGTGGTCGGAGGAAGCCTCCGGCTCTGCTGAGGTTCCCCCACCCGCCACCGCTGCAGCGTCGGCCTCGTCTAATGAGGCTGACAATTCAGAATCCACACCCGGTTCACCAGCTCATGCCTCCACCGCGACTACTGACCAGCCCAACCAGTGGTGTGTCGATGGGCAATTTCAAGTCTACTTGACGCAAAGTTCCTGAATGATAAAGGAGTTATGACTCGATCACTCACATTAGAGCGGCGGGTCCTTATAGGGAGTCTCCCGACGATGCCTGAGATTCATAATCTCTTCACCAGACATCGACTAGAGTGGACAGCACATCCGTTGGGTCGTTATAGTGAAGAGCTGGTCCAAGAGTTGTATGTATCCTACGTCGCGACTCTCCGATCGCAGATTGATAGGCAGGCTGCCCCCGCCAAACAGGCCCCACAGGAGCTGGTCCGAGTACGGGGCGTTCAGGTCGATATTTCCCTGCCTGCCATCCGCCGGTTTCTATACGGCGAGGGTGTTGATGCTAATAGGACCCCCCTCACTACCGAGTTTGACTACCGATGGAAGATTGTAAAAGATGGCCAATTCCTGCATGAGCCATCACTAAGAGAGACCACCAAGTGGTGGATGGCCCTGCACTTTTCCATTGATGGAGAGGGTGCCGAATGGGTGACTGAGCCGAAGGGGGCCATCAAGAAGGCCAACCTTGCTTTTACGGCAAAGTTATTGTGGTTGATTGTCCGCCACTGCCTTTCCCCCACATCCACCGATTATATCATCACATGGGATCGAGCAGTACAGATGGCGGTGATGATAGCCGGGTTCGAGGTGGATTTTACGTGTCTTCTACAGGCAGTCATGCACGAGAGGGCTTTTAAGGTCACAACTACTTACCCTTTCTCGTGCATGATCTTTTCTCTCTGCAGGTCCGCTGGTGTGCCTATATGGAACGTTGATCAGCTCAAGACCCCTCTGGGCATTATTAATGTCAGCCTCATAAGATATGAGGCCAATGAGTTTGCTCCACACAGAGGGCCCCGTCCAGAGCTGCCCCCATTTGCTGACGATCTGGATGATACGGTAGCCCAGACCCGCACAGATATGCAGGCGGCGTCCACTGACACTACCCCGGTCGAGTCTATCCCCGGTAGTAGCACTGCCTAGAACTCTTCTCGCACAGCCCCTCTACCCGCGCTGGTCCCGCTTGCTAGGGTCCAAAAATTAGAGGCGCAAATGACTACACTTATGCATCATATCCAGCCGTGGATGCAGAGGTCTATTACCAATGTAGAAGCGCGCTTGGAGCGGAAAATGGTCCAGCATATAGAGCGGAAGATCGCTGAGGTTCACCAGCGCTTGGACGCTTTTGAGTTGCGGGTGCTAGCCCGGCCAGCCCCTCTGGTGGATGTGTCGACTCTTCAGGTTGCAGTCGACAGTCTTCGTGCAGATATTGACATGATCTTAGAGGGTAGGGTGCCTGATTCTGAAGCCCCTTCGGTCGAGCCTTCTGAAGACACAGTGTTAGCGGCCCTCTTCGCCACCTCAGAGATTCCACCTACTCCCTCTAGAGAGCATGCCAAGAGGCGTAGGGGTCGAGCGGAGGATGAGGCGCGAGCACGAAAGAAGGAGTGCCGTGAGATTGAGGCTGCGAGGAGAGCCTCGCTTGCTGAGGAGGAGGTGCACCAGATGAGAGAAGGAGAGTTAGCGGCTGGGACGTCTAGCTCCCGAACTGTGGAGATAGCGGGAGGCACTGCTGATAATGCTGTTGTTGCTGAGGACACTACTGAGGGTGTACAGATTACATAGGAAGTGGGTTCCGGGGAACCAGACAACCTAACTTGCTGATCATCGGCATTTTACGCCACAGGTTTGCTTCACCTACCACTCTAGTATTTCAATTTTTATGCATTGGGGACAATTGCATGTTTTTTTGTTGGGGGTGGGGTAAATGGAAAGTGATTGCTAGGGTGAAGTCTGAGTAGCCCAATTCACTATCCTCTTTTGGGGTTTTCTTGCCTGTGTTCTTTTTCCCCAAGAGACTGATTACTTTTTCTGTTGAACCGGCATGTCTATATCTTGTGTACATAGTTTAATTCTGGAGCATGATGGCTAAAATGATATCCTGATAACTAGGCATAGTAATTGATAAATGTGTGGCTCTAAGCATGACATAGAGGTACACCACTGCATTACCCTAAGTCTAGAATGCGAACTAGGTGTCTGATAATCTGGTAGAGTGATGAGATGTCAAGTGAGTGTGAGGAAGATTTGAATAGTCCGCTATCTGTACTAAGCTAGAACTTGCCTGGTTAGTCCTGCTAAAAGTAAGTTGTAATAGACAATTAGGAAAGGATCATAGGCCCTTTATTCAATATAGCCCATTTTTAGCCTAAATAAAAGAAAACCAAATGAAATTTATCCTTCTTTGATCCAAATGATCTGAGCTTAAATTAGACCTTTCTTTTTCACCCCAATTGATCTTTTCTAGGAATAATGTGTTGGCCCTGGTCCCTCCTAGGACATGTGCACCTCAGCTTATGCCAAAAGCATAAGTTGAGGGTGGCTAATGCAGTAAACAACCTTCGTTATGGCACTGACCCAACTTTGGGTATTTTGTACTTTGACTCATGGAAAAGCGATGAGTTGAGGGTGGCTATTATGAGGAATGCTCTGGAAAGTAGGGTTGAAAGAACAAAGAGAGAGAAAGAACAAAAGTAATGTGATTCAAGAATTAGTTGAAATAAAAGTAAAGAAAAATAAAAGTATACAAGAACTACAAGCAAAAAAAGAAGAGAGTCACTTACACAAATAAAGAAAGAAGAGAAAATAGCAAGGTGAAAGAATATGAGAAACTCGGCGAGATAAAATGATAGAAAATGGTATGTTTAGCCGATATGTCAAGGAGGGCAAAAAGTCACTAAAGTATACCTAAAATATACCCTACCTGACCCTGAGCCTATGTTACAAGCTAAGAAAGTCTTATCGTGATCCTAAGGGTTGTATAGCGAACTTAAGGCAGTGAAAATAAGGGCAAGCTTATGGCAATATGTATGAATGAGCGTGAATTTTTTCTGAGAGCGAGTGTTGAAAAGTAATCCTTATACTCAAACTGAAATCATTGTGTGAAAATGAGTATTTTGTTTTAAAGTGAGGACACTAGTTGCAATATCGGAAATATTAGCATCTCGGTGATGAATTGAAGAGGATAGGTGTTAGTGCATGGTAAGTCTGTGTCATGCTCTGATCCCACATAATTCAAGCCTAATAGTGATAGAGTGCATAAATATGATGACATTAATCAGGATTGATAGCCAAATGATTGCAAAGGATAAAACATGGATACTATTGTACAAAGATGTTGTATTGAGTCATAGTGTGTCGCTTGAGGACAAACAACGAATTTAAGTTGAGGTTGTTGATATACCGTGGTTTCACGGTATTATTCATACTTTTTCCTTAAGTTTAGTGTGTCCAAAAGCCTTTTTGTGCTAATTTTTATATAAGTTTCTCCTTATTTGCAGGAAATCTGTCCAAAGATGAATGCGGAGATTTGGGCGAAAAAATGCAGAAGAGACCACCTACAGAACTTGTGACGGTCCGTCATGCTTGTGACGGTCCGTAGGTGGCAGCGTAGTGAAGCTGCTGAAGGAAGATGGGTAAGTCTGAACAAGTGTGGGGTTACGAAGTCCATGACGGTCCGTCCTGCAGGTTCGTCATGAAGTTCAAAGAAGTAGTCCCAGTACCTATATACCAATAATTTAAGTGTTTTGAGACGAAGACCCTCGATGGACCATTGTGCCTGTAACGGTCCTTCATACTTGCCGTCGAGGGTAATGAAGAGAGCAGCAGAAGAAATTGCACAAGTATGGGACGACTGAGTCCATGATGGTCCGTCGTGACTACGACGATCCGTAGCGAGGTCCGTCCACCAAGCCGCGTTTTGACAGATTTCCAGCAGATAGAATCCTTGTTTAGATAGGTTTTTATTTTCTATAAATAGTTCAAAAAACCTTGTTTTTTAGGTTAGACTCTGTATTATTAGTTAGACACGGTATTATTAGTTAAACTCTGGATTATTTGGTTAGGCTTTTGATTATCATTAGACTTTTTGTGAGATTCTTGATTACTTTGAGATTCTTGCAAGTGATTGTTGGTGATTTTTGTTGATTAATCAAGCAAACTTTAGGATTTTACTCTTTTTCATTGAAGTAAGTGCATGAATTCTTATATAATATATTTGAATATTGTGATTATGACTATGGGTAATTAAACTCCATAACTAGGGTTGTGGGAATCATAGGCAAATAATGAGGTAAAACCTAACTAAAATAACAATTCTAGAATAGTGTCTTGCATGTATTAATAATTCTTTTGCTTAGAAATCTTTTTAATGGAAGGCCAACGTTAAAACTCGCCTTAATGCTACTTGCCGGACCAAGGAGGTAGATAATAGGAAAAGAATTATCAACATAGATTTAGTGTATACTATCTAATAGGATAGTATTGATTGGTACGAGGTAATAACTTAGTCAAATATCGAATACGATTCTTAATATGAGGTAAATATAAGGGTTAGGATAGAAAGATACGTATCCGGACCAAGGTACGGAGTGAAATTTGTCGGACCAAGGATTAGAAATACATAACTTATCATTTTGCATGCAACATACTAGGAAAGAATTGTTATAGTTAAAATTATCAAGTTATGAACCTTTGGGGAACACATAAACCCTAGTTACTTTGATTAATTGATTAAACTCCAACATTCAAAGTTGTTAAGTGTCTCTTTCAATTTCGTTAGTTATTTTCATTTATTTAGAAATAGAAATCCCCCTTTTATTGTTTTTACTTTTAAAGGAAGTAATTGACTGAACAATATTAATAATAGATTAAAGTTAAGTCTAACCTATTTTCCTCGTGGGAACGATCCCAACCTCACTAGTTAGGTTATTTACTTGACACGACCGCTTTACTTCTTATTTGAGAAGTAAGTTTAAGCGTATCATGCAGGCACAAGCGGACCTTAGAGCTTGTAGTACGACGTTGCAGCTATCCAGACGTGGAGTTTTCATCCGAAATTGGTAGGCCCTTATGCTTTTGAGGATGTCTACTGTTATTTTCTTGCTTAGATGTAGGGTTTAGCTAGTGGATCATGCTCCACTACTGTTTCATTTTGCACTTTCATTTCAGACTTTGTATTGGTGCTATTTTGGCAAAAATATGTTTAATGCAATTATGAAATATTTGTTTTATTTGATGATCTTAATGTTAGACGGTTGATTATGAACGTTTATGAATTTAAGTAGAATGTCTTGAATGAATTTTAATTAAAAAAAGTTCAAATTTTTCGCTAAAATTAACCTAGATGAAGTGACGATGACGTCTGTAGGCTTGTCTGCGACCTCTGAGAGGTCAACGACGTCGGTGTCGTCTGGGGTCTAGACTCTGGTCGTGACACTGCTAATCACGATAGTTTGGGTCGTGACAAGTTGGTATCACAACCCTAAGTTCATTGATCTCATTGTACCAAAACAAGTCTAATAAAGGCTTGTGGAACTGTACGATGAAGTCTGTATCTTTTATTGAGAGGCTATGAGACTTTAGGAAAAACTCACTTCTTCCTACTGTTCTGTGCTATAACTTGAATCCAATTTGTATCTGGGTGATACAAATTGGTATCTCTCCTCCTTCTCTCTATAAATTAGACTAACAAAGTGGTAACACCATCACTAGCAAAGAGGATGTGTATAGACTACTGACAATTGAGTCAGAATAAGTATCCATTGCCTCAGATAAATGACCTTTTTGACCAACTCCATCGGTTTTATCTTAGACTGCTTTAAGGTATAATTACCATAAGTTAATGATTAAGGTGATTAGGAATTGTGTTCAACCAAGTTCTATGATTGAAATTAGTAATTTTTTGGGGTTAGCTATAGCTACTATTGTCACTTGTGGTATGTGTTGAGTCCATTTGGCATCTCCCTCATCCAATTATCTCGACGAAGTGAAATAAATGGAACACAACTAAAGCAAAAGTGTAGGTTGAGAAGGTTTCAATTTTTATGTGGCCCTAGGGGTGGTGTAAATGCATAGATGATCAGGATGGGTCACCCATGGAGTGAAATAATTAATTAAGAATTTGGACTTATTTGTGAATTGCATTTTGGAGACTTCGAATCCATGGTTCTGGATGTCTGAATTCACTGCGAATGTGAAGTTGTAATTGTTTGAATTTGATGAGGTGATTATGTGCACAATAGAAGTGTGCCTGAACTTTGATATGTACAATTTGTTGGCCTGATTGTTGAGTTTATGCAAGTTGTAAATATATAAGTATCGTGAAAATCATAATGAAAGAAAGATATTAACTAAGGATCGTATGAGTGTCTAGGTGTATCTTAGGGATGTGTGGGTTGTCGTGCAGAATTAACTAGAATGAAATGGTTCATGTATCGTGTGATAACTTGGTTATTCAATTAAAATTTTATGGTAAATATGGGAAGCTTTGGGAAAATAGAAAAAGAAGAATCCCAGAAAAATTTTGGTCAGGTTATATTTTCGTTATGACCGTTGGGGCAGAATTATTTCCGCTAGGATAGGACCACCAGAGCGGGATATTTCGCTCCAGAGCAGGATATTTCCCGCTATAGAGGATGAGGTGAGGTAAAACCCGAGCTTGCGTCCCCTATTTTCTAAGCAATCTGATAAGACCCGAAATGGGATCCGAACAAACCCCTACGATCTAATTCAGTGGTTAGCAATCAAATATGAGTTATTAACTGTGTTAAAATTATGGAGGATCTCGGAATATGAGGTCGGATGTAGTGATCGTAAGTACTTTAATTATTGTAACCGAATAACTAACTTGTTATTTGACCCAGATTCTGCTTATTCGTACGTAATATTTCAATTTACTAGGGATTTGATGTGGGTTGTGATATACTTTATGCCGCCATAGATGTTTCTACCCTGGTTGAGGAGTCACTCAATGTTAGCCATGTGTATCATATTTGTCTATTGTGTTTATGGAATTTTAGACTCGGGTTTATTTGGTTATGCTGGATATGACTGACTTGATATAACCTTAGGCAAGACTTGGTTGTCCCCCTATTATACTAGGCTTAATTTTATGCAAATTCAATAACTCTAGAGATCCCTGATAGGGAAAGATTAGAGTAGGAAGGGGTGTACAAGTCCAATCTAGCTGATATCATATCCTTCATTTAGGCTAGGTAACTTGTAGGGAAAGATTGTTAGGCAAAATTGGATCATATTTAGGATGTTGAGATCGAATCCACCCTCTATTCAGTCTAGTCCTGTGGTTTTAGAATTAAGAGGGATGAAAACTCAATTACAAGTGCTTCTTGATAAAGGTTTCATCCAACCTAGTGCTTCCTGGTGGGTGATCCTGTCTTATTTGTTAAGAAGAAAGAGGGTAGTATGAAGAATGCTGATTTTAGCTTAAGCAATAAAAGAGTAGACTGATACTGGAATGATAAGCTTATGGATAAAGAAAGTCCCATTAAGTATACTTGGTTGAAGGCAATCAATGATTTCAGAAAGTGCATACAGAAATTGTGTTAGTCCTTTTGAATTTGATTATTATACCTGAGTTGAGGTGTTATGTTGGTAAAAATGTTGATTTGTAGCTTTAGTCAATGATGACTTAGCATAAAGGTAATAAGAGTTTGTGGTAGAATATTACGACGTGCAACTATATATTAAGATTATGGCTAAGCGAATTTTGTCCAGTAATTATGACTTGCGAGTATCTAAGGTTTTGGTTTTCTAAAATTTGGTGAGTAACGTGGTTGTATGAAAATTTTAAGATATTGGGGGACACAATTCAAATAGAAATCAAGATGTAGAGTCATAATAAATAAAAATAGTGGGATGAAGTACAACCTTTAGAGAGATGCGAGAGGAAGAATATAGTCTTAGATTGTAAGGGATAAATAGGTATGTTTAAAGGGATATACAATTGGGTGCAGAGATGCTGATTTCTTCCATTTTTCTTTAACTATGGTAATAGTGTCACAAGTCGATCAGATTGGTTATAAACTATTGGAAAAAACTTGAGAAACAAGCGTACATACATTATCTCGAGTGTGAATATAAGTGCCTTGTTTTGTTTTGAGTTTAGTAAGGAGTACAATTGAAGTTTTGTGAAAAGATATTGTAAGATCAATAGAGATGCAATCCATGATAAGCGAAGATCCATGAATTCATAAAAAATATTTGAGACACAAGCTAATGTTAATAGATACAAGGATTGTGTTATACAATTGAATTTACAATTCAGATTTTCCACTGTAAATCTCATTCGTGTTGATATATTTTATCAAGGTATGAATTTGCAAAGGTGTGGAATGGTCACTTGTATCAAGTATTGAGGATTTGGCTTAAGTTGCAAAGTTTGTTACTTTTGATTGTTAAAGTATCTAAGGAAGGTTTTCATTCTTAAAGTGTTGGTCTAGAGTTAGGTAAATAATCAGAGTGTTCATGATGGTTGTTAGTATTGAGAGTGTGGACTTTAATGTAATGATGTGAAGAGTATGTGGAGTCAAGTGAATGGAAATGACTCTTATCTACTCTTCAGAGGAAAAACTATCATGAAATTTGATAATTTCTTATGTAACCATCTATTTAATTTTTGTACATGGTTGTGAGTGTGATGCACTATCTATGCTTAGGTGTGTTTTCATTTTGTGATGGATCTTTATTTGTGGATCAGATGTACAGATCATGTGATATTCTCTTGGTTGAGTAAGATGAGTTGGGAAGACATGATTATTTTAGATAACTTATGTGGTGTTTTCTTGGAGTTGTACAGTATTTCAGTTGTTTTACATGTCCCACCTTACACATGAAAGTTTATATAAAAGCTACCATGCATATTTATGGTTGTACGACAATCTTAATATTCATATAGTCATTGAGGTCACGTATCGATTATGTGTAGTTGAATGTGGGGATCATTAAATCCAATTCTACTGTTCTTAAGAAGTAATCTTGAATTACTAAATCTGGCATTTCAATAATGTTGTGGGATGATTTGTTGGTTTGTATGTTTGGATATCTCTCTCAAGGAGTATCTGATGTCTAAATATTGAAACTTTTGTAACATGAACATATGAAGATTTATGTTGTGAGATGGAGATGTTGATAAGAACTATTACAGTTTTGGTATTACGAATGTATGTGTTGGTTGGTTTAGGTTCACCTCTATTATTGGCGAATTTTGGTTTTGGATTTTTTCATGGTTATGTGAAAAAGGATTCGTCCTGATGATTTTGTCAAGATTCTTTATAACATGTGGCAGACATGTGTATGATCACTTTTGGTGGTTGTTGGGATTGATTTTGTTGATTAGTTAAGTTTACATACAACAATATTTATCACTCGAATGTTGAGATGACTTTATTTAGGCATTGTAAGGGAGGATGCGTAGGTATTCTATTGTTTGGGTTGAGGTTGGAGATGTTAAATCTTTAGGGGGTAATGAGATTCGGTATAAAGGGCATGCGAGACAAGTTTCCCTATTAATTCGATGATTCAATTATAACTCTACCCTTACTATAGCTAGTATTTTTCTAATTGATCACTCAGGAATGAGTGGTGGGTAAATTTGTATCTATTGTGACAACCTAATTCCGTTGTAGAGAAAAGTTAATGAAGAAAGAATTAGGGCAAAAAAATTTTTGGTAGTTACTTGGAATTCCTACCCTAGTCCAGTTTTAGACGAAATTCTAGTCATTAAGGTGTAGGGAAATCTACTAATGAATGAGAGATCTGATTGTGAATTTGATTACATGAATGGACAGTAAGACGATAAGGAACCCCTACGACTTTATGAAATCAATTTTGGGCGAGTACAACTTCCACAAATGATCTTAGCGTGAATGAGTACATTTTATCTCTGTTGAGGCCACTAGAGAGGAATTTTAGGCTCTATAGAACGGCCACTATAGAGGGATGGGTCCATCGTAGAGGTCCAGATGCAACTTAAAGTCGTTAATGAACAATGACCTTATTTGGAATGTTTTAATTTTTTGAGCTAGGTAGATGACCGTAGGCGGCTTTTTGATCGGTTTTCACCATTCTTGAGGCTTAAGGTAAGATTTTAACTCTTGAAATCCATTTTTCAATCCGTAGAACCTATTTTCTTGGGTTATTATCAACGGGGAAGGGTTATGATATGAGAATTATTGTGAAAAACTCCTAAATTGGGTATTGGGTTTATATACTCTAAATAATTAGACCTTTGATTGTTGATCCTAGCGTATATTTATTGTTGTAGACCTAGAACAAGCGGAAATAATCCAGAAAGGGAAGATTGAAGTGTCGTAGGGAATTCAAGTTTGAATTCGAGGTAGATGATGGTTGTGATTTCATGTTTTTGTGATATATGTTTGAAATTTCATCGTTATTATTCATGTATGTATGTGAAAGTTGCATTAATGATCAACCTAGTCGTAAATGAGAATAATTGAATAATTGTATGTCATGAATCACCTCTTGTTGTATGATGTTGATTATTTACTTGTGTTTATGATTGTGGTGTGTGAATGGGATCTGATTGTCACGTTCCGAAAAACTAACTTGGATCGAATTGCCACGTTCCGAAATAATTATTGGATTAATTACCACATTCTGGAATAAATATTGGATCCGATTTTCACGTTTCCTCATAAATATTGGATCATATTGCCACGTGCTAGCATAACTATTAGATCGGTTGCAAAGTTTAGGTATAAATATGGGATTGATTGCCACGTTTTGGTAAGCTAACTGTTTGAGAGGACCATGAGAAGACCATTGAACTGGTTTCTGTGAGAGGATCATTGAATTGTGTTATGTATCTACTTGTGATAGTTACATTCATATCTAATAATGATTGTTATAAAAAGACTAATTATTGCTCTAAAATGATTTAATTGTATATTGTTGAGAATTGTTAAATTTTTTGTTAATGTGTATGATGATGATATTATATATGTTTTCTATATGCCTGTTTAATAATGTTGTAGTTACTTACATGTGTTTCACTTATTAGGATAGTCGAGTGATCCTACTATGGTTGTGTACGGATACTGCACTTGCTCTTATTTTTTTTGAGTATAGGGAATCTTCTAGCAGCTATTGACACACCTTGTTCAGAAGATCAATAAGGGTTTCAAATTCTAGGTTGAAGTAGTTTTTCCTGGTTGCCTTGAGTTATCTTTTGTTTAAGTCCACTTTTTTTGGACTTAGATTCTTTGTTAAGGTGGGGTTTATTTTTTGGGGATCTACCCCTTGTTCTTAGACTTTAGTCAGTACAGTTTTTGTACAATGACTTTCAGGTTCTAGGGGCTCTATTTCTATATTCTTGTTAGTTCATTCATTTAGTTATTTAATAAACAATTTAGATATTTAAAACTGCTTTTGTATCTTTAAATGCCTAATTTTTTGGTAAGTTGATTAGTTGAGTTGTAGTAATGGTTCTCCTACCGGAGGAATAGTTTGGTGCCAATCATGATTTCTTGGGTCGTTACATCTCTAATTTAAATTCCCGCACTAGGCACATTTAATTTTACTAGTTTATCATATGTAATTGACATTATTCCAAAATTATTAAAAAGAGCAAAATAAAACATTATGAGTAAATTCAATACCATTTTTCTCATTTTCTTAAAAAGTCTCACATAAAGACAAAAGAACTAACTCATATCCTACTCACACTCTTCAGTTATTTAGTGCCAAAAATATTTGAAGAAGAAAAGACCGCCATTTGACGGTTAAGATCATGATCGTTTCCTTCTTTGTTAAGCTACTTTGCTTCATCAACCTCCAATCTCGATTGAAGATCTAAATTTGATAGATGGTTGTAAATCTTTTTAATCCCCAACGTTACTTGTTTATCTGTTGAACATTGCTCTATTTTTGAAAAAAAGAAAAACCTAAACACATTTGATTTGTTGATGAAGTTTTAATGTTTTTTTGGGTGAATTGATTGGCGGGAGGAAATTTTTTTAGTTTTGAATTTTTTCTAGAGTTAATATAGGGAGATGAAAAATAAGATCTTTTTCTATTTGTTTTTTCTTTTCTAAACTCTGATAACAATGTAACTAGGGTTAGGGATTATTGTAAGAGTTTGTGTGGAGGAATGCATGATTTTGCTAATAAATTTTATATATAAGGGAGTTTGGCCATTAAAATTGAGAGGATTTGAAAGAACGATACTTTTTGCACTCCAAGTCGCAAAAACTCAAAAACATAAACTCAACCTTTGAAATGAAGTTATAGAATGAGCAGATATAATGTTTCATTTCTTGTTAAAAATTTAATTTTAAATAAAGGTATGAAATTTGTAGAGGATCATATAAATAGTGGAATAAGTGATGCATATCAATTTTTGTTGGAAGTTATTTCTTCCTTTTCCTTTTTCATTAGGCTTCTTTTTCTTGAGGAGATAAGCATTAGAATGTCGATATTCGATACATATGATATGTATCTTGTGACTAGTTTCTGAATGGATAAGAGTGATGTTGAGATTCTTGATGTGGAAAAGAATGTCCCTACCAGTGATGTCCTTGTGTCCAATGAGTCACCGTTCAAGTGCAAAAACAGTGTTAAGACTGGCAAAAGTAATGTTGAGGACAAGAAACATGATCAGAATTATTCAAAGGGAGAGGACTTGAAGAATGCTAGAAGTAGGATAGTGGACCAGATCAATGCGAAGAGTTAGCCACATGCACACAACAATATGGTGTTTGAGAGTAAAACATCTTATATTGATGCTGGAAGAGATGAGATGGTAAGTGGTTATGTGACATTTACTAATGATGAAGTACAAAATATTAATGTAGGAGAAGTGAATGAAGTTTATCAGAGTGAGAAAATGATCTATGAGGTCAATAAAGATGGGAATAATATGATGGTTGATGGATAAGAGGACCCTCAAATGAAGAAAAATTCAACAACTATTACCACTGCTGGTGTTACTAGGTTGGACGAGTTTCTGAAAGTGACAATAAAGTTGCGGATTCTTCGGTATTTATAGGTGAGGATGATCAAGGTCCCCTGAGGATCAAGCTGCATTTATAGGAAAGCTAAGCAAGTTTTAATGGGATAAGGGCATGGAATTTAAACCACCTAGGTTTTATGGTTAACAACTTAATTGCCTAAAGTAAGTGTATAACATTATTATCATTGAGCCTTTTTATTTTCATCTCGTTCCTAGTACAAATTATATCTTGTCATAATCTTTGTGCTAGACTATGGAGATTTGTGATCTTATTAGGTTGCTGTGATCGGGTATGTATTTTATCATGCATTTGTATTTTACTTTTATTATTGAATCAACAACTTTAGAGAATATTAGTCACTTCACCAAAATGTCCTCAGCTAATCATAAGAAGTGGGTAAATAATAGAGTGCGATAAGTCAAGGAACTATTTTTCGATCAACCATGATTTTATGTGGTCATTATTGTGAAAGGCTTTTTTGTGCTTGTTCACACAGCCATCTAAAAAGCATTCCTTGAGGGCTATGCTTCTCTTTCCAAATACCACAGTGTGAACCTCGGGTTTTTAGAGGGGGTATTCTAAATTTATTCTTATGAAATAAGCAATGTAGCTCCATAGTTTATTGTATAGCTAAAAAAATCAATTTGCGGTTGTGTATTTTATTTTGTTACTAGATTGATTAATGATACAATATGTTATGAGTTTGTGAGATGAATTTTATGTTATGACCATCTACTTTTGATGGTGTACTATTTCTCTACTTTATCTCTGTATGTTACTGGATTAAGGTTGTGTAAGCAAGTAGGAGCCTCCTTTCACCCCCCCGCCCAGTGACCATTTAGTTCGGACTGGTTATTTCTCTCTTTGTTCTAACTTGATATGAATATTTCTCCTTTATTCGTCAAACATTAACCCCTTACTATGTAAGGGGGATGTTGTTTGTCATTGTTTAGCTGATGATGTGCCAAGGTTTTGAAGTTTATTTCGGTTGCTTTGGATGAGAAATGTTACGATATATTTTGGTACATGTGAGAGGAATAAGCTGCTTGGTTGCTAAATTAGTATATCAGAAGGTGGTAGAAGAACAATTGTTCATGAACTATATACAACCTAAATAAATACACCAGTTGTTTCAAATGTTTGTTTGGTTTGAAATTGATAAAATTTTAAGAAGTAAATTATTTTTTTAATCTTGAAGCCTTGGATAAAAATAGCACTTAGTCTAGTTGTTTTACTTAAATTATGATAATTATTTCGAAATACAAAATTATACGAATTAGGGAGAAACTCCATCTAAGAAAAATTAATGATTCATATAAATCTCTTAGTAGGAAATGTCCCAAACAAATCCAACGAGTAACATAATCTTGTTATACAGAAAGAGCAAATATTGTCTTTTTCTGTTGAATCAAATTCATCGACTAAAAAGATTATCAAATGAATGGAAATTACTAGAAAGATATGACAATTGGCGAAATTCAACCCCACCTCATGAGCGCTGGTTTCTCCAATTCCATATATAGATTTGAATTTATCATCCCTCTTCAGATGTGGGATATCACAACATTCCCCCATACGCCAGACCTCAAAGAGAGTGTGAATCGTAAGAATTGGGGACCCAACATCGGTGAAGAACAAACATAGATGAGTCTAACTCTAATACCATATAAAGATATGACACATGAGTCTACCTAAACCTCCTAAACTAGCTCAGGAGGGAGGTTCGTCCAAGTCCTTTTAAGCAGTCCAATTTCCCATTCCTCTTCTTATATGGGTTTTCTTAACAATTACAACTTAAATGATTGAAAGGAAAATGTGAGTCAAGGTATGCTCAAGGTTGAAAATGTCTTTTTGTAAAAAAGACTTTACAAATAAGAGTCCCTTAATTGCATAATTTTAAATGCAAATTAGAAATTCAATTCATTATAAGATCTATTTATCCTTTTTAGAAGATAGTATGCTTACACATGGACTCGAGCCGAGATGCATTAGCATTGCATCCTAAGAGCAGTGTGTTTACCAATTTCACCATAGTGGCATGTCTTGAACTCATAATAGCATATGAAAAGCAATTGTCGTGATTGAGTATGTTTTTTAGTCTAGAATGACTAAAATAGATGAATGACAACAAAAAGATCAAATAAGAATTTTAGGTTGAAGGTTCATTTTAGATTTAAGTTAAGATAAACCAAAGATGCAAGGAATGTACCAAAATATCCTTAATCATGTGAACTTAAAAGTGTCATGTGAGTTGTGACACGTTGACATTCAGAGTTGCCAAAAAAAGGGAAGAGGCATTCTTTTCTTTTAACTTGATAAGTTTGGATGGAGGCATTGTTTTTATAGCGGATAGAGTATTAAAACTACTAAAATTGAAAATATGAAGAAAACATGAAGTTCTTTTGAAAGAGAAAAGGGTCAAATGCCCCCTCAAGCTTTGGCCATATTTCCAACTACACACTTAACCTTTGTGGGGGGTCCTATTACCCCCTGAACATTTTTTTATATATATTAGTTCACCGTCAGACGGTTCTGTTGTCGCATATACCGGATTTATAGAAATTATTTGTGTGCACGCTTAACGTAGGACATGAGTGGATTTACTTTGATTACGTTATAATCATGGACACCACGACTTTAAAAGACTTGAAAATTGACACGTGTGACATCTTTACCTTTACCTTTTGAAAAAAGTCTTCTTTCCCTCCAAAACCAAAGAAAACTCCTTTCTTCTTTCTTCTTTATTCTTTCAGCCGCATTGAGTAGCCATTATTGAATCGAAAAGCTTTCTTGTGATTTCTTCGGAGAAAAAGATTAGATTCCTTACTAGTTGAATAATATTTTGATTTTAGTGTTCTATTAGAGTCTTATTTTTACTGCATATTCAAATGATATTTTGACTGGTGTGCTATAGTTTGTACTTTATTTGAGCCTTTTAATGTTTATTAGGGTTTTGTTGAACTGGGCATTCAAATGCCATTTTGATATGTGTGTCGTAGTATTAGGGGTTTTGTTTATTAGTGTTTCATTAATAGTTTTCGATTAGGAATTTTATTTCTTTTTCTTTTCCCTCTAGTTCTTCTACCTATGAATTTTTTTTATGTAACTAAATAATTCTTAGAAGACATAGTTTCTCATTTCCTTACTAGTGTTACATTGTTCACGTAGGACATGAGTGGATTTACTTTGATTACGTTAAGATGCTATCAAGGTAGAGTCTTAGATTTGAGTAGTGGACAACCATTTTATTGTGGTGGGCAAGTTACAGAGTTTTTGGATGTTGATGTGGATACACTGTCCTATTATGAATTAAGAGGGTACATAAAAGAATAGGGATCCACAACATCTTGCACATTTAGTATCAAACCTCCTAACAGTGCAATTTTTGAAGATATTCATAATGATATGGATATTTTAGAGTTAAGTTGTTCTTTGGAAGATGGAGATATTCTGGAGGTATATGTAAAACACTTAATTGATGATGCAGATGTGGACCTCAACCCTATTTTATTAGAAAATGTCCCTCATGGGGATATGGAGAAATCTAGTTCAACTTTAAATAATGTAAATGGCCAAAGTGGGGTAGGTTAATACCCGTTTACTCCCTTTTATGCTAGATATCAATCTGCACCAACTCCTTTCACTACTCTTACTACTAGATCTGCTTCTACCCCAACTCCTCCCTCTACAACTGTTGTTCCTAAATCTCTTTCACTGCCACTCATTCCACTAAAAATCCTACAACTACAATTTCTCTTCATAGATCTCCTTCCACTACTGAGGCTGTCACTAAAAAGAGTTACATGTAGGTGCAAGGAAGGTTGTCCATGGATTTTTTTTGCATGTCTTGAGAAAACAACAAATGATTTCATGATAAAGACTTACAATCCAAAGCATTATTGTAACAGCACAACTAGAAACTATTTGTGTTATGCAAACTTCATAGGTACACATTTTAGAAAGAGGATTAATGAGCAACCAAATATATGTGTTTTCAAGTTGCAAGAGTTGATAACGAAAAAATTTAAAATTCATTTTGTCAATACTACTGTTAGGAGGGCATTAACTAAAGTGTTGAAAGAGATCACGGGTGATCATGTTGTGTAATTTGGGAAAATTCTTGACTATAAAGATGAACTGTTAAGGACTAATCCACGGAGCACTTGTGTTTTTAAACTTGGTTACCTTGATGCTCTTGGTAGGACATTATTTCAGAGATTTACCAATGTTTTGATCAATTGAAGAAGGCATTCTAAAATTGCAGAAAATTTATAGGTTTAGATGATTGTTTCCTTAAAGGGGTTTATAGAGGACAATTGTTAGTTTTTGTTGAAAGAGATGGTAATAAACAGATGCTGCCACTTTCCTGGGCAGTAGTTGAGTATTAAAAAAATAGACATGGACATGGTTTATCAAACTTTTGAAGGATGATCTAGGACTTGGATATGGTGAAAATCTTACCCTAATTACAGCTATGCAGAAGGTATATGTACTATTTTTTCTAGTTTTATCTGTCTTTATCAATTTTCATATATTTGTTATTATAACATATCTAGATCCATTATAGGGATTAATAGGAGCAATTAAAAATATTTTACCTGTAGCTGAACATAGAATGTGTGCTAGACACATCTTAGCTAACTGGGATAAGGACTGGAGAGGTCTCCAACGAAGACAACAGTTTTTGTCTATTGCAAAGAGTACCTTTGAATATCAATTGAGGAAAAATGTTGCAAATATGAAGTTGCTTGGTCAAGAAAAAATGATGGATGACATTATATACTACAACATAAAGTTCTGGTGTACGGTTTACTTTAATACTCAAGTAAAATGTGATTCTGTAGATGAAAATTTGTCTGAGTGCTTTAATTCATGGATCTTGGCACCTAGACACAAGACAATTATCACTATGCTTGAAGAGATAAGAATAAAAATGATTACCAGAATAGCCAAGTTAAGAGAGTTCACAAATACTTGGATGTGTGATTTTTCTCCAATGTGTCTAAAGGTACTACAAGAGAATATTGATAGGTCAATGAATTGTAATATTGAATTTAATATAGTTGATGGGTTTGAAGTGAGAGAATGACCATTTCAACACAATGTGGATCTTGGTAGGTGGATTTTTAGTTGTAGGGTATGGCAGTTATGTTGTGGCTGCCATTTACTTTAAGAAAGGTGAACCCCTTCACTACATTGACAATTGTTATAGTAAGGTAACTTACTTGAAGACTTATGCCAATGTCCTTCATCCCGTCACAAACATGGAGATGTTGCCTGAATCTTCTAACCCCACTGTTGCACCACCTGAAATAAAAAGCATGCCTGGCAGGCCAGGTAAACTTAGAAAGAAGGAAGCTGGTGAAAGTAAAAAATCTGGAAAGCTACCTAGAACTAGACTTGCCATGACATGTAGTAACTGTAATGTTAGAGGCCACAACAAGAGAGGATGTCCACAAAGGGTTGAGTCATCATGAAGGGAAGAACCATCAAATACAGACAAGGGAAAGGGCAAACACTTCAGGTTTAGCCAGACCAAAGGTAAAATCTTAAACTTTAATTTTGTATGTGATATAACTCTCATATGAAACAATTACATTTATTTTAATTATATGTATATAGGAAGTACAAACAGAAGCTGAGCATTGTACAAAGAGGTCATGTGGAAAATCACATGCAGACCTAGTGCATCTCAAGAACCTACAAAGAGGTCAAGAGGAAGGTCACCTTCTTCACCTAGTGCATCTCCAGGACCTAGTGCATCTGCAGCACCTACAAAAGGTGCAAGAGGAAGACCACCCCGCACACCTAGTGCACCTAATGCATCTGCAACACATGCAAAGAGTGCAAGAGGAAGACAACCTACAACACATAGTGCACCTTCTATATGTCCATTGCCTGATAATAGTAACAAAGGAAGAGGAAGGGCTAGGGGAAACACAACCTCAAAAAAAAGGCAAGCATTCATTGGAATGGGTGTGTTTCAAGATGAAGATGGATTAAAAGCTCTTAATGTAAGTGTTTGCTATTTACTAACTTATTCTATTTGTTAATGTTTAACTACAAATTCAGTCATTATTATTTCATACTTTGAATACAACCGGAGATGTCAAGTTTTAAGATCTTCTCTACTGGTTCAACAAAGGTGAGAGAATCTGCTGATGTTACTGGTGATATTGGTTACAAACCAAGTATTGTACCCAAGTTGAAATGGAATGGAAAAGCAGCAATCACAACAAGAAAACTTCAACACATGAGAGGGGAACAAAAAAAATCAAGAGGAAGTAGTTCAACCAATCCAATCTAGGAAGTAATGATATTGCAGTACTGTTTTAAGTAGGCAAGAAAACATTTCCTGTTTTGAATGATGATGTACTAGAATTGAACATCAAATTATGTTTTCATTTTGATCTTTTATTGGAATTTGACATTGTGTGAAGCCTGTTCTACAATCGATTATGTCTATTAAAGGTTGTTTCTCTTACAAATTGTTTTATGCTTATCCTTATTTGTCGTAGTATAGACAATAATATAGACACTTTTAAAAATGGTGTTATGTCTACTAAAGACGTGTTTTACAATCGAAAAGATTGATGATATTGATATACAAAATTTCTCATAATACATATGACAATCAATATAGAGTTTCAACTTCTTTCACTACTAACTACTAAAATACGTTATGATGATTCAATTATTTCAATACTTCAATGAACCCTACTTTAAAATAGGCATTCATAAACAAGGCTGCAACACAAATTAAAATACATAAAATGACCTTCCAATCAAACGTACTTCGTTTCAAATTTCATCATTTGAACCTCTTCTCTCATGTCAAATTATAAATTAGAACTTGTTGCTCATTGATTATAATCTGTCTCTTCCAAACTTCATCGTCCAACTCTTTGGTTTTGTTCACCAATTTTGTAGGATAAATTGGGATCTTGGATCGATTTCTTCTCAATCTCTCCATCAAAAAAAATTACAATTGTCCGATTGAAAAAATAAAAATAATATATTACACTATTAACATTCACATCAGTTAAACAAAATCAAATAACTGAAGAAAAGTAACATACACTATAGTGAAGGCATGACCAAAATCCTCTACGGGGATTCGACTTCGACCAAGAAGTCTGCATATGCAAAAAATTTCCATGTTTGCATCTTACTATGGTTTTGAGCATCGGGTCTGATTCTTCCATGCATAGCTTATTCAATTTCACATTAGACATTACTAACCCTAATAACAAAAAAAATAATCTGTCAAATTGGGGGAGGGGGGATCAAGGTGAATTCAAGAAAATTGGAAACCATAACTTCAATCTTAGTAGAAGAAGTTACGAAAACGTTTGCTAATAAAAAAAATTGGTTGATGAAGAACAGTGCTGGATGAAGAAAAAAGACCCATATACCTGAATTTTATCATGAAGGATCCAACATCTTGATCCACACCCGATCGTACACCCTCACCGAATCTGAGCAACTTAGGCAATCAGTGCTAAGAAACATATACCGCATTAACTACAAACAACAACATACCCAGGGAATGTTGCATCTTCTTTTTATTAGGTCTTGGTCATATATAGAGAATGAGGGATCTTATACACATATGTCAGTGGTGGAAATTTTTTCTGGATTTAAGAACACAGGGACTTGAAGCCTAGAATATTTACAGATGTTTCAGAATAGGGAGTCTAGACTTTATCAAATATTGAAGGGATGCTTCCTTATGCTAGATTTGCTCAATGTGAAATGACTGTTGATGTCTGATCTCTCCAATTAGATGAGTAAGTTAGAATAATGAATGAGGCTGTAATGTGCAAGATATCTTTTGATGCTCAAATAAGATAATAATTTACTAGAATGGTAATCAGCAAAATAATAAGAATTTACTAGAATGATAATCGATTGAATATTTATGACAATGAAAATGCCTTCTATCCACGTTAATACCAATTTCTCTAAATTCTTTTATGGGGCTCTGATAATCTTATTTCTCTGGACTTGCGCCACTGTTTCTTGGACATTCTTTAGTTTCTATGAGAAGCTATTAACCTGAAGTTTTCTTCCTTGATGGTTATTAGCATATTTTGGCTATTGTCCACCATGCTGCTAATATTTCGTATAACGTGAGTTTCAAGGTTCTGAATTATGTCGCGTTGTTTATATTTGATTAATGCATCAATGTTTAGTCTTCTGAAATTCTATCTTAGTTTTTGAAGAAGTCTCTTTAGAATTTTGTAGTACATGTATCTAGTAAATTGTGATACATGTATTTAATTATTTGTGTAAGACTTTTTGTTTTCTATTTTGAGTAGTATAAATAGTGATGTTGTTGATGATTATAATCATCTCAAATGGCCTTAAGTAACCTATAATAAACTTGAGCATTCTCTAAAGATACTATTTTCCTTCCATATTTCCTACAAATTGGTATAAAGAGCAGGTTTTTCATTCTTAATCTGGGATTAGGTGAAGAAAAAATTTTGGCATTCAAAACAAAAGAAGGTGTTGATTCTTCAATTGTTCTTACTCCATTTTTTTATGGAAATGATTTTGAGAACTAGAAGATAAGAATGAGAATACATTTGAATGCTGAAGGTTTGTGGACTATTGTTGCATATGGCTTTGATGAGCCAGACAACGATGGTGATCTTACAGCATCAGAGATGAAAAATCTTTAGACTAAGTATCGTCAAGATGCAAAAGTCTTGAGCAAAATCCAAATGGGAGTCTCAAGAATATATGAGACTACAAAGGAAACTTGGAATTCTCTGGAAACTTAGGTGTATGGTTATGAAAAGATACGCACTATAAATTTTCAAAACTTGCAAGTGAGTTTCAAAATTTGAAGATGATAGAATCTGAAAAAATTGATGAATATTGCACAAAAGTCATGAATATTGTTAATAAAATGTGAAATCATGGTGATACAATTTCTGACAAATAAGTTGTGGAGAATATTCTTATAATGGTCAGAGAAAAGAATGAGTACATTGTTTCTATCACTGAGAATACGAAAGATCTTTCTAAGATTACCATTAAAGAGCTAGTTGCATCATTTCGTGCACACAAGAAGCGGAGATTTTTCTGTGAAGATCAATCCAAAGAAACGACTTTCCAGTCTAAAACAAATGAGAATTCTAGAAATTTCTCAAAAAATCAACAAAAAAAGAACTATAAGAATAAAAAGAAACCGGATCATGATGGTTCTTCCAAGAAGATTGAAGAAAAAGGTGAGAAATACATTAGTGTTTATTGTAAAGTTTGTAAAAAAGACTAATCACAATGCAAAAAAATGTTGGCACAAATGCAAGACCCAGTGTAACTATTGTAAAAAGTTTGGCCACGTTGAAAAGGATTGTCGGCACAAGAAATGAGAGCAAGCAAATTTTTGTGAAAAATAGGAGGAAGAAAGGGAATAATATTTCAAAAATGAAGGAATTTAGAAGCAACTGAAGCAGGGTACACTCCTCATCAAAATGGTATATCTGAAAGAAGAAATAGAACAATTGTTGAAATGGCCAAAACTATGATGAATGAGAAAAGGCTACCAATATATTTTTGGGCAGACAGCAGTTCACATCCTTAACAGGTGTCCAACAAAGGCGCTAAAGGAAAAGACAGCAGCTAAAGATTGGAGTGAAATTAAACCTTCAGTAAGGTATTTTAAAATTTTTGGGTGTATTTGTTATGCATAAAATTGGATGAAAAAAGTCAAAGATGTATCTTTCTTGGTTATAGTGATGTAACAAAAGAATATAGGCTTCTCTATGTCAAAACTAACAAACTTGTTATTAGTAGAGATGTCATTTTTTACGAAAAAATACCATGTAATTGGGAGGATAAAAATATAGAGAATACTGCTTTTATATCTTCAAAGTAAGAAGAGGATGAGAAAGATGAAATGTCTCTCAAGGGGGAGAATCCCTAATTCAGATGATAAAGAACCGCCTCCAAGAGGAACAAAAATATTGAGTGACATTTATCAAAGATGTAACTTCGCTGGTGTTGAGCCAGAAAATTATGAAAAGCAATAAAGCATGACGTTTGGAAGAAAGCCACGGAAGAAGAAATTCGGATGATTGAAAAAAGTAATACTTGGGAGTTTATGGTTATATCCAAAGAAAGAGAAGTTTTAAGTCTAAGATAGATTTACAAAATCAAACTCAATCAGAAAGGAGATATTCAAAAGAAAAAACCAAGGTTTGTTGCTAGAGGCTTCACGCAAAAGCCATGTATTGATTTTTACAAAACTTTCTCTCCAGTTGCTCGTCTTGAGACAATTAGAACTGTAGTTGTTGTTGCTGCACAAAAGAAATGGAAGATATTTTAACTTGATGTTAAATCTGCATTTCTAAATGGAAAAGATGATGAAAAGATTTATGTTGAGCAACCTCAAGGAGTTTTTGTTACAAGGGGGAGAAGAGAAGGTTTAAAGGCTAAAAAATCTCTTTACGAGCTGAAGTAACCTCCAAGAGCCTGCTATAATGAAATTGATACATACTTTCTCAAAAATTATTTTCAGAGAAGTAAAAGTGAAGAAACTTTGTATGTGAAGAAAGAACATGGAAGCATTATCATTGTTTGTCTCTATGTAGACGATCTTCTCATTATATGAAATGATGTAAAGATGATGCAAATTTTCAAGCAAGATATGATGCAAGCTTATGAAATGAGTGATCTTGGGTTGCTAAATCATTTCTTGGGCATCAAAGTTTCTCAAGTGAAAAAGAAAATTTTCATTTCTCAAAAGATGTATACTGAAAGTATTCTTCAAAAATTCAAAATTATTGATTGCAGGTCTATGACCATACCATTAGCAGCAAATGAGAAGTTTAAAAAAATATGATGGAGAAAAGAAAGCTAATATCTCACTTTATAGGATCTTGATTGGAAGTTTGTTATATCTTACTTCAACAAGGCCATATATTATGTTTGCTACTAGTTTATTATCCAGACTCATGCAAGAACCAAGCAAGGTGCATGTTGGAGCTGCAAAACGTGTTCTACGCTACTTGCAAGGAACAATGGTTTATGGTATAATGTACAAATTTTGTGGAGATATAAACTTAATTGGTTATTGTGATAGTGATTGGGCTGGAAGTATAGATGACATGAAGAGTACTTTTAGTTATGCTTTCTTATTTGGATCAAGTACTTGTTATTGGTTATCAAAAAAACAAAGTGTTGTTGCTCAATCCACTGGCGAAGCAAAATAAGTTTCAGCATCCAAGGCTACTTCTCAAGCTATTTGGCTTAGGAGAATATTTGAAGACATTGGTGAAAAACAAAAAAGAGGGAGTTTTCTGTTTTGTGATAACAAATCAGCAATTACAATTGCCAAAAATCCACTCAACCATGAAAGATAAAAACATATTTCCATCAAGTATTATTCTATCTGAGAAGCACAAGAGAAAGACGAAATCCAATTGCATTATGGTCAAACAGGAGAACGACTTATTGACATTTTCACCAAACACACTTCGAGAACGCATTGGAGTTATCAAGAAAATGCATTAAGGGGAAGTGTTGGAATTACTGCATCAATGTTTAATCTTTCGAAATTGTCTCTTAGTTTTTCAAGAAGTCTCTTTAGAATTTTGTAATACATGTATCGAGTAAATTGTAATATAGGTATTTAGTTATTTGTGCAAGACTTTTTATTTTCTATTTTGAGTAGTGATGTAGTTGATGATTGTAATCATCTTAAGAGGACTTAAGTAGACTATAATAAACTTGAGCATTCTCTAAAGATACTATTTTCCTTTATTTCCTACAGTTTATCGGTAGGTGGTTTGCGATGTTATCTCTCAAGTGGGTTGTATGGAAGAAGAGGGGGAGAGTGTTTGAAGGGAAATTGATTCGTATACGGCTTTTATACAGGATTTGCCTCAATCATTAACAAATTATTTAAGCTTATCAAAAAAATTGTGGTGTTTTCTTAAATATGAACTTAAAAACCTTTTACTAACAGGCACTCTTTTGAGGCCTATAAAGTCACTTGAATAAAGAACTTCATCTCCATGCATCAATGCTTATATGGTGATTTTGAATTGGTTTTTTTCTAAAAGGTTTTCTATCTCTTTCTTTTTGATTATGCACATTATATTATCTCATAATTCTCTGTATGTTAGTAACTTCTCCAATACGAAAGTCATATGACACAAAACGGAGAGCCTTAAATTTCTACTGCTCCTCCTCCTAGTTCATTCGGTGTTGACAATGAGGTAACACTGCATTTACATTGTTGTTATGTTAAGTGTCTTCACATCTACAGTATGTTGTACTCCTTTTAATTGATATATGGGGAATACTATTACCTTAAGTAGTTGAATCATTGACGTATTTGACTTCAATCAAGTTCTCAAAGTTGATCATGGAGATCCTTCTTTAGTTGACTTCGACGGAAATTAGTACGACCTTACTTTGGGATAAGGGCCACTAGGAAAAGAATTAGGTCATGGAGTTGGTTTTTACTTCATCTAGTTGTCGAATCAACTTATGTATCTTTGAAGTAAATGTATATATATACAAAAATTAACTATTTAAAGAAATTTCGCGGGGAAGTGGTTATCAAATTTCTGCATCAGGTAGGGCAGTAAGAGATTCAACTGCTCGTAGTAGGCAAGGCAAGCAGGAGCAACACCTTCTTGTTTATGGTGAGGTTGTAAATGTCTTCTACTGAATCCTTGTAGAGGTCTTTGGGCATTGATTTTATTAAGTTTGATCCTTTCTATTTCCACGTACAAGTAATTTGGAGTTTTTCATCTTGTATAGGATAGGAGTGCCAACATTACGCCAAAGTGTGTGAAGAGCCTAAAATCTAGTTGTAAGATTGTTCGTCAATTCTTTGCCAACTTGACTTCTTCATGTTTCTCTATCATTGAGTTGCTTTCTCCTCACCATTTCCCAATATGAAGTTATCTGACACTCTCCAAAATTTTGGCCTTTAGTGGCTATTAGTTAACATTTTAACTATATCAGGATCATCATCCGAGATCTTTAGTTGTTGCTCTAACTTATACTCTATCAAAAAGGAATAGTGACCGCAGCAAAACATCTTCTTGTATTCAGGTTCTCTGAAGCACTATGGACTAAAATTAGAAATCCACAACTTCCTTTGCTGGCCCAAAGCGGCCAGCCCTCTAAAAACAAAGACAATAAGGATTGAAAAGGGAAAGTCTACTAGGAAAGCTTCAAACAATCCACTTTTTCTGCAAATTTTGGGAAGTCTCCATCAAATTCATCCAAGACCAGACCGAAGAAATGGAGAGATTTATTCCCTCTAGTCCTTGTTTGCTCTTCTTATCTCCCTCCTCTAACTTTCCGTTTTCCTTGAAGTGCAAAGGTCGGTGCGATTGTTGCCATGAGCTCAACCATTCAAGAAATTTTTTCCGTAACGTGTTTCTGCGGAACCTTCCTTTGTAAGTTCTAAATCGACTTATGCTCATCTCTTGTTGTACTAATAAAATTGTATCTCTTGACTGCATTGTAAAGCTCTTCCACTAGATCTTTAAAGTTCTATGATGTTTGTTGATGAAATTGTAAATTGAGATGCACTTCTTTGAAAATCAACACTTGTGACTCATTTGAGTATCTTGTATTGTATTATTTTGGATGGTTGATATGTTACTGAAAATTTTGGTAGTTCTCATGTGATGAATGACAATGCATTTTCATGTCCCCCATCCCTTTCTTGATCGATTTTCTTTGTTCTTATTTTTAACGTAGGAAATCGTTGCTTTTCTAGGTTTACGATTTTCCTAGACTATGTTGGTAATTATATAAAAGAATAAGCAAGTCTACCGCCAAATTAGCTAATAATCAGCAAAAGTATTACATTCTCTGTATAAATGTTGAATCCGAACTTGAAAATCTTGAGAAAATTCCCATATGTCATTAATTATGACCACTAAATTCCAAGGCAATTTCCATACCCTTGTGAGAAATTTGATTAGCACTTGTGAGTTTGTTTCTAGACACACTTGTCTAATTCTTTCTATAACACAATGTGCCAAAGCCTCCCTAATTTCTATTGCTTCTGCTGCTAGTTTAGTCCCCTCTTGTATCTCTTCCCCTTGTGCATAGATTAGATCGCCAGTAGATTTGCTAATGCAAAAGAAATAAGTAATTCTTCCTGGATTACCTCTAGATGCACCATCAATATTGCATTTAAGAATTCCTTCTATTGGTTTCGAAGATACTTGTGTAGAAAATATAGTTTTGGCTTATAATTCTCCAAATATGAAACTATTTAGGCCAGCATACTGGTAAACCTTGTATCTTAGGATAGAGACATCTCCCAGTGTCCACAAATCAAAATTGAGCTTGTAAACCAAGTTGCCATAGGATGATGGCTGCCATATTTGAGACTATTACTCCTCTTTCATCGGTTCGATATGATGACAGTTGGTACAAATATCATAAGTGTTTTTAGAATTGGACAACAATCACTTGTCCACCATTTAATCACCAGTTGTGATAACTGCAATCCTTCAATGTGAATACCTATAACATTAGCAAACATTCTCCCCAACTTTGCAGTTGTATCGGAGATTAGAAAAAGGTGAGACATCGTCTCAAATTTAGGATGTGTGCAACACAACTATCTTGATGCAATTAATCCCCATGCTTTGAACCACTCATCAACAGGAACCCTGAACTTCCACATTCTCCATAAGAAAAAAGATTGTGTAAATGCCAGCTTTTTACTCCACATATTTTTGAAAATATCTTCCTCTTGATCCTTATGCCTGATGTAGTTCCATGCAATCCTTACACAGAAATTACTACTACCTCAAGCATCCAAAATGGCTTATCTAGCCTATTTGTTTGCTTTGGTGGTGGAATATTAGTCATAACAATCAGAACAAATTCTTGAGGAAGATGTTCTCCCAGCTTCTATTCATTCCATCCCTGTGCATTTGTAAAATTCTCTACTTCAATTTCATCCTCTCTTGACTCTGGAAGGATGTGATATAATGCTCCCATGGTGGTAGAATAATGATACCAAAAACTAGCATCTCCTGACAATAATTAATTTCTTCCATATACTTGATGATCCTCTACATTGAGCTACTACCGGATGTAGCTTTTTATAATATTTGTATCCATAAAGGCCTCCCATGAAAATGGTTTGATCCTTTATGTATCCTCATTTGTAATATCATCATGGACTGTATTACAAACTCTGTGATGATCATAAAATACTTACTTATCTCTAGCTCTTATTTTCTCCATGCTTGTTAGGTAACAAAAGTAAGGTACTCCATTAAAATTAATTAGTGAGATAAATCCTAGCCTCCTTGCTTGTACTTGTCCCTATTGATATTTTGTATGTTCAATAAAATAGCATTAGACACTGTTTAGTGATGAATTTGCTTTAAGAAAAAAGATATTAACATATGACAATATAGTGGAAGTATCAACTTCAACAATCCTTTGTCACAATCTATATATATTAAATATTGTTATTCTAATAAAATATATTTTTGTCATGCTTTCCCTAAAATGAAATATTAGAAAGACCCTAATAGGAAAAGACAATAATCTAAATTATTAACTAAGTACTATATACATGCAAAAAAATGAATAACAATTCATAAGTGTTGTCCACATTAAAAGAAATCTGGACAAATAGACATGATCGACCTGCTTGAACTTTATCCCTATTGTGTATTATGCAGATTAATGAATTACATATATAGTTTAGGAAGATGTTGAGGGGTCATTTTTGAATATGACAGGACATTAAGAGAATCCATATACTTATTGGAGGGAAGTTTGATGATCACGTACGTGAGCTGGTGAAACTGATAATAACTCATTAAAAAAATTGACTAACAACTGGAAGAGAACTGAATGGGGGTAAAAGGAATGACGGTTATAAGTTAATTTTTGTATGTTCATTTAAAATGATTATAGTATTTAATTTTTCATTATTTTGATTTATTGTAAGGATAAAATGGTAATTCAACTTTGTATTTTGAACCTTCCTACTTTTAATATAATAAGATATGATTAATATGTGATGAATCTTGAAAAGGTTCCATCAAACCAATAATCCAATGCTACTTCCTTTGATTCAGATTAGTCAATAGGTCGAATGCTCTTTGAGTATTTACGGATCTAATATTCCATAAAATTATTTTATTAATTGGAGTACTTATTGAATTTTTTAGAGGCGGCAAGCTCTGAGATAAAGGTCTGATGGTAGGAGCCTCCTTATTACCTTTGATACCTTTCTGCTTAGTCATGCTGCCTCTTATTGGCTCGGTTTGCCTTGGAGACATATCGGCATCCATTGCTATCTCATTAATGTTGTTGGTCTTTGTCTGCCTTGAGTCATCCCCACTCTTCTCATCTTTCTGGTGTCTTTCAAACTTGTTAGAATCTATTAGTTGAGGTATTGCATGTACATCATCAATATTACTTCTACGATAGCAACTTCAACTATATTCTCTTTGTTCACTAGCTCTTTAATTACAGCCTTGTGCGATCCTGTAGTGTTCAAATCATCGTTATTTTGATGAAAATTTAATTTTCCAGCATTACACTTGCGATTGTTAATGAGAAACACATCATTATCCCTTTCAGTAAATTTGAGAATTTTAAATGGAGTGTTCATCTCGTCATTGCCGATAGTTTTTCCTTTATCGGTTGGACTGCTTGCCTCATTATTGATTACGGGAATAGGAGTTGAGGTTCCTATCTTTTTTGTAGTCACTTTGTCCCCATACTTATTGGTCCCGTTTCCATTGTGTTGCCCTTAGAAAAATCATTCTTCTGTTCCTCTACTCTAGGAGTTTCTTTATTATCTGTTGTCTTCTGGGTGATTCTATATAACTTCTTGTGCTTTACCTTTATTCACCAATTCCTGGTTGACTATTATTATGTTCTCACATTCCTGTTCTTCCCTTTGTTGTCCGGAAATAATAACTTTAGTATTTCCAAAAGATGACTCTATCCACTCTTTACACGAATGATCAGTATTTTGGCCCTCATCTTTCATATCTTCTTCATGATTTTCCAATTGTGCGAAGGTATTATAAAGTCTTACATCCTCGATTTCATCTTTGGACAAATATTTTTGAGTTCTTTTCCCTTTGTTAGGAGTGAAACCTCTCACATCTTTTGTTGCAGTCCATATTTGATTGTTGTTGTTTCATTAAAACTTGTATCTCCCATTAAATACACCTTCTGCTTGTGCCTTCTTTCCGTCACAAATTAGCAGCTCTTCCTTGTTTTGTTTGGGTGGGCCAACGACCTTACTACCACTAGTGAGAGTTCTAGTTTTGCCCCACAATTCTTCTGATACATCTACTTTCTCCTCCTCCATTCGAAGTTCAGGATATAGAATAAAACATTTTGATTCCTTATGTCCTTGTAAATTGTATTTTTTGCAATACTTAGGCATATAATAACTAATATTTATCCATGTTAATATGATTTCCCCTTAATTAGCATATTTTTATCCCAACGTTGATTTTTCTACGGAAAACCCTCAAAAAATCAACTTCCACCTTCACTTTGGCGGAACTAGGTCTAGACTTTTTCTTAGTAGCTATGTCTACATGTAAAGGTATCCCCACTGCTTTTGCCATGGTAAATAGAGATTCCTTTACAAAAAAGATTGGTGATAAAGTAGGAAACGATATCCAAGATAAAGTCGTGGTTGTTTCTGCCTCTTGATTAAACCATGGTTCCCACTTCAGGGGCATCATTTGATAAAAACCTTCCTTTGCTCGAATAAAATATGGAGGTTTTGCATTACTTGGACATAATGTTCAAAAGTTGTGAGCAGAATCAAAACATGTCTATCCCGTAAAAAAAAATCTTGTAGTATGCCTTTATTTGCATTAAAGGGGAATAATTCGACGGATTTCCTCCATTTCAGGCCATCGATAAGATAATTTGTTGATGATAGAAAACTTTATGTCCTCTTGTATAATCATATTATTCACTTCTTCTTCCTCCCATAAAATTTTAGGCTCGCCGTGAATGTATGTTGTTGTTTTAATAGCTATAGGCTTTGACTCTATGAGAACTTCAGATGTTAGCGACTTCAAATAAGATGCTTTCTATGGAATTGGTGGGATTTCAACACTAGGGATCGGTAGCCAACCACTGTTGGCAGTGGCCATAGCGCCAGCCAACGACACTAGGAAAGTTAGGGTTCCGTTAGTAAAAAATAAGGATCCTATATTTTAGGAAATCCTTCACGTGTGTTCTCGTGTACATATGCCAAAAAGAATCTCGAACTATTGAAAATTTAAACGAAAGTATCATTTAAGTCGTAATTTTTATTTATCCTTTCTTCTAATGTTTTTGTCTCTGAAGTCAATCTTAAGTTATTATGATGTAATATAGAATGTTTCATTACAAATGCTAGTGGAACTTCGTATATTCTGCACTCCATCATTTGAAATTGCATTTGTTTGTTTTATCATAATAAGTTCTTTCATCACTTGTCGGATTGGTCTTTGAATGGCATTCAATTTCAACTCATCATTGGGTACAACGGAAGGTTATACTAATTTATTTGAATTAAGTTTTACTCATGTTAGTATGTTTAGTTTAGCTCTGATGCTCTCTAGTAGATTGTGAGTCTTGTTAAACTTACATGTTAATAGAAAATGTAGAGAAGTTTTAGTGCTAGAGAAAGTAAAAACTTTATAATATTGGATTCTTGACGTTGCAAAGGGATGGGGTAAACCTTGCTCCAATATAATATCCAGCAAGTTACTCATAAGTTGTAAACCGCACTTGCAAGACCCATGACGAGGTCAGTCGATAAATTATGCAGAGAGTTTCAAACATGAGACCCCTATTTAGGAGATCCCCTTGTTAATGAACTTGATCATCCTTGTGGGTGTTGTACATAAATTATTGTGTAGGTTATTTACTTTCGTATAAAATGTCGCTTATAGATTGTTTTATTGGAGCAAGCGGTGTATCCATTCTTTTTGGTTGCATGCTACAAGAAATGAAAATCAACATCCATAAAATGCAATCCGACAATCATTGGGATTAGGAACCTTCGGGCTGAGGACAACACTCAATGCATTCTCTAACTTTTGATCTCTGTAGGATTATTATTCTTCTCAAGACCATCTTCATAGTGAATTGTCTTACTACAAGATAGAAACTAGAAAAGTCCTACTATTGTTAGAAATTTGAATAGATAACTTGTATTGAGGCAGTTTTTACCACCAAAAAGAAAAAGAGTACTAGGAACTTCAATAGTATTTCTCCATCTCTCTCTGTTTTTGGTTCTTTCGTTTTTGATGTATAAATATATTGCTTTCCATTAGTCAGGCTGGATGTCCAAGTTGTTGATGTTGGACCCCCTGCTGATTGGGTGAAAATCAATGTTTGTACAACAGTAAGTTCCTCTCAGAAGTAAAAGAATTAAGAACCTCTAGATTATGCATTTTTATTTCTCTCATGTGATTTGTAATGGTTTTATACAAACAGAATCATTCCTTTGCGGTCTATGCACTGGTGCCTGGGCTTTTACAAGATGAGGCATAATACCAATCCTGCTACTTGTTTCCATGAAGTGTGTTCAATTTGTTTTCTTGTGTGTACTCTCATGACTTGTTGATGTGTTTGTATTATTGCTTGGAATGATGTAGTTTCTGATTATTGCAATTGGTGTTTGGGTTTAGGTTAAGTTTTCAGTTTTAGCCTCATCTCATTCAAAGGACAAAACAACCTTCTAATAGATGGTGTTAATGTTATATTTTATATTTGTTCTTTATGAAACCTTTATAAAAAAATATGCATCTCCATAATATCTTGTGTTCATATTTTATTTTTTATGTCTGCACTATTGTATCTTCTCATGGCGACTTAAATAATCTACTAGCTTTTACAAACTTGTATTTTACTATTTTAGTGAGTCATTTAAATTTTATTGTAAAAAATTTCCAAAAAGCTAATGATTTAGCATCATAAGACCACAAGAGATTGCATGAATAATTGTTTCAACTTGTGTTTCTCTTGCCTTTTGTTTCCATCAAGTGCATTCAATTTGTTTTAGTCTTTCTACACCGTCTCAAAGATCTAATGCCCTTATATCTTGGTAAAAATACGTACAGGTTCAATCTTATCCAGCTGGTCGCCTGGTCATTACTGGTCAACCAGACCAACTTGACAATCCTTGGGGTGTTACTTCCTTCAAGAAGGTATACACATTCGTATTTATTTTACTGATTTTGACTTTGATAGAGTAATTCAGTCTTTGCCTTCCTTTCATATTTTTTTAGACTTGAGCTTTAGTAAAATGACATTAAGTCATAAAATATCAAAATTCAATTCAACTTGACTAGAATTTTTAGAAAAAGTTGATGATGATGATGAAGTTACTGCTGCTGAATGGTTTTATGTCACGTCATTTTCTCAATCTTTTTGTGTTGTATGGTTAACTTCAATTTCATACCTGTGAAAGATCTAAAGAAGCTCATTTTTATGAAATTCAAACTTTTATATTGTCATGGATGAACTTGTGTGAACAGAATCTCATTGGAAAAAAAATAGTTCAGGAAAAGGTTTAAGAAGATATGACATACAAGCACTCACAAATTCTAAGATTTTGAGATGGTGTACAAAACTCTATTACATTCCACAATGCAATAATTTGGATCTTTTAAGATTTAACATCAAATGCAACTAAAGATATATAATCTGCCACTAAATAATTACACTATATACCCCCCGCCCCCCAAACTAATTTCTCTAAGTTGATATTAAATCAGTGACATATATTGTATTGATGTCATTAAGGCGGATGATTTCACTTAATTGCTACTAAATGAGTAACGTCTTTTATGAGAAGTTGTGAGTTTTAAGAGAAGTTGTGACTTTAATGAAAGATTGTGACTTTTCGTATGATTGTAGCTTTTCTAAAGAGTTGTGACCTTTCAAATAAGGGACCATAAACATTTGTTCACAATACCCTTTTTTGTCTATAAATTGATGAATTTCCTCTCATTTTCAAAATACGAAAATTCTATACTTCTTCTTCTTCTGCACAAAGACATAGATAACTATACAATAAATTAGTTGTTCATATTCAATGTGAAGTATAGATAGATTCTCAAGTTTACTGCAGGTTGTAAATACTTTTCTTGAAGTAATAAATGTTTTTCTTGACACTGCTATTGAAATAGATGTATAGTTTCAAATTGAACTCCATCACTCTACTATGTTAATTTTTTTTTAAAAAAAAATAGACCAATTGAATAGTCTTGTGTAATATTTTTTCCTTTCAAGCATATAAATAATAAGTTCAATTGTTGTCCAATATGATATATTTTCCCTTTAATTTCCCATTTAAATAATTATTATGATACATTTAAATGGGAAACTTTTAAATGATATTTGTAAAACAAAAGATAAGGCTGAACTTTGTACATGTTAGGATTAGAAATTTGTTCACTTTTTTCAGCCTTTTAAAATTTATTTATCCCTTCATCAACAATTATTTATTTGTCAGAAAGTAATACCCCGGGTTGCAATTCATGTAATACCCAAAGAATATCAAAGAGCAACATTTTATAGTATCAAAAGGATTATTAAAATTTCAAATTAATGATGATTGATTGAAGGATAAATGAAAAGATGATATAATTATCATTTTTCTTTACATTATTATCGTTCATTAGTACATAATCCTGTATGTAAAATAATATAATATTTTAATTTTAATAACTAATAGGTTACATATTATTTTATAAATTCTATAATATAGAGTTTCCGCATGAGGCACGGTTATTTTACTAATTTATTATATGTAATTGAAGTTATTCCAAAAATATATCAACAAGACCAAAATAAAACATTACTAGTAAATTATATACCATTTTAGTCATTTCTAAAATAATCTCACATAAAGACAAAAGAATTAAATCATATCCTACTTGCACTCTTTCAGTTACTTAGTGCCAAAAATATTTGAAGAAGCAAAAGCCGCTATTGGAGGGTTAAGCTCACGATCGTTTCCTTCTTTATTATACTACATTGCTTCATCAACCTCCTATCTCAATTGCAGATTCATACATGTTGCAAAATTTGATGGGTTGCTGTAAGATATCTTACTCTCCGACATTACTATCATTTCCTTCTTTATTGAGCTACATTGCTTCATCAACTTCCGATCTCGATTGCAGATTCCTACATGTTGCAAATTTTTATGGATTGCTGTATGATTTTTTACTCTCCAACAATACTTTTTTATCTGTTGAACGATCCTCTGTTTTTGAAAAAATAAAAAAACTAAAAACATTTGAGATGTGGATGAAGTTTTGATGTTTTTTCTGGTGAATTGATCGGCTGGAGGACATATTTTTTAGGTATCATTCTGTTTAGAGTTAAAATACAGGGATGAAAAACATGATTTTTCTATTTCTTTTTGTATCTTGATCTCTGTTTTGACGAAACTAGGGTTAGGGCTTTTTTTGTGTGTGTGTGTGTGGAGGAATGCATGCTTTTGCTAATAGATTTTATGTGTAAGGGAGTTTGGCCATGAATATTTAGAGAATTCAAAAAAGTACTTTTTTCACTCCAAATCACTCGCAAAAATGAAAAAAAATAATATATTTTACAACCTTTGAATGAAGTTATAGAATGAATTAGATATAAAGTCTCTTTTCATGTTAAATAATGAACTTGAAATAAAGGTATGAAATTTTTAGAGGATCATATAACTAGTGGAATGAGTAATGCATATCCGTTTCTTTTTTGGAAGTTATTTTCTCCCTTTCCCTTTTGATCTTTCGGGTGCTTTTTCTTGAGGAGATGAGTATTAGAATGCGAAAGTTGATACATATGATATGTTCCCTGTGACTAGTTGTCAGAATGGATAAGGGTGATTTAGAGATGCGTGATGCGGAAATGAATGTCCATGCTAGTGATGTCTTTGTGTCCAATGAGTCACCGTTAAAGTACGAAAATGGTGTTAAGACTGGCAAAAGCAATGTTGAGGACAAGACACATGATTAGAGCGATTCGAAGGGAGAAGACCTAAAGATTGCTAGAAGTGAGATAAAGGACCAAGTCAACTCTAAGAGTCAGCCACAGGTACACAACAATGTGGTGTTGGAGAACAAAACACCTACTATTGATGCTAGAACAGATGATATGGTAAGTGGCTAGGTGATGTTGACTGATGATGAAGTGCACAATATTGATGAAGGAGAAGGGAATAAAGTTAATTAGAGTGAGAAAATGTTCTATGAGGCCAATAAGAATGGAAATAATATGTTGGTTGACCCTTCAATGAAGACAAATGCTACAACTTTTATCACTAATGGTTATGCTAGGTCGGATCAGTTTCCGAAGGTGACAATTGAAATTACGGATTCGTCGACGTTTATAGACGAGGATGATGTAGGCTACCTTCAGGATCGAGATTCATTTATAGGAAAATAGACACCTTTTTGTGAAGAAGGCTACGGAATTTAAACAACCTAGGTTTTATGGTCGTCAACATAATTTCCTAATGTAAGTGTATCACGATTTTATCATTGAGCGTTTTATTTTTCATCTTGTTCCTATACAAATTATATCTAGTCATGTTCTTCGTGCTAGGTTATGGAGATCTGTGATCAGATTAGGTGGCTATGATCGGGTAGAGGCATTCTTTTCTTTGAACTTGATAAGTTTGGATGGAGGCATTTTTTTTATAGCGGATAGAGTATTAAAACTACAAAAATTTAAAATATGAAGAAAAATGAAGTGCTTTTGAAAGAGACAAGGGTCAAATGCCTCCTCAAGCTTTGGCCATATTTCAAACTACACACTTAACCTTTGAGGGGGTCCTATTACCCCCCTGAACATTTTTTTATATACTAGTTCATCCTCAGACACTACCTTGGTCACATATACCGGATTTATAAAAATTATTTGTATACACGCATTGTAAACGTGTATAATCATGGACCCCACGACCTTACAAGACTTGAAAAAGGTTACACGTGTGACATCTTTACCTTTACCTTTTTACAAAAGTCTTTTTTCCCTCCAAAACCAAAGAAAAACCCTTTCTTCTTTCTTCTTTCTTCTTTATTCTTCATTCTTTGTTCTTTCTTTGGAAGATGGAGATATTGAAAAGGTATATGTAAAACACTCAATTAAAGATGCAGTTTTGGAACTCACCCCTATTTTATTAGAAAATGTCCCTCATGGGGATATGGAGGAATCTAGTTTATCTAATAATAAAGTAAATGGCCAAAGTGAGGTACGTGAAGACCTCTTTATGCCCTTTTATGCTAGATCTTAATCTACCCCAACTCCTTTCACTACTCCTGCTACTAGATCTGCTTCTACCCTAACTCCTCCCACTACATCTGATGTTCTTAAATCTCTTTCACTGCCACTCATTCCACTACAAATCCTACCACTATAATTTCTCCTCCTAGATCTCCTTCCACTACTGAGTCTGTCACTGAAGATGTTTATGATCTAGTTTCAGGACCTGTTGAATCTGATTTCTTAGAATAAGAGGGTTTTGATTACTCAATAGAAAATAGTTCTGAATTTGAATGTGGATTGGTGGGAGATGATGAGGAGGACTATGGTAGTGATGTACATGAAGAGGTTTGAGGGTAGAGGGCTGAAAAGAGATCTTTTCAAAGAAGAAAAAGAAAAGAGTGAGTAGAAACCTATACTAAAGAGGTACCAGTAGGTGTAGCTGGACAAGATTTAGGTTTTGATGAAACTCAAACAGGTAAAGTAAGTGTTGAAGGAAGATTAGGAGTTGATGAGTCTTATTTTGCAAGTTCTGATGATGGATGTTTTAAAATTGATGAAGGTGAATTTAGTGATGAATGTGTTGAATCTGAAAGAGTAAATTTACCAAGAAGAAGGAGGCCAAATAAAAAAAAATTATACATGATCCTACTGCCAAGAAAGTTGTATGGAAGTTGGGTATGGTCTTTGCAGATGTGAATGAATTTAGAAGAGCAGTAAGTAAATATGATGTCCAAGGAGGGTTCAAATAGAGAAGTGTGTAAATGAGCCAAAAAGAGTTAGATGTAGGTGCAAGGAAGGTTGTCCATGGCTTTTGTTTGCATGTCTTGACAAAACAACAAATGATTTCATGATAAAGACTTACAATCCAAAGCATAATTGTAACAGCACAACTAGAAACTATTTGTGTAATGCAAAGTTCATAGCTACACATTTTAGAAAGAGGATTAATAAGCAGCCAAATATAAGAGTTTTCAAGTTGAAAGAGTTGATAAGGAAAAAATTTAAAATTCATGTTGCCAAGACTACTGTCAAGAGGGCAAGAGCTAAAGTGTTGAAACAGATCATGGGTGATCATGTTGTGGAATTTGGGAAAATTCTTGACTATAAAGATGTATTGTTGAGGACCAATCTAGGGAGCACTTGTGTTGTTAAACATGATGAACTTCATGCTATTGGTAGGCCAGTATTTCATAGCTTTTACCTATGTTTTGATCGGTTGAAGAAGGCACTCTAAAATTGCAGAAAATTTATAGGTTTGGATGGTTGTTTCCTTAAAGGGGTTTGTAGAGGACAATTGTTAGTTGCTCTGGCAAGAGATGGTAATAACCAGATGCTGCCACTTGCTTGGGCAGTAGTTGAGTATGAAAAAACAGACATGGACATGGTTTATCAAACTTTTGAAGGATGATCTAGGACTAGGAGATGGTGAAAATCTTACCCTGATTACAGATATTTATAAGGTATATGTACTATTTTTTTTTATTTTGTATCTGCCTTTATCAATTTTCATATATTTGTTATTATAACATATTTAGATCTATTACAGGGATTAATTGGAGCAATTCAAAATATTTTACTTGTTGCTGAACATAGAATGTGTGCTAGACACATCTTAGCAAACTAGGCTAAGAACTCGAGAGGTCTCCAAAGAAGACAACAGTTTTGGTCTCTTGCAAAGAGTACCTTTGAATCACAATTGAGGAAAATTGTTGTAAAGATGCAGTCTCTTGGTCCAGAAAAAATGCTGGATGATCTTATGTACTACAACATAGAGGTGTAAGGTTTACTTTAATACTCAAGTAAAATGTGATTTTGTAGATTACAATTTGTGTGAGTGCTTTAATTCACGGATCTTGGCACCTAGACACAAGACAATTATCACTATTCTTGAAGAGATAAGAGTGAAAATGATTACCACAATAGCCAAGTTAAGAGAGTTCACAAATACTTGGATGTGTGTTTTTTCTCAAATGAGTCTAAAGGTATTACAAGAGAATATTGATAGGTCAATGAATTGTAATATTTAATTTAATGGAGTTGATGGGTTTGAAGTGAGAAAAAGACCATTTCAACACAGTGTGGATCTTGGTAGGTGGCTTTGTAGTTGTAGGGTATGGCAATTAAAAGGCATACCATGTGCACATGTTGTGGCTACCATTTACTTTAAGAAAGGTGAACCCCTTCACTATATTGACAACTGTTATAGTAAGGCAACTTACTTGAAGACTTATTCCAATGTCCTTCAACCTGTCACAAACATGGAGATGTGGCCTGAATCTACTAACCGCACAGTTGCACCACCTGAAATAAAAAGCATGACTGGCAGGCCAGGTAAACTAAGAAAGAATGAAGCTGGTGAAAGTAAAAAATCTGGAAAGCTACCTCGAACTAGACTTGCCATGACATGTAGTAAATGTAATGTTAGAGGCCACAACAAGAGAGGATATCCACAAAGGATTGAGTCATCATGAAGGGAAGAACCATCAAATACAGACAAGGGAAAGGGCAAAACATCTGGTTTAGGCAGACCAAAGGTAAAATCTTTAACTTTAAGTTGGTATGTGATATTAATCTCATATGTAATAATTACATTTATTTTAACTATATGTATATAGAAACCACAAACAGAAGTTGAGCATTCTACAAAGAGGTCAAGAGGAAGAACACATGCAGAACCTAGTTCATTTCCAGGACCTGCAAAGAGGTCAAGAGGCAGACCATCTGTTGTACCACTTAGTGCATCTCTAGAACCTGCAAAGAGGTCAAGAAGAAGGCCACCTTCTACACCTAGTGCATCTCCATCTTCTAGTGCATCTGCAGAACCTACAAAGGGTGCAAGAAGAAGACCACCTAGCACACCTAGTGCACCTAATGCATATGCAACACATGCCAAGAGTGCAAGAGGAAGACCACTTGCAGCACCTAGTGCGCCTTCTATATGTCCATCGCCTGATAATAGTAACAAAGGAAGAGGAAGGGTAGGGGAAACACAACCTCATACAAAAGGCAAGCAGTTATTGGAATGGGTGTGTTTCAAGCTGAAGAGGGATTCCAAGCTCTTAATGTAAGTGTTTTCTATTCATTCAATATACTATTTTTAATGTTTAACTACAAATTCAGTCAGTATTATTTCATACATTGAATACATCCCGAGATGTCAAGTTGTAAGATCTTCTCTACTGGTTCAATAAAGGTGACAAAATCTGCTGATGTTATTGGTGATATTGGTTAAAAAACAAGTATTGCACCCAAGTTGAATTGGAATGAAAAAGCAACAATCACAACAAGAAAACTTCAACAAATGAGAGGAGAACATAAAAAATCAAGAGGAAGTAGTTCAACCAATCCAATCTTGGAAGTAATGATATTGCAGTACTGTTTTAAGTAGGCAACAAAACATTTCCTATTTTGAATGATGATGTATTAGTATTGAACATCAAATTATATTTTTATTTTGATCTTTTATTGGAATTTGACATTGTGTGAGGCCTGTTTTACAATCGATAATATCTATTAAAGGTCGTTTCTCTTAAAAATTGTGTTATGCTTATCCTTATTTGTCGTAGTATAGACAATAATATAGACACTCTTAAAAATGGTTATATGTCTACTAAAGACGTGTTTTACAATCGAAAAGATTGATGATATTGATATACAAAATTTCTCACAATACATATGACAATCAATATAGAGTTTCAACTTTTTTCACTACTAACTACTAACATACGTTATGACGATTCAATTACTTCAATACTTCAATGAACCCTACTTTGAAATAAGTTGTTCAAGAACAAGGTTGTACCACAAATCAAAATATATAAAATGACCTTCCAATCAATGTACTTTATTTCAAATTTCTTCATTTGAGCCACTTCTCTCCTGTCAAATTATCAGTCAGAACTTGTTGCTCATTGATTTGAATTTGTCTCTTCCAAACTTCATATTCCAACTCTTTGATTTCGTTCACCAATTTTTGGAGGATAAATTGGGATCTTGGATCGATTTCTTCTCTCTCTCTCTCTATCGAAAAAAATTACAATAGTTCGACTAAAAAAATAAAAACAATATATTACGTTATTAACAGTCACATCAGTAAAAAAAATCAAATAACTGAAGAAAAGTAACATACACCATAGTAGGGGCATGACCAAAATAATCTACGGGGATTCGACTTCGACCAAGAAGTCCGGATATGCAACAAATTTCCATGTTTTCATCTTACTATGGTTTTGAGCATCGGGTCTCATTCTTCCATGCGTAGCTTATTCAATTTCACATTAGACATTACTAACCCTAAAAACAAAAAAAAAAATCTGTCAAATTGGTGGGAAAATCCAGCTGAAATTCGACAAAATTGGAAACCGTAACTTCAATCTTAATAGAAGAAGTTACGAAAATGTTTGATAATTAAAAAAATTATTGATGAAGAACAAAGAAGGAGTGAGATTTTGTTCAACATGAACAAAGAAGAATGGTGGATTAATTATAAAGTGAAAAAAATAAAAAAATGTATGATTAAATAAAGAGTAAATTTACTGTTGGGAGGCTTATTTGGACTCCACATGGATATATTATCACGTTCTTACGCGCCACACGGAGGTGGGTTCACGTATGTGACCACGTCATCGTCTGAGGGTGAACTAATATATATAAAAAATGTTGAGGGGGGTATAGGACCCCCACAAAGTTTAAGTGTATAGTTGAAAATATGGCCAAAGCTTGAGGGGGAATTTGACCTTTTTCTCTCTTTTGAAAAGTAACAACATATGAAGCTATCAGCTTAGTTGCCCAGACTCTATTTGTGACACATTGAAATAAAGAATTGCCAAAAAAAAAGGAAGAGACATTCTTTTCTTTGAAGTTTGTAACTTTGGAAAGAGACACTCTTTTTATAGCAGAGATAGTATTAAAACTACTAAAATTGAAAATACAAAGAATACATGAAGTGCTTTTGCAAAAATAATAACATAGATTCCAACACCAAGCTACAGTCTAAGTTGCTCGGACTCTTCACTTTGATGCCACACCCGTGTCGACACAATATGGGTGTGGGATCCGTGTCCTATTTGTCAACCGATCGTGGGTGTTCTAACAAAAATAGATGGGGTAATTGTGGACAGTTTTAATGAATGTCTGTAATCAATATAAAATCTAAGGTAAAATTGATAATTTTAATTATTTTGAGGTGAATCCTCGCGCCCGTATCCTTACATGGATCAAAAAACCTGAATTTTATCATGAAGGATCCAACATCTTGATCCACACCCGTGTCGGATATCGTCACCGAATCTGAGAAACCTAGGCAATAAGTTCTAAGAAACATATACCGCATTAACTACAAACAACAACATACCCAGGGAATGTTGCATAATTCTTTTTTTAGGTCTTGGTCATATATAGAGAATGAGGGATCTTATACACGTATGTGAGTGGTGGCAATTTGTTCCGGAGTTAAGAACACAGGGACTTGAAGCAAAAAATATTTACAGATGTTTCTGAATAGGGAGTCTAGACTATCAAATAATGAGGGGAGGCTTCCTTATGCTAGATTCGGTCAATGTGAAATTAGTGTTGATGTCTAATCTCTCCAATTAGATGAGTAAGTTAGAATAACGAATGGGGATGTAATGTGCAAGATATCTTTTGATGATCAAATAAAATAATAATTTACTAGAATGATAATCAGCTAAATAATAAGAATTTACTAGAATGATAATCCACAGTATATTTATACCAATGCAAATGCCTTCTATCCACGTTAATACCACTTTGTCTAAATTCTTTTTGGGGGCTCTGATAAACTTATTTCTGTGGACTTGCACCACTGTTTCTTGGACATTTTGCATCTTATATGAGAAGCTAATAACCTAAAGTTTTCTTCCTTGATAGTTAGTAGCGTATTTTGACTATTGTACACCATGCTGCTAATATTTGGTATAACGTGAGTTTCTGGGTTATGAATTATGTCGCGTTGTTTAAGTTTGATTAGGTCATCAATGTTTAGTCTTCCAAAATTGTTTGTTAGTTTTTTCAAGAAATCTCTTTAGAATTTTGTAGTACATGTATCTAGTAAATTGTGATACATGTATTTAGTTATTTGTGTAAGACTTAAGTATTATATTTTGAGTACTATAAATAGTGATGTAGTTGATGATTATAGTCATCTCAACTTGCCTTAAGTAACCTATAATACACTTGAACATTCTCTAAAGATACTATTTTCCTTCCATATTTCCTACAAATTGGTATAAAGAGCAGGTTTTTCGTTTTTCATCTGGGATTAGGTGAAGAAAAAAATTTGGCATCCAAAACAAAATAAGGTGTTGATCTTCAATTGTTCTTACTCAATTTTTTTATTGAACTAATTTTGAGTACTAGAAGATAAGAATGAGAACACATTTGAAAGTTAAAGGTTTGTGGACTATTGTTGCATATGGCTTTGAAGAGACAGACAACGATGGTGATCTTACAGCAGCAGAGATGAAAAATCTTGAGACTAATTATCATCGAGATGCAAAAGCCTTGAGCAAAATCCAAATGGGAGATTGGGATTCTCTGGGTACTGAGGTGTAAGGTGATGAAAATATACGCAATATAAATCTTCAAACTCTTAGAAGAGAGTTTCAAAATTTGAAGATGATAGAATCTGAAAAAATTCATGAATATTGCACAAGAGTCATGAATATTGTTAATGAAATGAGAAATCATGGTGATACAATTTTTGACAAACAAGTTGTGGAAAAGATTCTAATTAGTATCACAGAAAAGTATGAGTACATTGTTGCTATCACTGAGAAAACAAAAGATCTTTCTAAGATTTCCATTAAAGAACTAGTTTGATCATTTCGTGCACACAAGAAGCGAAGATTTTTGTGTGAAGATCAATCCAAAGAGATGACTTTCTAGTCTAAAACAAAAGATAATTCTAGAAATTTCTCAAAAAATCAACAAAAGAAGAATTATATGCATAAAAAGAAACAGGATCATGATGGTTCTTCCAAGAAGATTGAAGAAAAATGTGAGAAAAACATTAATTTTTTTTTTACAGTTTGTTAAAAAGAATAAGCACAATGCAGAAAAATGTCGGCACAAAGGCAAGACCCAGTGTAACTATTGTAAAATGTTTGGCCACGTTGAAAAGGATTGTCGGAACAATAAATGGGAGCAAGCAAATTTTTGTGAAAAATAGGAGGAAGAAAGGGAAGAATCCTTTTCTTTGTTTCTAAATCTGATGCTTTAACTAAAAGCAATGAATGGTATGTTGATACTGGTTGTAGTAATAACATGACGGGAGATGAAAAGGCTTTCCTCTCAATTAATAATAGCATCACTACTAAAGTGTGAATTGAGAATGAATCCTTACTTGATGCAAAAGGTAAAGGTACCATTTCGATCAACATGAAAGGAAGAGGTAAGCAAATTCATGATTTTCTTTATTTTTATGACTTGGAAGAAAATTTTCTTACTGTTTGTCAACTCATGGAAAATAGTTATTCTCTTGTTTTAAGAGATAATTATTGCATGATTTATGATAAAATTGATCCAAAGCAAGTCATTTTTGAAGTAAAGATGATAAAAAGAAAGTTTCATTTGCAATTTCATTACAATGCATTAAAAATGAAATTGTAGATGATTCATGGGTTTTACACAAAAGATTTTGTCACTTGAATTTTCATGGTTTGAAGTTTCTCAAGCAAAAGGACATGGTGCAAGGCCTTGCTGAGATACATACTTAAGTGAATCCATGTGAAAGTTGTATAATGTGAAAGCAACATAGGAAGTCTTTTCCAAAAGGGGTGTCTTGGAGAGCAGGTGTACTTTTGGATCTAATCCATACCGACATTTGTGGACCAATGAAGATTCCATCTCTTGGAAGTCAAAGGTATTTTCTTATCTTTATTGGTCATTTCTCAAAAATGACTTGGGTTTATTTCTTGAAAGAAAAGTTAGAAGCATTTGCTTCATTCAAGAAATTTAAATCCTTGTTAAGAAGAAAAAAGGTTGCAGCATCAAAACCAATCGCAGTGATAGAGGAGGTGAATAAACAAGTAGAGAATTTGAAGAATATTTCAAAAATGAAGGCATTCAGAAGCAACTTACAGCAGGGTATACTCCTAAACAAAATTGTATATCTGAAAGAAGAAATAAAACAATTGTTGAAATGGCCAAAACTATGATGAATGAGAAAAGGCTGCCAAAATATTTTTGGGCAAAAGCACTACAGACAGCAGTTCACATCCTTAACAGGTGTCCAATAATGGCGCTAAAAAAAGGCACCAGTTAAAGCTTGGAGTGGAATTAAACCTTGAGTAAGGAATTTTAAAATTTTTGGGTGTATTTGTTATGCATAAAATTGGATGAAAAAAGTCAAAAATGTATCTTTCTTGGTTATAGTGATGTAACAAAAGAATATAGACTTTTCGATGTAAAACTAACAAACCTGTTGTTAGTAGACATGTCATTTTTAATAAATAAAAAATAACATGGAATTGGGAGGATAAAAAGATAGACAATACTGCTTTTATATCATCAAAGTAAGAAGAGGATGAGAAAGATGAAAATGTCTCTCAAGGGGGAGAAATCCCAAATTCAGATGATAAAGAACCGTCTCCAAGAGGAACAAAAATATTGAGTGACATTTATCAAATATGTAACTTTGCTGGTGTTGAGCCACAAAATTATGAAGAAGCAATAAAGCATTTTTAGAAGAAAGACATGGAAGAAGAAATTCGGATGATTGAAAAAAGTAATACTTGAGAGTTTATGGTTTTATCCAAAGAAAGAGAAGTTGTAAGTCTAAAATGGATTTAAATAATCAAACTCAATCAGAAAGGAGATATTCAAAAGAACAAACCGAGGTTGGTTGCTAAAGGCTTCACGCAAAAGCTATGTATTGATTTTTACAAAACTTTCTCTCCAGTTGCTCGTCTTGAGACAATTAGAACTGTAATTGTTGTTGCTGCACAAAAGAAATGGAAGATACTTCAACTTGATGTTAAATCTGCATTTCTGAATGGAAAACTTTATGAAGAGAATTATGTTGAGCAACCTCAAGGATTTTTTGTTCAAGGGGGAGAAGAGAAGGTGTAAAGTTTAAAAAAATCTCTTTACGAGCTGAAGCAAGCTTCAAGAGACTGGTATAATGAAATTGATACATACTTTCTCAAAAATAATTTTCAGAGAAGTAAAAGTTAAGCCACTTTGTATGTGAAGAAAGAACATGGCAGCATTATTATTGTTTGTCTCTATGTGGACGATCTTCTCTATACAGGAAATGATGTAAAGATGATGCAAAATTTCAAGCAAGATATGATACAAGTATATGAAATGAGAGATTTGGGTTGCAAAATTATTTCTTGGGCATCAAAATTTCTCAAGTAAAAGAAGGAATTTTCATTTCTCTTAAGACGTATAATGAAAGTATTCTTCAAAAATTCAAAATGATGGATTGCAGGTCTATGGCCATACCATTAGCAACAAATGAGAAGTTTAGAAAAGAAGATGGTAAAAAGAAAGCTAATATCTCACTTTATAGGAGCTTGATTGGAAGTTTGCTATATCTTACTTCAACAAGGCCATAAATTATGCTTGCTGCTAGTTTATTATCCAGATTCATGTAAGAACCAAGCAAGGTGCATTTTGGAGATGTAAAACGTGTTCTACGCTACTTGCAAGGAACAATGAATTATGGCATAATGTACAAATTTGGTGGAGATATAAAATTAATTGGTTATTCTAATAGTAATTGGGCTGGAAGTATAGATGACATGAAGAGTACTTCTATATTTATGCTCACTTATTTGGATCAAGTATTTGTTCTTAGTTATCAAAAAGCAAAGTGTTGTTGCTCAATCCACTGTCGAAGCAAAATAAGTTTCAGCATCCAAGGCTACTTCTCAACGTATTTGGCTTAGGACAATATTTGAAGACATTGGTGAAAAACAAAAAAGAGGGACTGTTCTGTTTTGTGATAACAAATCAGCAATTACAATTGCCAAAAATCCAATCAACCATGAAAGATCAAAGCATATTTCCATCAGGTATCATTCTATCTGAGAAGCACAAGAGAGAGGCGAAATTGAATAGCATTATTATCATAAAAATTGTGGTGTTTTCTGAAGTATGAACTTAAAAACCTTTTACTAACAGGAACTCTTTTGAGGCCTATAAAGTCACTTGAAAAAAGAACTTCATCTCCATGCATAAATCCTTATATGGTGATTTTGAATTTGTTTTTTTCTAAAAGGTTTTCTATCTCTTACTTTTTGTTTATGCACATTCTATTATCTCTTGATTTTTCTGTATGTTAGTAACTTCTCCAGTACGAAAGTCATATGACACAAAATGGAGAGTCTTATTTTCATATTGCTCATCCTCCTAGATCTTTGGGTGTTGACAATGAGGTAACACTGCATATACATTGATGTTATGTTAATTGTCTTCACATATACAGTATGTTCTACTCCTTTTAATTGATATATGGGCAATCCTATTACCTTAATTAGTTGAATCATTGACGTATTTGACTTTAATCAAGTTCTCAAAGTTTATCATAGAGATCCTTCTTTAGTTGACTTTGACGGAAATCAGTACGACCATACTTTGGGATAAGGGCCACTAGGAAAAGTATTAGGTCATGGAGTTGGTTTTTAATTCATCTAGTTGTCGAATCAACTTATGTAGCCTTGAAGTAAATGTATATATACAAAAATCAACTATTTAAATAAATTTCGCGGGGAAGTGGTTATCAAATTTCTGCATCAGGTAGGGTAGTAAGTGATTTAGCTGCTCGTTGTAGGCTAGGCAAGCAGGAGCAACACCTTCTTGTTTATGGTGAGGTTGTAAAAGTCTTCTACTTAATCCTTGTAGAGGTATTTGGGCATTGATTTTATTAAGTTTGAGCGTGTCTATTTCCATGTACAAGTAATTTTGGAGTTCTTCATCTGGTATAGGATAGGAGTGCCAACATTACGCCAAAGCGTGCGAAGAGCCTAAAAACTAGTGGTAAGATTTTCGTCAATTTTTTGCCAACTTGACCTCTTATTGTATATCTATCATTTAGTTGTTTTCTCCTCACCATTTCACAATATGAAGTTATCTGCACTCTCCCAAATTTTTGCCTTTAGTGGTTGTTAGTTAACATTGTAACTATATCAGGATCATCATCCGAGATCTTTAGTTTTTGCTCTAACTTATACTCTATCAAAAAGGAATAGTGACTGCAGCAGAACTTCTTCTTGTATTCAGGTTCTCTGAAGCACCACGGACAAAAATTAGAAATCCACAACTTTGTTTACAGGCCCATAAAGGCCAGCCCTCTAAAAACAAAAACAATAGAGATTTAAAAGGGAAAGTCTACTAGGAAAGCTCCAACAATCTTGTTTTTCTGCAAATTTTAGGAAGTATCCATCAAATTCATCCGAGACCAGACTGAAGACATTGTGAGATTTATTCCCTCTAGTCCTTGTTTGCTCTTCTTATCTCCCTTCTCTAACTTTCCGTTTTCCTTGAAGTGCAAAGGTTTGTGCGATTGTTGCCATGAGCTCAAACATTCAAGAAATTTATTCCGTAACCTTTTTATGCGGAAGCTTCCTTTGTAAGTTCTAAATTGACTTTTGCTCATCTCTTCTTGTACTAATAAAAATTGTATCTCTTTACTGCATTGTAAAGCTCTTCCACTAGATATTTAAAGTTCTGTGATGTTTGTTGACGAAATCGTAAATTGAGATCAACTTCTTTGAAAATCAACACTTGTGACTCATTTGTGTATCTTGGATTGTACTATTCTTGATGTTTGATATGTTGCTGAAAATTTTGTTAGTTCTCATGTGATCAATGTCACTGCATTTTCTAGTCCCTCATCTCTTTCTTGATCTATTTTCTTTGTTCTGATTCTTAACGTAGGAAATCGTTGCTTTTCTAGGTTTACGATTTTCCTAGCTTATCTTGGTAATTCTATAAAAGAATGAACAAGTCAACCGCCAAATTAGCTAATAATCAGCCAAAGTATTACCTTCTCTTTATAAATGTTGAATCCGAACTTTAAAATCTTGAGAAAATCCCTATATGTTAGCAATTATCACCACTAAATTCCAAGGCACTTTCCATACCCTTGTGAGAAATTTGATTAGCACTTGTGAGTTTTTTTCTAGACACACTTATCTAATTTCTTTCTATAACACAATGTGCCAAAGACTCTCTAATTTCTATTGCTTCTGCTGCGAGGTTAGTCCCCTCTTGTATCTCTTCCCCTTGTGCAAAGATTAGATCGCATGTAGATTTGCTGATGCAAAAGCAATAAGTAATTCCTCCTGGATTACCTCTAGATGCGCCATCAGTTTTGCATTTAAGAATTCCTTCTATTGAATTCCAAGATACTAGTGTAGAAAATATAGTTTTGGATTATAATTCTCAAAATATGAAACCATTTAGCCCAGCATGCTGGTAAATCTTGTAGCTTAGGGTAGACACATCTCCCAAGTGTCCACAAATCAGAATTGAACTTGTAAACCATGTTGCCACAGGATGATGGCTGCCATGTTTGAGACTATTTCTCCTCTTCCATCGGTTCCATATGATGACAGTTGGTACAACTATCATAAGTGGTTTTAGAATCGGACAACAATCACTTGTCCACCATTTAATTACCAGTTGTGATAACTGCAATCCTTCAATGTGAATACCTACAACATTAGCAAACATTCTCCCCAACTTTGCAGCTGTATCGGAAATTACAATAAGGTGAGACATCGTCTAAAATTTAGGATGTGTGCAACACAAGTATCTTGATTCAATTAATCCCCATGCTTTGCACCACTCATCAACAGAAACCCTGAACTTCTACATACTCCATAAGAAAAAAGACTGTTTAAATGGTAGCTTTTTACTCCATATATTTTTGAAAATATCTTTCTCTTGATCTTTGTGCCTAATGTAGTTCCGTGCAATCCTTACAGAAAAATTACCACTAGCCTCAAGCAGCCAAAATGGCTTATCTAGCCTATTTGTTTGCTTTGGTGGTGGAATATTAGTCATAACAAACATAACAAATTCTTCAGGAAGATGTTCTCCCAGCTTCTATTCAACCCATCCCTGTGCATTTGTAAAATTCTCTACTTTAATATCATCCTCTCTTGACTCTGGAAGAATGTCATATAATGCTCCCATGGTGGTCCAATTGTGATACCAAAAACTAGCATCTCCTGACAATAATTAATTTCTTCCATATACTTGAGGCTCCTCTACATTGAGCTACTACCGAATGTAGCTTTTTGCAATATTTGTAACCATAAAGGCCTCCCATGGAGATGGTTTGCTCCTTATTTAAGTATCCTCATTTGTAATATCATCATGGACTGTATTACAAACTCTTTGATGATCAGAAAATATATAGTTCTCTCTAGCTCTTATTTTCTCCATGCTTGTTAGGTAACAAAAGTGAGGTACTTCATTAGAATTAATTAGTGAGGTAAATCCTAGCCCCCTTGCTTGTACTTGTCCCTATTGATATTTTGTGCGTTCAATAAAAGTGCGCTAGACACTGTCTAGTTGTTAATTTGCTAAAAAAAAAGATATTAACAGCTGACAATATAGTGGAAGTATCAACTCCAACAATCCTTTGTCACAATCTACATATATTAAATATTGTTATTCTAATAATATATCTTTTTGTCATGCTCTCCCGAAAATAAAATATTAGAAAGACCCTAATAGGGAAAGACAATAATCTAAATTATTAACTAAGTACTATTATACATGCAAAAAATATGAATAAAAATTCATGATCGACCTGCTTCAACTTTATCCATGTTGTGTATTATGAAAATTAATGAATTACATCTATAGTTTAGGAAGATATTGAGGGGTCATATTTGAATATGACATGACATTAAGAGAATCCATATACTTATTGGAGGGAAGTTTGATGATCACGTACGTCAGCTGGTGAAACTGATAATAACTCATAAAAAATTGACTAACAACTAGAAGAGAATTGAATGGGAGTAAAAGGAATGACGGTTATAAGTTAGTTTTGTATGTTCATTTAAAATGATTATATTATTTTATTTTGATTAATTTTGATTTATTGTAAGAATAAATTGGTAATTCAACTTTGTATTTTGAACCTTCCTACATTTAATATATTACGATATGATCAACATGTGATGCATCTTGAAAAGGTTCCACCAAACCAATAATCCAATACTAATTCCTTTTATTTAGATTAGTCAATAGGTTGAATGCTCTTTGAGTATTTAATGATCTAATATTCCATAAAATTATTTTTTTAATTGGAGTACTTATTGAATTTTTTAGAGGAGGCAAGCCTCTGAGATAAAGGTCTGATGGTAGGAGCCTCGCTATTACCTTTGACACCTTTTTGCTTAGTGCTACTGCCTCTTATTGGCTCGGTTTGCCTTCGAGACATATCGGCAGCCTTTGCTATCTCATTAATGTTGTTGGTCATTGTCTGACTTGAGTCATCCCCACTCATCTAATCTTTCTGTGGTCTTTCAAAGTTGTTAGAATCTATTGGTTGAGGTATCACATGCCCATCAGCAATATTACTTACTTCTACGATAGCAACTTCAACTATATTCTCTTTGTTCACTAGCTCATTAATTATAGCCTTGTGCGATCCTGTAATGTTCAAATCATCATTATTTTGATGAGAATTTAATTTTCCAGCACTATACTTGCGGTTGTTAATGAGCAACACATCATTATCCCTTTCAGTAAATTTGAGAATTTTAATTAGAGTGTTCATCTCGTCATTGCCGATATTTTTATCTTTATCGATTGAACTGCAGAACTCATTATTGATGATGGGAATAGGATTTGAGGTTCCTATAATTGTTATAGTCACTTTTTGCCCCATACATAGTGTTCCCATTCCCATTGTGTTGCCCTTAGAATAATCATTCTTCTGTTCCTCTACTCTAGGATTTTCTTTATTATTTGTTGTCTTATCTGGGTGATTCTATATAACTTCTTATGCTTTACCCTTGTTCACCAATTCCTGGTTGACTATCATAATGTTCTCACATTCGTGTTCTTCCCGTCGTCGATCGGAATCAATAACTTTGGTATTTCAAAAAGATAACTCTATCCACTCTTTACACGAAAGATCAGTATTTTGGCCCTCATCTTCCATATCTTTTTCATGATTTTCCAACTGTGCGAAGGTATTATAAAGTTGTACATCCTCGATTTCATCTTTGGACAAAGATTTTTGAGTTCTTTTCCCTTTGTTAGGAGTGAAAACTCTCACATCTTTTGTTGCAGTCCATATTTGATTGTTGTTGTTTCTTTGAAAGTCTTTTCTCCCATTAAATACACCTTCTGCCTGTGCCTTCTTTCATTCACAAATTAGCAGCTCTTCCTGGTCTTGTTTGGGTGGGCCAACGACCTTACTACCACTAGTGATAGTTCTAGTTTTGCCCCGCGGTTCTTCTGATACATCTACTTTCTCCTCCTCCATTCGAAGTTCAGGATGTAGAATAAAATATTCTGATTCCTTATGTCCTTGTAAATTGTAATTTTTGCAATTCTTGGGCATATCATAACTAATATTAATCCAAGTTGACATGATTTCCCCTGAATTAGAGTATTTTTATTCCAACGATGATTCTTCTAGGGAAATCCCTCAGAAGATCAACTTCCACCTTCACTTTGGCGGAACTAGGTCTAGACTTGTTCTTAGGAGCTATGTATACATGTAAAAATATCCCCACTGCTTTTGCCATGGTAAATAGAGATTCCTTTGCAAAAAAGATTGGTGATAAAGCAGGAAACAATATCCAAGATAAAGTCGTGGTTGTTTCTGCCTCTGGATTAAACCATGGTTCCCACTTCAGGGGTCTCATTTGATAAAAACCTTCCTTTGCTCGAATAAAAAATGGTGGTTTTGCATTACTTGGACATAATCTTCAAAAGTTGTGAGCAGAATCAAAACGTGTCTATCCCGTAAAAAACCAATCTTGCACTCTACCTTTATTTACATTGAAGGGGAATAATTCGATGGATTTCATCCATTTCAGGACATCCATAAGATAATTTGCTGATTATAGCAAATTCTATGTCCTCTTGTATAATCATATTATTCACTTCTTCTTTCTCCCATAAAATTGTTGGCTCGCCGTGAATGTATGTTGTTGTTTTAATACTTATAGGCTTTTACTCTATGAGAACTTCAATATTTAGCGACTTCAAATAAGACGCTTTCAATGGAATTGGTGGAATTTCACAACTTAGGAGCGGTAGCCAACCACTGTTGGCAGTGGCCATAGTGCCAGCCAACGACACTAAGCAAGCTGGGGTGCCGTTACTAAAAAATAAGGATCATAAATTTTTGGAAATCCTTCACGTCGTTCTCGTGTACATATGCCAAAAAGAATCTCGAACTATTGAAAAACAAAAAAAAGTATCATTTACTCATGTACATATGTCAAAAAGAATCTCGAACAAATGAAAATCAAACAAAAGTATCGTTTAAGTCGTACTTTATCTTTATCCTTTCTTCTAATGTTTTGGTCTCTGAAGTCAATCTTAAGTTATTATGATGAAATCTAGAATTTTTCATTACAAATGCTAGTAGTACTTCTTATGTTCTTCACTCCATCAATTGAAATTGCATTTGTTTGTTTTATCTTAATAAGTTCTTTCATCGTTTGTCGGATTGGTATTTGAATGGCATTCAATTTCAACTCATCATAGGGTACAACGAAAGGTTATACTAATTAATTGTTATTAAGTTTTACTCATGTTAGTATGTTTAGTTTAGCTCTGATGCTCTCTAGTAGTTTGTTAGTCTTGTTAAACTTACATCTTAATAGAAAATGTAGAGAAGTTTTAGTGATAAAGAAACGAAAAAACTTTATAATATTGGATTCTTGACGTTTCAAAGGGATGGGGTAAACCTTGCTCCAGTGTAATATACAGAAAGTCACTCATATGTTGTAAACCGCACTAGCAAGCCCCGTGAGGAGCTCGATCTAGAAAGTATGCAGAGAGTTTCAAGCCTCAGACCCCCATTTGGGAGATCCCCTACTTAATGAACTCGGTCATCCTTGTTGGTGTTGTAGATAAATTATTGTGGAGGGTATTCACTTTTGAATACAATGTCGCTTATAGTTTGTTTTATTGACCAAGCGATGTATACATTCTTTTGGGTTGCATGCTACAAGCAATGAAAATCAACATCCTTAAAATGAAATCTGATAATAATTGGGATTAGGAACCGTGGGGCTGAGGACATCGCTCAATGCATTCTCTAAGTTTTGATCTCTGTAGGATTATTATTCTTCTCAAGACCAACTTCATAGTGAATAGTCTTACTACAAGATAGAAAGTAGAGAAGTCTTACTATTGTTTGAAATTTGAACAGATAACTTGTAAAGCGGCAAATTTTACTACCCAAAAGAAAAAGATTACTAGGAACTTCAATTGTATTTCTCCATCTCTCTCTGTTTTTTGGTTCTTCCGTTTCTGATGTAAAGATTATGCTTTCCTTATGTCAGGTTGGATGTCCAAGTTGTTGATGTATGACCCCCTCCTGATTGGGTTAAAAATAAATGTTCGTGCAACAGTAAGTTCCTCTTAGAAGTAAAAGAATTAAGAACCGCTAGATTATGCATTTCCATTTCTCTCATGTGATTTTTAATGGTTTTATACAAACAGAATGATTCCTTTGAGGTCTATGCACTGGTGCCTGGGCTATTACAAGATGAGGTATAATACCAATCGCGCTACTTGTTTCCATGAAGTGTGTTCAATTTGTTGTCTTGTGTGTACTATCATGACTTGTTGATGTGTTTGTATTATTGCTTGGAATGATATACTTACTGATTATTTCAATTGGTGTTTGGGTTAAGGTTAAGTTTTCAGTGTTAGCTTCATCTCATTAAAAGGACAAAACAACCTTCTAATAGATGGTGTTGATTTTATATTTTTTATATGTTCTTTATGAAACATTTATAAAAAGATATGCATCTCCAAAAAATCTAGTGTTCATATTTTATTTTTTATATATGCACTATTATAACTTCTGATGGCGACTTAAATAATCTGCTAGCTTTTACAAACTTGTATTGTACTATTTTAGTGAGTCCTTTCAGTTTTACTGTAAAAAAATTCCGCAAAGCTAATGATTTAGCATTATAAGACCACCAGAGATTATATGAAAAATTGTTTAAACTTGTGTTTCTTTTGCCTTTGGTTTCCATCAAGTGCATTCAATTTGTTTTCGTCTTTTTACACCATCTCAAATCTCTAATGCCCTTATATTTTGGTAAACATAGGTACGGGTTCAATCTGATCCAGCTGGTCGCCTAATCATTACTGGTCGGCCAAACCAACTTGACAATCCTTGGGGTGTTACTTCCTTCAAGAAGGTATACACCTTGCTATTAATTTAACTTATTTTGATTTTTATAGAGTAATTCAGTCTTTGCCTTCCTTTCATATTTTTGGACTTGTAATTTTCTCTTGCAAAGAAAAACTGTCATGCAGAAAACGTGATATTCCTTCAATGGATCTAAAAACTATATCATTGTTACGTTTCTATTTGTTGATCACAAAACTTTAAGGAGTAAACAACAATCAAAAGGTTCTCCATTTGTAAGTTGGCTGGCAAAATTTTTTCTTTCAGGTGGTCACCTTACCTGCTAGAAATGATCAACTTCGGACCAATGATGTTCTCACCTTCCATGGGTGTCTTCATGTTCATGTGCCCTTTGCGCAGCAAAATCTCTGAGTTAAATATTAGGAATATTTATAGTTGCCCAACATTGTGAATGCTTGGCCATAGTTGTTTAGTTGTTGTTGATGATATTGTGGGTAAAAAACTTTGAATGGCCCAGATAGCAAAGGAGGTATTTTGGCTACAACCGCCCCAGTAGAAACTTAGATTGCTTTTCAATGACCGATGGACATGTGATGAACATAGCTTGGAGTAGTATGTTGTTTTGATACTAAAACGTATCTCTCTTTTTAGCATTTGATATTTCTATTATAATCTCTAAATTATTGGCAGACACATACTTTCTTGAAGTACTCTTTCAGAAACACCATTTAAAGTTTGCATACTAGCCAAAATATGCAAGTTTTGAAAGTTTATCTAAACAGGCTCAAGATGTTTATCAAAATATCAGTAACACAATCTTCATTGTTTAGGGCTCTTATAGCATCACTAAGTAGCTAGCATGGAGTTTTCTCCTTACAAGCTCCTTTCATGAGGTTTGATTGTGTGATTTGTCTGGGGGTCTCAACTCCCATCCTATCTCCCCATCCGCCCTCAAAATCTTTCTACTTTCTTAATCAAGCCTAGCCTAATGTTTCTTATTTTGTAGCAGGAAAAGAAGAAATTTAGGGAACAGTGTTACTTTTTGGAGTTGTCTGGAGAAAAATTAGTTACATGAATGGGGAATAGAATGTTGAAAATGAATAGAAAATAAAGAGAAAAACTAGTTTGGAGAAAGTCCTGTTGGGAGCGTTACCCCAAAATAGGCGGCCTACAGTACACCATTCGAATTTAGTTAGAGCTCCAATTGGGGCACTGGGTGTAAAACCAATAAAAGAAAGAAAAGAACTAGTAAGGACAGGAATACACTTTGTAGGATTGCCTATACAACTCTCTCTTAATGTGGGATGTTTCATGTACTAAGCTTTCCTTTTGCAATATTGTATTTATTGCTTTCTGCAATTGAGGTCACTGCACCTGAGGTGTGATCACTTAACTTGTTGATCTAACTCAATCTGAGATACTAAACAGGCTTAGAAATGAGATTGACTTGTATGTATAGGTAAACTGTGAAAATATATCGGTAAAGCTACACAACATTTTGCAAAAATTGACAACTTCAAATTATAAATACACAGAGTTAGGAATGTGATTCAACTTGCTTAAACATATCACAGAAACCTCAGAAGTATTCTCTATCTCTGTGTAGTAAAGACAGTAAAATTCTTCTTCTGATCATGAAAATTTTTCTTTTTTTTTAGACTTGCACTTTAGTAAAATGATATTTAGTCATAAAATATCAAAATTCAATTAAACTTTAGAATTTTTAAGAAAAAGTTGATGCTGAATGGTGTTATGTCATGTCTTTTGCTCAATCTTTTTCTGTTGTATGGTTAGTTTCGATTTCATACCTGTAAAAGAGCTAAAGACGCTCATTTTTATGAAATTCAAACTTTTATATTGTCATGGATGAACTTGTGTGAACAAAATCTCATTGTAAAAAAAAAAATAGTTCACGAAAAGGTTTAAAAAGATATTTGACATACAAGCACTTACAAATGCAAAGATTTTGAGATGGTGTACAAAACTCTATTACATTCCACAATGCAATAATTTGGATATTTTAAGATTTAACATCAAATGCAACTAATGATATATAATCTGCCACTAAATAATTACATTGTATACCACCCCCCACCCCCAAACTAATTTCTCTAAGTTGATACTAAATCAATGAAATATATTGTATTGGTGTATTAAGGTGGATGATTTCACTTAATTGATACTAAATGAGTAACGTCTTTTATGAAAAGTTGTGAGTTTTAAGAGAAATTGCGACTTTTATGAATGATTATGACTTTCGGTATGGTTGTAGCTTTTCTAAAGAGTTGTGATCTTTCCAATAAAGCACTATAAACATTTGTTCACACTACCCTTTTAGATGTTCATATTCAATATTAAGTATGGATGGATTCTCAAGTTTACTGCAAGTTGTAAATACTTTTATTGAAGTAATAAATGTGTTTCTCGACACTGCGATTGAAATAGATGTATAGTTTCAAATTGAACTACATCACTCCACTATGTTGGTTTTTTTTAAAAAAACACCAGCCAAATTGAATAGTCTTGTGTAATATTTTTTCCTTTCAAGCATATAAATAATAAGTTGAATTGTTGTCCAATATGATATATTTTCCCTTTAATTTCCCATTTAAATAATTATTTATGATACATTTAAATGGGAAACTTTTAAATGATATTTGTAAAACAAAAGATAATGTTGGACTTTGTACATGTTAGAATTAGAAATTTGTTCACTTTTTTCAGCCTTTTAAAATTTGTTTATCCTTTCACCAACGATTATTTATTTGTCAGAAAGTAATACCACGGGTTGCTGTTCATTTGATACCCAAAGAATATCAAAGAGTAACATTTTCTAGTATCAAAAGGATAAATTTTAATATCAAATTAAAGATGATTGATTGAAGGATAAATGATAAGATGACATAATTATCATTTTTCATTACATTATTATCGTTCGTTACTACATAATCTTGTAAGTAAAATAATATAATATCTTAATTTTAATAACTAATGGGTTTACTATTATTTTATAAATTCTATAATATTGAGTTCCCGCATGAGGCGCGGTAATTTTACTAGTTTATTATATGTAATTGAAGTTATTCCAAAAATATATTAACAAGACCAAAATAAAACATTACTAGTAAATTATGTACCATTTTACTCATTTTCTAAAATAATCTCACATAAAGACAAAAGAATTAAATCATATCCTACTTATACTCTTTCAGTTACTTAGTGCCAAAATATTTGAAGAAGCAAAAGCCGCTATTGGAGGGTTAAGCTCACGATTGTTTTCTTCTTTATTAAGCTACATTGCTTCATCAACCTCCTATCTCGGTTGCACATTCATACATGTTGCAAAATTTGATGGATTGCTGTAAAATTGTTTACTCTCCGAAATTACTATCGTTTCCTTCTTTATTAAGCTACATTCCTTCATGAACCTCCGATTTCGATTGAAGATTCCTGCATGTTGCAAATTTTTATGGATTGCTGTAAGACTTTTTACTCTCTGATATTAATTTTTTATCAGTTGAACGTTGCTCTACTTTTGAAAAAAATGAAAAAAACTAAAAAAAAAGAAGATGTGGATGAAGTTTTGATGTTTTTTCCGGTGAATTGATCGGCCGGAGGACATGTTTTTAGGTTTCATTTTGTTTAGAGTTAACATACAGGGATGACAAACATGATTTTTCTATTTGTTTTTGTATCTTGATCTTTGTTTTGATGAAACTAGGGTTAGGGTTTTTTTGTGTGTGCTTGTATGGAGGAATGCATGCTTTTGCTAATAGATGTTGTGTAAGGGAGTTTGTCCATGAATATTAAGAGAATTTGAAAAAAGTACTTTTTTCACTCTAAATCACTCGCAAAAAATCAAAAACAATTATATTCACAACCTTTCAATGATTTTATAGAATGAATTAGATATAAAGTCTCTTTTCATGTTAAAAAGTGAACTTGAAATAAAGGTATGAAATTTTTAGAGGATCATATAACTAGTGGAATGAGTAATGCATATCAGTTTCTTTTTTGGAAGTTATTTCTTCCCTTCCCTTTTGATCTTTTGGATTCTTTTTCTTGAGGATATGAGTATTAGAATGTCGAAAGTTGATGCATATGATATGTTCCCTGAGACTAGTTGTCAAAATGTATAAAGGTGATGTAGAGATGCTTGATGCAGAAAAGAATGTCCATGCTAGTGATGTCCTTGTGTCCAATGAGTCACCGTTAAATTACGAAAATGGTGTTAAGACTGGCAAAAGCAATGTTGAGGACAAGACACATCATCAAAGTGATTCGAAGGGAGAAGACCTAAAGAATGCTAGAATTGAGACAAAGGACCAACTCAACGCTAAGAGTTAGCCACAGGTACACTACAATGTGGTTCTGGAGAACAAAACACCTACTATTGATGCTGGAACAGATGATATGGTAAGTGGTTATGTGATGTTGACTTATGATGAAGTGCACAATATTGTTGAAGGAGAAGGGAATAAAGTTGGTTAGAGTGAGAAATTGTTCTATGAGGCCAATCAGAATGGGAATAATATGTTGGTTAACCCTCCGATGAAGACAAACGCCACAACTTTTACCACTGATTGTTATGCTACGTCGAACGAGTTTCCGAAAGTGACAATTGAAATTACGGATTCGTCGACATTTATAGGCGAGGATGATGAAGGCTACCCTGAGGATCAAGGTTTTTTTATAGGAAAATAGACACCTTTTTTGGGAGAAGGCGATGGAATTTAAACCACCTAGGTTTTATGGTCGTCAACTTAATTGCGTAATTTCCTAAAGTAAGTGTATCACGATTTTATCATTGAGAGTTTTATTTTCAATCTTGTTCCTGGTACAAGTAATATCTTGTCGTGTTCTTCGTGTTAGGTTATGGAGATCTGTGATCAGATTAGGTGGCTATGATCGGGTAAGCCTTGTATTCTGCACTTTAGTTTTTTTTTATTGAATCAAGAACTACAGAGGATATTAGTCACTTATCAAAAATGTCCTCAACTAATTAGAAGCAGCGGGTCAACAATCAAGTGCAATAAGTCAAGGAAATTTTTCTGGATATAATTTTATGTGCTCATTTTTGGTAAAGGCTTTTTGCTGCTTGTTCACGCAGCCGTGTGAAGAGCATCCCTAGAGGGCTATGTTTCTCTTTTCAAATATCACATTGTGAACCTCGAGTTGTTAGAGAGGGTATTCTTAATTTATTTTTAAGAATTATGAAATGTAGATTCTAAGTTTATAGCAAAATTATAAAAAAATCAAGTGGTGGTTGTGTATTTTCTTTATTTACTAGATTAATTAATAATGCAACATGCTATGAGTCTATGTGATGTATTTATGTTATTCACACGTAGTTTTGATGGTGTACAATTAAGCTACTTTATATTTATATGTAACTAGAATAAAATTGTGGCGGCAAGTGGGTGACTACTTTAATCCCCATTAGTGAGCATTTGGGCCTGGTTAATTTTATTTTTTTGGCAACTTGATATGAATATTTCTCCTTTACTCGCCAAACATCAACTCCCCCAATATATGCTATGGAAGGGAGATGTTGTCTTTCATTGTTTCATTTATGTGCAAGATTTTGAACTTTATTTCTGTTGTTTTATATGTAAAATATTACGAGATTTTTGGGTACTTCTGAGAGGAATAAGCTGCTTGGTTACAAGAACAGTATATTAGAAGGTGGTAAAAGAACAATTGCTCATGAACTGTATAAAACCTTAAAAACTACTCCCGTTGTTTCAAATATTTGTTTGTTTTGAAAATGACATAGACTTTAAGAAAGTAAATATGTTTTTTGAATCTTGAAGCCTTGGATAAAAATAACACTTGGTCCAGTTCTTCTCCTTAAACTTATGAAATCTTTTTTGAAATATAAAATTATATGAATTAGGGAGAAAATCCATGAGAGGAAAATTAATGATTCATATAAATCGCTTAGTAGGAAATGTCCCGAAGAAATTCAACGAATAACAAAATCTTGTTATATAGAAAAAACCAACTATTGCCTTTTTCTGATGAACCATATAGTTTTATGATTTCATCAACTAAAAAGGTTATCAAATAAATGGTAATCATTGTAAATATATGTTACCTGGACGAAATTCAACCCCATATCATGAGCGGCAGTTTGGCTATTTCTCATCCCTCTTCCGATGTGGAATTTCTTAACATTCCCCCGTATGCTAGACCTCAACTAGAGTGTGAACCGTTATAAATAGGGAACCAACATCGGTGAATAAAAAACTGTATGAGTTTGACTTTAATACGATATAAATATATGACACCTCAGTCTTCCTCAACCTCAAAAACTAGCTCATGCAGGGAGGTTTATCCAAGTCCATACATGGAGTCCAATTTTCGATTCCTCTTCAGATGTGGAACTCTTTAACAATTACAATTTAAATCATCGAAAAGGAAATGTGAGTTAATGTATGCTCAAGGTTCAAAACATCATATAAAGAATTTTAAAAGAAGAATCCATTACTTACATAATTTTAAATAGAAATGGGAAATTAAATTCATTATAAGATCTATTTATCATTTTTAGTCGATAATATGCTGCCACTCGGGCACAAGCTGAGATGCATTAGCATTGCTTCCTAAAAGCAGTGTGTCTACCTATTTCACCATAGTGGTCGATCTTGAACTCATAATATCATATGAATAAGTAATAGTCAAGATTAAGTAAGCTATTTTAGTCTAGTAATGACTAAAATAGACGAATGACAATAAAATTTTCAAATAAGAATTTTAGGTTGAAGGTTCATGTTAGATTTGAGTTTAGATAAACCAAAGATGCATAGAATGTACCAAAATGTCCTTAATCTCGTTGTCTTGAACATGTCATGTGACTTGTGACACGTTGAATCTAATAATTGCCAAAAACGGGAAGAGACATTCTTTTCTTTGAAATTGGTAACTTTGGAAGGAGGCATTTTTTATAGCAGATAGAGTATTAAAACAACTAAAATTGTAAATACGAACAAAACATGAAGTGCCTTTTCAAAAATAAAAGCATAGATTTAAACATCAAGCTATCAACTTAATTGTTCGGATTCTATTTGTGACACGTTGAAATTAAGAACTGACAAAAAAGGGAAGAGACATTCTTTTCTTTGAACTTGGTATTTTTGGAAAGAGTTGTTCTTTTTATAGATGAGACAGTATTAAAACAACTAAAATTTAAAATATGAAGAAAACATGAAGTGTTTTTGTAATATAACAACATAGATTCAAACACCAAGTTGTAAGCTAAGTTGCTCGGACTCTTCTCTTTAAGTATCACACCCGTGTAACATGACTGTTTTCTCCTACATTCAGATTAGTAAACCAGAAAAAATAAATATGAAAAGAAAAACACAAAGAACTATCAAAGTTTACTGAACCCACTATGTGTCCTTAAGAAATTTAATCCTCTCAAGTACCCTAGGTTACAAATTAATTCCTCCCAAGATAAAACAGATTAACCATTATAGAAGTAGAGGTACCTCAAACTTCAATAATTCTAATGAACTCAAAATGATAGCAACGAATCACACACATAGACACGATTGATCAATTTTATTTTGTATGAAATTTATGCAACAGGTGGAAAGAATTCAATGCAGAAAAATAAGACAAAACCACTCTATTTATAGCCCACAAAGGGCATAGGTCGCAATTCATTGGAAATAACACAACCTTTCAGAAATGTCACAATTCTTTAGAAAAGGCACAACCTTTTAGACGGTCACAACCTTTTAGAAAAGACACAACTTTTCATAAAGGTCACAGTCTTTTGGTAAAGTCACAACCCTTCAAGAGAGTCGCAACCCTTCATTTCCTATTCACACCTTTAGAATCCAACAATCCTCCATGGACGTGGGATCCATTTTCAATTTGGTCAACCGATTTTGGTGCTTTGACCAAAATAGATTGGGTAAGTGTGGACAATTTTAATGATTTTATGTAATCAATAAAAAACCTAATGTGAAATTAAAGAAAATGAAATACCTTTTCCGTTAATCTCCTTCCATATTCTCCTCATGTTTTCCCATAATATCTCATGATTTTGGTCTTCTAACTCTTCTTGTTGATAATTTAATTATTTTTAGATGAATCACCAAACCCGTATCCCTTCATGGACCCATATACCCGAATATTATCATGAAGGATCCAACATCTAGATCCGCACTCATATTGTACACCCACAGCGATTCAAAGAAACATAGTCTTTGAGTGCTAATACACATACACCGCATTAAGTACAACCAAAAACACACCCAAGGAATGTTGCATCTTTCTTTCTGTTAGGTCTTGGTCAAATATAGAGGACGAGGGATCTTATACACGTATTTGAGTGGTTGTAATTGGTTCTGGAGTTAAGCACGCTAAGACATGAAGCCTAATATATTTACAAATGCTTCTGAATAGGGAGTATAGACTTTATGAGATACTGACGCGATGCTTCCTTATGCTAGATTTGCTCAATGTGAAATGAGTGTCGATGTTTGATGTCTCCAATTAGATGAGTAAGTTAAAATAAAGAATGGGGTTGTAATGAGAAAGATACCTTTTGATGCTGAAATAAGATAAGAATTTACTAGGATGATAATCAACTAAATTAAAAGAATTTATTGGAATGATAATCGACTGAATATATATGACAATACCAATGACTTTTATCTACTTTAATAAAACTTTCTTTAAATGCTTTTTTGGGGGCTTTGTTAATCTTCTTTCTCAGGACTTGCACTACTGTTTCTTGGACATTCCGTAGCTTCTATAAGATGGTAATAACTTGATGTTTTGTTCCCTTGATAGTAATTAGCATATTTTGACTGTTGTACACCATGCTTCTAATATTTGGTATAAGGTGAGCTCTTGGGACCTGAATTATGTCGCCTTGATGATATGTAGATGGTTTGCAATGTTATCTCTCATGTGGGTAATATGGAAGGAGTGGGGGACAGTGTTTGAAGGGATAGAAATTTATTGTTATACGGATTGTATATGGGATTTTCTTCAATCATTAACAAATTATTTACCCTTATCAAAATAATTGGTGGGTTCTTTGTGAAGTATCAACTTAGAAAACTTTTACTAACAGACACTCTTTCGAGGCCTATATAGTCACTTGAATAAAGAACTTCATCTTTATGCATCCATTCTTATATAGTTATTTAGAATAGAATTTTTTCTACAAAGTTTTCTCTCTTACTTTTTATGATTTTCTTTATGTTAGTTACTTCTCCAATACGAAAGACATATGACAAAAACCGGAGAGATTCAACTTCCTATGTTCCTCCACCTCCTGGTTCTTCAGGTGTTGACAATGAGGTAACACTGTTTTTACATTGTTGTTATGTGATGTGTCTTCACATCTATTGTATGGTGTACTTCTCTTAATTGATATATGGGGAGGCCTATTACCCTTAGTAGTTGAATCATCAACATATTTGACTTTGATCAAGTTCTCAAAGTTGATCATGGAGATCATTTTTAGTTGACTTCGACGGATATTAGTATGGCCTTACTTTGGGATAAGGTCCACTAGGAATTGTTGAATCAACTAATGTAGTCTTGTAGTATATGTATATATATATATATATATATATATATATATATATATATATATATATATATATATATATATACACATATATGTATATGTGTGTGTGTATATATATATACAAACACACACAAAAATTAACTATTTAAAGTAAATCCGCAATGAATTGTTTACCAAATTTTCACATCAGGAAGGGTAGTAAGAGATTCAGCTGCTCGTTGTTGGCTAGGCTGGGCAGGAGCAACACATTCTTTGTTATGGTAAGGTTGCTGGGACAATTATAAAGGTTTTCTTCTGAAACCTTGTAGAGGCTTTTGGGCATTGATTTTCTTAAGTTTGATCTTGCCTATTGCCATGTTAAAGGAATCTAGTATTTTTCTTCTTTTATAGGACATTAGTGCCCACAATACGCCAAGCGTGCGAAGGGCCTAAAAACTAGTGGTAATATTGTTCTTCAATTCTTTTCCAACTTGACTTCTTAATATATCTCTATCATTGAGATGTCTTCTCCTCACCATTTCTAAATATGAAGTTTGGCACTCTCCAAAACTTTGGATATTACATGTTGTTAGTTAACATTGTAACTATATTAGGATCATCATCCAAGAACATTAGTTTTTGCTTTAACTTATACTCTATCAAAAAGGAATAGTGACCGCAGCATAACGTTTTGTTGTATTTAGGTTCTCTTAAGCACCCGAGACAAAATTATTGGAATTAATGCATCAATGTTTAGTCTTCCGAAATTGTCTCTCAATTTCAAGAAGTCTTTTTTGAATTTTATAACACATGTATCTAGTAAATTGTGATACATGTATTTAGTTATTTGTGCAAGACCTTTGATTTACAATAGTACTAGTATAAATAGAGATGTAGTTGATGATTGTAATTACATGAACTAGCCTGAAGAATCATATATAAAACTTGAGCATTATCTAAAGATAGTATTCTCCTTCCATATTTCCTAAAAATTGGTATCAACAGTAGGTTTCGTTCTAATCTGAGGTTAGGTGAAGAAATATTATGGCATCCAAAACAAATGAAAGTACTGATTCTTCAATTGTTGTTACTCCATTTTTTGATGGAACTGATTATGAATACTTGAAGAAAAGAACGACAATACATTTGAAAGTTGAAGGTTTGTGTACTATTGTTGTAAATGACTTTGAAGAGCCCGACAACAATGGTAAACTTACTGATGTAGTGAGTAAAAATCTTGAGGCTAAGTATCGTCAAGATGCAAAAACCTTGAGCAAAATTCCAATGGGAGTCTCAAGAGCATATTTTGCAAAACTTTCTACTTGTGAGACTGCAAAGGAAGCTTGAAATTCCCTGGAAATTGAGGTGTATGGTGACGAAAAGGTATGCACTATAATCTTCAAACTCGTAGAAGATAGTTTCAAAATTAAAGATGATAGAATCTGAAAAAAAATTGATGAATATTGCACATGATTCATGAATATTATTAATGAAATGATAAATCATGGTGATAAAATTACTTACCAATAAGTTGTGGAAAATATTTTAATTAGTGTTACAGATAAATGTGAGTGTATTGTTGCTATCACTAAGGAAATGAAAGATATTTCAAAGCTTTCCATCAAACAACTAGTTTGATATTTTCGTGCACACGAGAAACAAATTTTGTTTTGCCAAGATCAACCATAAGAGACAGTTTTCCAGTCCAAAACAAATGAGAATTCTTAAAAGATCAACAAAAGAAGAATTGCAATGAAAAAAAGACGCAGAATAATGATGGTTCTTCAAAGAAGGTTGAACAAAATGGTGAGAAAAACTCTAGTCTTTTTTTGTTAAATTTGCAAAATGACTAATCACACTGCAAAAATATGTTGGCACAAAGGAAAGCCCCAATGTAACTTTTTGTAAAAAGTTTGGCCATGTTGAGAAGGATTGTTGGCATAAGAAACAGGAGCAAGCAAATTTTTATAAAAACAAGCGGAAGAAAGGGAAGAAAATATTTTCTTTGCTTCTAAATCTTATACTTCAATAGAAAAACAATGAATGATATGTTGATAGTGGTTGTAATAATCATATGACATGAGATGAAGGGATTTCCTCTCAATTGATAATAGAATCACTACTAATCTGAGAATGGGAATGGAGACTTAGTTGATGCAAAAGGTAAAGGGACCATGTCGATCTACATGAAGGGGAGTGGTATACAAATTCATAATGTTCTTTATCTTCCTGACTTGGAAGAAAATTTGCTTAGTGTTTCGTCAACTCATAGAAAATGGTTATTCTCTTGTTTTTAGAGATAATTATTGCACGATTTATGATAAAATTGAGTCAAATCAAGTCATTGTTGAAGTAAATATTATAAAAAGAAACTTTCCTTTGCAATTTTGTTACAATGCATTAAAAATGAAGTTGTAGATGATTCATGACTTCGACACAAAAGATTTTGGCACTTGAATTTTCATGGTTCGAGGCTTCTCAAACAAAAAGACGTGGTTCAAGACCTTCCAGATATACATACTACAGTGGATCCTTGTGAAAGTTCTATAATGGAAAAGCAACATAGAAAGTCTTTTCCAAAAGGGATGTTTGGAGAGCAAGTGTCTTTTGGAACTAATCTATACCGACATTTGCGGACGAATAAAGACTCAATCTCTTGGAAGTCGAAGATACTTTCTAATATATATTGATGATTTCTCAAGAATGACTTGGGTTATTTCTTGAAAGAAAGGTTAGAAGCATTTGCCACAGTCAAGAATTTTAAAGCCATTCTTAATAAGTAAAAAGTTTCAAGCATCAAAACCATTCGTAGTGATAGAGGAGGTGAATACACAAGTTGAATATTTGAAGAAAATTGAAAAAATGAGTGCATTAAGAAGCAAGTTACAGCAGGGTACCATCCTTAACAAAATGGTGTATCTGAAAGAAGAAATTAAACATTTGCTTGCCAGAACTATGATGTATGAACAGGGCTACCAAATTTTTTTTTGCATAAACAGTACATACAACAGTTTACATCCTTAACAGGTGCCCGACAAAGGCACTAAAGGACAAGACAAAGCTGAAGCAGGAGTGGAATGAAACCATATGTAAGTCATTTTAAAATTTCGAATGTATTTGTTATGCTCATGTACCTACTGAGAAAAGAACAAAATTAGATGAATAATATTCAAAAATGTATATTTCTTGGTTATAGTGACGTGACGAAAGGATTTAGGCTTCTCCATGTCAAAACAAACAGACTTGTTGTTAGTAGAGATGTCATTTTTGATGAAAAATAACATGGAATTGGAAGGATAAAAGATAGAGAATACTACTATCACATCTTCAAATCAAGAAGAGGATGAGAAAGAGGAAGATGTCCCTCAAGGGGGAGAAATCCCAGATTCAGATGATAAAGAACCATCTCAAGAGGAACAAAAATGTTGAGTGACATTTATCAGAGATGTAACTTTACCGGTGTTGAGCTAGAAAATTATGAAGAAGCAATAAGCATGATGTTTGGATGAAATCCATGGAAGAACAAAATTCGGATGATTGAAAAAAGAAATACTGGGAGCTTGTGGCTATACCCAGAGAAAGAGAAGTTGTAAATCTAAAATGGATTTACAAAATCAAACTCAATAAGAAAGAAGATATTCAAAAGCACAAAGCAAGGTTGGTTGCTAGAAAATATGCAAAACCAGGTATTGATTTTTATGAAACTTTGTCTGCAGTTGCTCGTCTTGAGATAATTAGAACCGTAATTGTTGTTCCTGCACAAAATAAATGAAAGATATTTCAACTCGATGTTAAATCTTAATTTCTTCATGGAAAACATTATGAAGAGATTTATTTTGAGCAATCTCAACGATTTTTTGTTCAAGGGAGATAAGAGTAGATGTACAGGATACCAAAATGTCTTCACCGGCTGAAGCAAGCTCTAAGAGCCTAATACAATGAAATTGATACATACATTCTGAAAAATAATTTTCAGAGAAGTAAAGATGAAGCCACTTTGTATGTGAAGAACGAACATGGCAATGTTATCATTGTTTGTCTTTATGTGGATGATCTGTCCTTTACGGGAAATGATATGAAGATGATGCAAAAATTCAAGCAAGATACGATGCAAGCCTATGAAATGAGTGATTTTGGGTTAGGCATCGAAGTTTCTCAAGTGAAATAAGATATTTTCATTTCTCAAAAGAAGTATACTAAAAGTATTCTTCAAAAAATCAAAATGATGGATTGTAGGTCTGTGGTCATACCAATATGAGCAAATAAGAAGTTTAGAAAAGATGATGGAGAAAAGAAATCTAATAGCTTACTTTATTGGTGCTTGATCAGAAGTTTGTTACATCTTTCTTCAACAATGCGAGACATTACGTTTGCTTCTAGTTTATTATCCAGATTCATGTTAGAACCAAGTAAAGTGCATTTTGGAATTGTAAAGCGTGTTCTAAACTACTTGCAAGGAACAATGGATTATGGAATAATGTACAAATTTGGTGGAGATTTGAACTTAACTTGTTATTCTGATAGTGATTAGGCTTGAAGGATTGAAGACATGAAGAGTACTTCTGATTATGCTTTCCTATTTAGATTAAGTATTTGTTATTGGTTATCAAAAAGAAGAGTGTTGTTGCTCAATCCACCACTGAAATAGAATATGTTTCAGCAACTAACGCTACTTCTCAAACTATTTTGCTAAGTAGAATATTGAAGACATTGATGAAAAACAAAAAATAGGGACTGTTATATATTGTGATAACAAATCAGCAATTGCAATTACCAAGAATCGAGTAAGCCATAAAAGATCAAATCATATTTCCATCAAGTATCATTTTATATGAGAAGCACAAGAGAAAGGCAAAATTTCGTTGCATTATTTTCAGGAGAACAACTTGCTATCATCTTCACCAAAGCACTTTCTAGAGAAAATTGTTGCTATCATTAAGAACGGATTGGAGTTATCAAGCAAATGCATTATGGGGGACTGGTGGAATTAATAAATCGAGGTTTATCCTTCAGAAATTGTCTCTTACTTTCAAGAAGTCTTTTTTAGAATTTCGTAATACATATATGTAGTAAATTGTGATACATGTATGTAGTTATTTATGCAAGAACATTTGATTTACATTATTACTAGTATAAATAGAGATATAGGTGATAATTTTAATCATCTCAAGTGTCCTTAAGTATCCTATATAAAACATGAGCATTATCTAAACACAGTATTCTGCAGAAATATCTACAAAAATGAAGTGGAGCACCCAATAAAAGCTGCAAAAGCTGAAATATCTAAGCCGTAAGTCATACTTTATCCTGATCCTTTATGATATACTTATATCTCTCAAGTCAATCTTCAGTTATTTTGATGAATTCTAGTATGTATCTTTAAAAAGGCTAGTGGTACTTCACATATTCTGCACACCATCATTTGAAATTGCATTTGTTTGTTTTATCTTATTAAGTTCTTTCGTCGCTTGTTGGATTGGTCTTTCAATTGAACTCAACTTTAACTCGCCATTGAATACAATGGAAGGCTATAGTATTTAGTTGGGATTAAGTTTTCATGTTAGTGTGTTTACTTAGCTCTGATGCTCTCTACTAGTATGTTAACATAGTTAAACTTACATGATAATAGAAAATGTAGAGAACTTCTAGTTCTTGAGAAACTAAAACTTTTATAACATTAGATTCTGGATGTTTCAAAGTGATGGGTTAAACCTCGCTCCAGTGTAATAGAAAGCAAACCATTCATAAGATGTAAACCGCACTAGCAAGCCCCATAACGAGCTCGACCGAGAAAGTATGCGGGGAGTTTCGAACCTGAGACACCCATTTGGGAGATCGCCCGCTCAACTAACTCGGTCACTCTTGTGGGTGTTGTAGATAAATTATTGTGTAGGTTATCTACATTTTTATACAGTGCCACTTATAGTTTGTTTTAATGGAGCAAGTGGACTATCTATTCTTTTGGGTTGCATGCTACAAGCAATGAATATTAACTACCATAAAATGAATTCCGACAATCATTGGAGTTAGGAACCATCGGGCAGAGGACATCGCTGAGATACATTCTCTAACTTTTGATCTATGTAGGATTATTACACTTCTCAAGACCAACTTCATAGTGAGTAAGCTTACTACAGGATAGAAACTAGAAAAAGAATACTATTGTTAGAAATTTGAATAGATATCTTGTACAATGGCAGTTGTTATTCCCCAAAAGAAAAAGAGTACTAGGAACTTCAATAGTATTTATCCATCACTCTCTATTTTTAGTTTTTCCATTTCTGATGTAAAGATAAAGTGCTTTCCATTTGACAGGCTTGATGTCCAAGTTGTTGATTTTGGATCCCTCGCTGATTGGGTGAAAATCAATATTAGTAAATTAGTAAGTTCCTCTCATAAGTAAAATAATTAAGAACCTCTAGATTATGAATTTCCATTTCTCTCACGGGATTTATAATGATCTTATGCAAACAGAATGATTCCTTTGAGGTATATATATTTGCATTGGTGCCTGGGCTTTTACGAGATGAAGTGTAATACCAATCATGCTACTTGTTTCCATCAAGTGCATTCATTTTGTTTTCGTCTTTTTACACCATATCAAATCTCTAATCCCCTTATTTCTTGGTAAACATAGGTATGGGATCCATCAGATCCAGCTGGTCGGCTAGTCATTCATTACCGGTCAGTCAAACCAACTTGACAATATTTGGGGTGTTACTTCCTTCAAGAAGGTACACACCTTGCTATTTATTTAACGGATTTTTACTTTGATGGAGTACAGAAAATCTTTTCCTTACTTGCATAATTTTGTACTGGTAATTTTATTTAGTAAAGAGAAACTGTCTTGCTGAAAAATTGATATTTGTTCAATAGATCTAAAACTATATCATTGTTACGTTTCTATTTGTTGATCACAACACTTTAAGTAATCTACGACCATCAAAAGGATCTCCATTTGTAAGTTGGCTCACATAATTTTTCTTTCATGTGATCACCTTACCTGCTAGAATTGATCAACTTCGGACCAACGATGGTGTCACTCTTCATGGATGTCTTCATGTTCGTGTTCCATTGCCCAATACTTCTACAATGTCAACTCAGAGATTTTGCTGTTGATGATACTGTGGGTCAAAAATGTTGAATGGCCAAAAAGCAAAGGAGGCATTACGGCTTCATCCATTCTGTAGAAACTTAGATTGCTAGCTTTTCAAAGACATATGGACATGTGATGAACATAGATTGGAGTAGTATGTTGTCTTGATACCGAAACATATCTCTCTTTCTTGATGTTCTTATACAATAGATGTTACCCTTATTTTATCCATATGATGATATATGTAGTTAGTCGTCTTTACTGTTTAGGATTTTAAAAAGAAATTGTCTTTTGTTTATACATTTTAAATGAGAAATAAAAGAATTTCTATTTACAAAACCTTGTTTTGCTTTACTTCTTTATAGACTAATACATATGGCTTGTGATTGTGCCGAGGACATGTGCTTGTGAATTTATGATGAGAAAGATAATTTTATATTTATTTTTATTGGTTAGTAATTTTACATAACATTAAGGCGGTTTAAAGTTGAACGGTAATCAATTATTCCAATTGAAAAAAAAGTTATTGGTTTATTGATAACTAGGTAAATTGCATGAGCTCCGTGTGGTGGTAAATTACATCAATAATCTACTTCTGAACATAGTGTTTATGGAGTTTGTTATTAATTCTTAATTTTACAATGGTTTTCATCACAAAAGTGTTTCGAAAATATATGTAATTTTTTACATTCTCCATATCAGCATTTTCAAAAGGTGGTACAAACATTTTATTCATCAACTGCGAGAGTGTTTCTCCAATTCAAGGCCTCTACATACAAAATCTATATGTTATACATCCTGTATAATTAGTTGTGTACTTGATAAGTTTATTAAAATATAAAAACACATGTCTTGGATTTCAATGAAATAACGCACATCACTCTAATAATTGGATTAAATGATGTCTTGGCAAGTCCTTATGAAAATCATACGCAGTTGATGACACTAAATTGATAGACAAAAGACATATTTTTTTATTTATGTTTCGGTCAATATCGTTAAAACTTTATTTTTTAGAACTTTTAATCTAAAGTTTATAAGGATATAATTATTTATTTAATATTTGATTCACATAGATTCATCTTACTTTGAGGGTAATTCATTGAGTCCAACCCAACATTTCAACCCCAAGAATTTGATTAAGGTTGAGTACAATAATTACCATCCCACTACATTCCTTTATTTTTTGTATGTCACTAATCGATTGAATGCCTCGATAAATAGAAAGTTGAATAAATAAAACACCAAGGTAGTGTGGAATCACCATAACTTTTGAACACTCAAAGTCCCTTCTTGGACATCCCATGAATCTTTTAGCCAATAAAAACTCAATAAAGATCAAAGTCATTTATTTTACAAGTTTAAGAATTCTAATCTATATGACACTAATAGTCTAATGATTACATTAAACTCTTGATTAACATATGTTTGCTTCAACATAATGATCAAAAGCATAAATATAAATTAAAAAAAGTTTAAAACATGTACTCAAAAATAAAAACTAATAAAATAAGTATAAAATAATGATTGAAAAAAACATGCTAGAATCTTATAGAATAAACATAATGAAAAAAGTCGAGCCCATTGAATGAACATTGTTCCCTTAAAGAAATTATGTCATTCTAATACTCGAGGTTTAAATGAATAGATCCTCTGAGGACAAAATGATTCTACTGATACAAAAATAATGGTGTCAATGAGCCCCTCAACAGGAGCAAACTGCACAGATATTTAATTGTGCAGAAGAAGAAGTTTTGAATATTTGTTGTGTTAAAATGAGAGAAAATCTCTCTAATTATAGGAAACACAAGGTAGTGTGAAATTATTTTTTAATGAGCCTTATTGGAGAGGGCACAACTCTTTGGACAAGTCATAATCTTTCATAAAAGTCACAATTTTTTTTGAAGTTGCAATTCTTCATAAATGTCGCAACTCTTCATTAAAATTGTAACTCTTTATAAAAGTTGCAACTCTTCGTAAAAGTTACAACTCTTCATAAAAGTCACAATTTTTCATAAAAAATCACATTTTTTTTTATAAAAGTCGCAACTTTATATAATAGTGAACAACTTTTCATGAAAGCGAAGACTTATTTTGGAAATAAATAAGTTAAAAGAGAATCGTAATTAGTGGTTGCGCCACATAGGTGGTCTATGATGCTCTTTTATATAAGTAAATGATATATTAATGATTTAGCAATTTGATAATGATTTTGATTTTTTTATTATCGAATTATCGGTTCTTAGTGATTAGTTTTCCCTTAATGGGTTATTAATAGTTTGACGATAAATTATATTTATGTCATTCGGTATATGTTCATGACGTGAGACTGAATTTCATACTTTTATTCCTGGTTGTCTCAAACTCTCATTTATTCTACGATGTGTCAGTGTTTTCTTTTGAGCAAAGATACAACAGTCAAGTCAAATGCATGATTAATTTTTGTTACATTGTTTCTAAATAATTTTTAATTATTGTTTTATGTCAAATATTAATGGTTAAATTGATAAACTAACCGTTAACAACCAATAATCGATAAGTCAATATCTTATTGATTTTATAACTATTTAGTTTATCTACAAAATCAATAATAAATAAAATTCAAAAGAAAACCAAATCTATGTCACATTTATACATGATATACTTCACACTATATACCTTGATTTGCGAAATGAAGTTGTAAAGTTACATTCTTGAGCTTGCTAAAAGGAGAGAAAAAACAATAAAATCAGCTATGTTGATGTTCATGTTAATGGTCCAATTATTAATACTATAAATTGTGCTACAATTGGAAAAAAATTTAAATTTTTAATTATTGAAGTTCACAGTACATTCATTATTTCGGTATAATCTAAAAGATGAAAAAGAAAATATCAAAACAAAATCTAGCATACAAAACAAAATCCAGGATGATAAATATTTTCAAGGGAGGTCTAGCTTTCTATTAGTGAGTGGCTGGAAATTTCAAATATTAGTTAATTCCTCAATTCATATAATTAATTTATGCAATTAATGTGATAATTAATTTTGAATACTCCTCCATCTCTTTTTATTTGTCCAATTTTGACTTTTTGAATGTCATTTCTGACAAATAAAAACAAAAACTTTTTACCCATTATATCATCAACTAGTGAATTCAGCGGCGCTTCGCGCGGTCATAATAACTCGTTAAATTCACTAACTAACTTTTTAGAATAGTTGAGTGCTTAAAATATTTTATATATTTTCTACAGTGATATCCTAACGATTAAATCAGATTTCATGTTTTAATGAAATATATTATTAGTATTTAAGTTTTATATCCTTTATAATCTTAAGTAAGAGTCTTTATCTTTTAATAATATTTTTTATATCGCTAAACTTATGCTCCTTATTTTTGTAAGTAAAAAAAAAATTGATTCAAGAAGTTATATACATGTTTATCTATACATAATTTTTCCTTTCATTTATATGAAAGCATTGATGGAAAACATTTCAATATAAATGCAACAACCTATTTAAATTAGTTATTTAAACTTGAAAATAAAAAAATTAAAAACGTAGAAACATAAGAAAGAAATAGTTTTGAACCGTGAAAACCCAATTGATCATTTGACCTTCATTTTTATGATTCTACCATTTTAAATTTTCACGACTTAAAATTAAAAAAAATAGAAAAACAATAAATAATAACTTTTATTAAAAAATAATCAATATATATCGTATGGTAAAAATAATTTAAAAAACTAAACAATCTATATTTTTTCATTCCTCTACAAATTTATATATGTCGTGTCCATCCAATCATAAGTAACTAAAAGGATGTATTTAATCATTATTTTTATTTATTTATTTTGAATTTCAACTATGGAAAACTCAATTTGACTATGAAAGTTTAAAATTTAACTCATAATTTTTAAAATTTTGAGAAATAATAAAAAAGATTTTCAATCCAAATCATTGGCAAAAAGTCAAAGTAATTTGCATTACACAATCCCAATTTTCATAAATTATTTTTCATTTTTTAAAATAACAATTATTTTTTTTAAATTGTACAGTAAAAGTGGACAATTGCCTATAAAGTTTTCTGATTTATGGTCATAAGTATTGTGTCTTAAGAAATTTATATAAAAAAATATAGTGAAGCAAACTCTCTTTGGTGTCTTGTTCTCGTTTTACTTTCCTTTTCTCTAGCAACTACAAGGATAAAGAATTAACAATTCATAATATAAATAACGATCAATCTCTTTTTCTGTATGAATTTTTGAGCAACATTTTTTTTGTTTATTGGCTTCTAAAACAATTTCTTGAACTTGAATTTAAATTTGTTCCTACAAAAAATATAATATTATACTACAGTTCACATTTTATATATGATTATGTCTTTTAATATGCTATTTTTATATTTCATAACTACTGCATTGATCATTTCTACATTTCCTTATAGAAATATAAGAAATATAAAAAAAGTGAAAAAAAAATAGGGAAAGAGATTAATAATAATGGTGGAGAATATCCTAAATATGGATAGATTAAATATGACATTCATACATGTAAATTATAATAATAACTAAATTAATAGATGAAATCTAGGGACAGAATTGAATATTTGCAACACATAAAATGAGTTTTACGTACCGTTGTCCAGTTGGGTATATTGTAACGTACATATACAAAATAATAAAGTAATTAATGTAAGAATTTAAACGAAAATGATTAATAGAGGGTATTTATTTAATTTATTTAATTTATTTAATTTATTTAATATATTAAGATGAAAATAAGATAAAATAAAAAAATCAGGCATGAAAATTACTTACTAAGATAATAAAATATGGACAACACTGACAATGCTAAAATAAAATAATTAAAAAAAAGGAAAAAAGAAAGAAAAAGACTTCTTGCAAAAAGAGTTTGAAATAAAAAGAAGAATAATTGAAAGGAAATTATGAATGAAAAAGGACAAAATGTTATGTAGTGTTAGAGATTTGCTTTAGTATTTATAGTTAGTATAATAATTAGTAACATATGAATATGAAAAGATAAATAATAATTAGTAACATATGAATATGAAAAGATAAATAACATCCATTGGAGTAATAATAATTTAATGACTTTAATTGTGATTAGCTTCAATATTTAAGAGACTTTTTTATATTTTAAAATTTAAAAATGATTTAAAAAATATATTTTAAAAAAAATGAATATTTTTCTAGCCCTTAGAGGCATGCCACATCAGCAGTTTTTAATTCAGATTTATATATATATATATTGATTTATTTAGAGAGTTCATGTTTTTGGAAAAAGTAGAAGCTCTTTTAATAAGTAAATTAATTTGAAATTCTATCAATTAATAGGGGTAAAATGGTAAACTAATTATATCAATTAATATTTTCTTAGTAGGTGTATCAAGTAAAAAATGAACAAGCATATAACTTAACGAGAGTATCAAATAAGGAAAAGACTCAAATATGTCATTAAACTTTTATTAATATACCATATGGTAAATTTTTGGTTCATCTATGTCATTTATGATTAAGAAAAGGATCATATATGTCATCTATGTCATTATTATTTTCTTAGACTTTGTATGAAGTCAAAATAGAACAAACAAATTAAAATGAAGAGGGAGTAAATAATATATTTCACACTAAATATATTAATTTGCAAAATAAAATTGTGAATTTTCATATTTTGCTTTATAATGAAAGAGACGAAAGAGGATTTTTCAACAATTGTAGTTGACAAATGACAACACATACTTCATCTACTTATCCGCAAAAAGAAAAAAAACATTAGAACTAGAACATAATATATACCAAACAAAATCTAGGATGATAAATACTAAAGTAAAATAAAGGTCTAATCTTCTATTATTGAATGAATGATGGACAATTTCAAGGATTTTTTATTCATTCACATAATTAATTTATGAAATTAATGTGATTATTAAGTCAAAAAATCTGATGTATAGAAACCTAATAGATTTATTCAATAAAATAATGTTAATTAAATTTAGGACCTTACTTGGCTAACAAAGTTGATCATTGTTGTGTTCTTTGTTAGTTCAAAAGAAAGAAAATCATAAAATCTAACACTATTTTCTAATCTTCTCCAACAAAATTTACTATGTTCAGTTTTCTAAAATATTATTCCACTGGCCTTATAAGTAATGACCATTTTCGTTTTAGGTAAGATAAAATAATAAATTTTGTTAGAGAAAGTAGAGACAATGATGTTATATTTCATAAAGTTCTTTCTTTGAAAAAAAAAAAGAAGAAGATAATAGTGGATTTTGTTAGCCACGTGGGTCAACAGTTAAATTTAACAAATTTTTATTGGGTAATTTACAAAAGTTCTACTAGTTTAGAAGCTAATTTCTTAGACGTATGTTAGTTTGCATTATTGTAAATCCTACTAGATTTTGTTGTGACAAGATATGCCTAGAAACATGTATATCATGATATATGAACTCAAATTTAGGTATAAATTATTCTAGATATAATGTATTCAAATTAATTCACATGTATCTAGTATATATAGACCTCGCCTCCTTCACACATCACTCATCTTTCCCTATCTCGCTCACTATTGGAATCCTAACACTACAACAAAAATAACTTTTAGCGGCATTGAATATTGACATCAATAAAGAGTGTTAAAGTCTTTACCGACATTAGTTAAGTGTCATTAAAATCAATGTCGCTAAAGGCTTTAGAGACATACAAAGAGTGATAATTGTTGCTACAAATGCATATTTAGTGGCAATTAAGAACTAATTTTCGCTAATGATAATTTTTGATATAGTGTAATTACATTTGAATCACACCAAATACATGTATCTAGCGTGATTCACATGTATTTGAGATATATAGAGCAATCCCGCTCGCCTCCTTCATGTTCTTGGTCGCTTCTCTCCTTATTTCAGTATATCTTATGACAAAAAACATGTATGCAGGTGTATATACTTGAAATGTGATGTGAAGTTAATAATTAGTGAGATAAAATATAATTATTACAAAATATAGAAATAAAAGGGACACTTAGCACATACCCCATAAAAATAAAATGATTACAAGCATATATTCCTTTACATTCATACCCCACTAAATAATTACACTATATACCCCCCTAAACTAATTTTTGTTAGATGATACTAAATCAATATACATGTACTGTATAATTAAGTTTTCTTGTTCAGAAATTACTTATTAGTCAATAGTACTATAAGAGTACTGTACAATGTAAATATATATATATATATATATATATATATATATATATATATATATATATATATACACATATATTGTTGTGGTATCATTAAGGTTTCTCGTTCAGAAATTACTCATTAGTCAATAGTACTATAAGAGTATATTTATATTGTTGTGGTATTATTAAGGCTTATTGTTCTTCGTTTTCTTCCGCATCGTCATTCCTTTTTCTTTTTCTCTTTAAAATTTGATGTACCGCAAACTTGAATCATTTCGAGTGCGTTAAATATAAAAAGACGCAAAATATCTAGGGAATTCCATTTCTAAAATTTAATACTATTTAGAGGTGATTCCGAGTTGATCCAATTTGAATAGTCAATGTATATTTCATGTATAGTCAATGTAAACTTCATATATAAATAAACTATATTTAGTTTTTTGAGTATATTGTCATGTATACATACGGTATATTAAATAGTCAGTAGTCATTATTTACTTTATATGACTTTTAACAAAATATATTATGCATATCAATACATCAATGATCGTTTGCAGAAATTAATTTTTGATGGCCGCTAAATATGCATTTTTAGCGGCAACTATCACCATTGTATATATCCCTAAATCATTTAGTGACACTGGTTCTAATGACACTTTATTAATGCCGGTAAAGACTTTAACACTTTTATTAATGTCGATATTTATTATCGCTAAAAGTTGTTTTTGTTGTAGTGTATAGTCAATGTATATTTTCAATGGTTTTTAAATATAAGACTATGTTTATATTATTTTAAACTAATTACTAATATATATATATATATATATATATATATATATATATATATATATATATATATATATATATATATATATATAAAGAGAACCCTAGGACCGCCTACGTGGCGCCCACCACAAGCAAGAAATTCCTTTTAATTTTATTTATTTTCAAAACTAGCCTTCCTCTTTATTGAAAAGATGTGACTTTTATGAAAAGTTGTGACTTTAATGAAGAGTTGCGACTTTTATGAAAAATTGTGACTTTAATGAAGAGTTGTGACTTTTATTTCATCAAAAGTTGTGACTTTTATGAAAAGTTGCGACTTTAATGAAGAGTTGCGACTTTATGAAAAGTTGAGAACTTTCCAATGGATTGCAAATTTTCAAGTAGTTGTATCCTTTCTAATAAGGCACAATAAACATTTGTTCACACTACCCTTTGTTGTCTATAAATAGAGGAATTTCCTCTCATTTTAAAACAAAACAAAATTATGATCTTATTCTTCTACTTCCACAAAATCAAATATTTGTATACTTTGCTCATGTTAAATTGCTTACTGATATCACTGTTTTATTATCAATAAGTTGGTGAATAAAATCTTTCTATCCTCAGAGGGTGTAATTCTTTAAACATATCATATTGGAGGGGAATAGTTTCCTTTAGGGGACATTGTGCATGCAATGGGCTCGATTTTTTCTTTCTATTTCATTCTATTTTTAAATATCATGGTATGTTATTTACACTCATTAATTTATGTTGTGATATTAATTATTGTCTTTTAGTAAATGTTTTAAACTTTGTTATTTATATTTCTGCAATGTTTTTGTCTTCAGTTATATTGAACCTATACATATATAGTACGTATATTCATTATGCAAAAAATAATTATTATCCTAAGTTCTGAGAATTCATGTTTTAATATTCTATATTAAATTCTATAACTTAAAAGTACTATATATAAGCTTACATATTATCTATTTTTTACATAGATATGAAATTTCTCATTTATCAATTGAAGAAGTTTATTATGTAAGTTCAAAAGTTATAACTCCTTTCATGTTCAAGCGTAATTTCTTCTTTGAATATGTCAACAATTTTTTGAAATTTTCTCCTAAGACATATATCACTATTGTATAATATATGCTAACTTAAATATTTGTTTATAATATGAAATCCCTAAGTGTATATATATATATATATATTCATTTTCTTCTTTATTTTCCTTTAGATGTTTATTAATTGACCAATGATATATTATTTCATGAATAATTCATTCATTAGATGTTCTTGAGTTATGTGATAATGAAAAATAATCAAATTCATATTGGAATATTGCTAATACTTTTTAAGAACCTATTTTTCCATTATTTTTAATGTATGGATATTAGTAAAAATATATTTTCAAGTTCAATGCAATCATTATTTATGACCGCGCGAAGCGCGGACAAATTACCTAGTTTTGGTATAAATTTCTATCTTAAACATGTCTATCTAAAACACCAATTCTTCGTCTGTGATTTTGTGAATATGGGTCAAGTTAATTGTTGGGTCTTGCTTGCTGATAGTTTAATCGTTTTTTAAATGTGAATTTGTTTAGTAGTTATGTTGGAACTTAATGAAATTGTAGTTGCAAATACAATATCACCTTTGTGTTTTCGGCTTCCTTTTGAAGACTAGTGGGATTGGGTCGACATGAGGTTCAACTCGAGAGATTGAACCCTAGTTCTTCTTCCACACAGTAAGCTAGGGAGAGTGAGTGGGCTAACGAGGAGGTTGTTCTTCATGAATCAAGTGGGTGACCGAGAGGAATCCATTTGATTCGCGGTAAATTGATCGAGAGAGAATTTACCCCACTATAGTCTAGCCTAGTCACAAAAATTCAATGAATTTACTATCAAAAGTATGTACCCAATAGTATAATTTAACCCATATTCCTATCACATCCGAAGAATCCTCTCTCCTTGATTAGTACTTTTGCATTTTCGTTGTTTTGCTTAGTTGTGACAAACCCCCATTGTTAATTGATGCTTGTGTCACCCCTTTTGATTTATTATGTTTGTAATCGATAATGTGTTTATCTATGACTAATAAGATCTAAATATTATTTTTCTATTAATTCTCAAAACCAATCCCCTGGGACTCGGCCCCAACTCTTGGTTGCGTTACTTTACTATTGTATGATCGTAGGCACTTGCATTGGAAGTTGTGTCTTGAATACATCAACATCAAAATGATGCCGCTGACAGGAAGTGGTGCTATTTGTGTATTATTTTATTAATAGGATTTTTCTTACAATCCTAGGAACTAACTCTAATTCCTAAACACCAATACAAACCCCCCAAATTTATGTTCACAAGTCTTTAAGTCACCCCAATTTGAAGACTCTATTCCTACTCTAGTTTATACTTTACTGGATCTAGAAAGAATTTAAGATACAACTCATTACAAGGAAACTTGACTGAAGAACCATAAAAATAAGCCTATGAATCAGTTCTTCAATTGTTGTTTGCTGGCGCTGGCTGCACATCGTAATCAGAAAGCACTCAAATATGAACTCCCTCTATTTCATTGTATTCTGCTTGTAACTCTCTATTTAAGTTCTCAAGTTTCTCCAACGAAAATATTACCCTATTATAGACTTTGAACTCTTCAAACCTTTTTCAACTTGAACTTGATTTACATATCAGATCATGCTTCCTACTATGTTTCGGATTTGAGAGTTATTTACGTCGTTATACCTCCTACTCTATTGATGCTTCCTACTTCGTTTATGCTTCCTACATCGCTTAGGATTTCTTTATGAAAGGAGACATTTTTGCACTAGATTCTTGTCGAAAAAGCAACCATTCCACCGCTTTATAACTTTTAATTCGCGTGGTTGACGTTCTTATCCCAATCGGATTTGTTATGAAAGGAGCATGTCAATACAACCGGTTCCTTTCCTCTAATCCTCTATTTGTCAATTATCAAAATCTTTCTCGTAATAACACATAGGGTGATGAGAGAGTAATTTCACGGCAGATCATTTCTTATTATTAAAGTATAAGATTGTTGAAGTAGCCACGGGCGGAGGTGCACTATATTGTACACCCTTCATCGGAAAATAACAATGTATATATAAGTAAAATTATATTTTAAATTGTTAAATAAAATATTTTGGAAACTCTTAAATACATTAAAGATTCTTAGATCAGTGGTGTTTTCGTCCAATGTGAGGTGTTGCAGGTGTGCACGCGCACGGGTTCTCAAATCCCAGTTTTTGCATTTGTTTATACATTTTTAAAAAGCTCCTAATTAATTTCTATTTATAGTTATTAAATCAACTATGTTTTTAATAATTCAAAATTAATATTATCTATTAAAAATCTTTATTAGTGACCTAATAGTAGTTACAAATATTTTATTTTTTGAACAATTCAAAAATGATATTATCTATGATAACAAAAAAAGCATGGTAAACAATAAATTTTAATCATTTTTTTTTCACTAAAATTTTAAATAAAATTATTAAGTAATTATTTAATTTAAATTTATTAAGCAAATTCTAAATTTTTTCGTATAAAGATACTAAAAGTGAAAAAGGCTCTACATAGAATTTTTTTTTAGAAAAAAATCGTTTGATTTTACTCTTCATTTTTCATAACTTGTTGTTAAGTCACTAATGTTTGGTGAGATCTTGAAGTATAAAAGTGATTTTATTGTAAACTGAATTTTATCTTTCTCTTTTTTCTTTTTCATTCACGTCCTATTAAATAAATATGAAAATTCAAGCTAAATTTCACGTGGATTGATTTTAAAATATTTAATATATTTTTTAATTAAAAAATAATTATTAATGTTAAGTAGTTTGATTTCAAATTTTAGTGCACCCATCGTCAAATCCTATTTTTTTACCTATGCAAATCTTTGACACTTTTTGTGAAATTTATGGCTACGCTACTAGAAGTAGAGGTGGGGGTGGGATGTGGTGGACTACTTAGAAAATTACATTTGAATTTAATAAATTGTGAATTGTTTATATTATTTTTTTAGATGTATGTTTTTTGTGCAGATATAATAACTATCTCTTTTAACGGTATATTCGAGCAAAATTTGTACAATAAAATAGGCCAAAAATCTCATTATGATGTCTGGGTGATCCATTAATCTTGTTAATGGTGGCTATATTTTTTATAAAGGATTTTTATTAACAACAATGAAACAATTGGTGAGAAACTAAAAAAAACATCCATAGAAATATGAAAGGATTAGGATTTCAAAAGAAATGGTAATGGATAAATAAGGTAAAAAGTTAAGTGCATTTATTATAGTCACATGGTAATTTTTATTATTTCTTTAAAAAAAATTAACTAAACTTTGATCGGTTTATGCAATATTTTCTCACTTCCTTTGATTAGCACTTCCAATAAATTAAATTGTAATAATGTTTGGACAAATAAATTGAAAGGTTGAATGTATGTATTATTATCAAGAATAATTTTGAATTTTTTTTGTAAAAAAAAATAACTTATACACATTTTTAATTTTGAAACTCTAAATGCAAAAGTGTGAGCTAATATATGGAGGAAATTAAAATATATAATAATTTGTATTAAATATGAAAAAACAACTCTTCAATTTCTGGAAAAATTTTAAAACTACGAGCTCAAGATAATATAAATTTATTAATTCAATTAATGACATATATAAATAACATACATTTTATGTATGTGTAATTAATGGGATGGTAAAAAAAAAAGACTCTTTTTGAAATTATTTTTATCTCTTTAACGTATTTTAACTTTACAATATTAGTGTTATAGAAAATCATTTAAATTCTTAAGCTATTGCAAATTCTTATAGCAATTATTTTATTAAATGATATACCTATTATTTATTTTTAATTATTTATAATAATTCTGAAATGTATAAACTAATTTTTGAAAGCTCGTAAAATGAGAAGTCATTTTTTATCATTATTATAGGTATTATTAACATTTAGTATGACAATATTTTTAAAAAAGCAACCTCCTTTAAATATTAATTGTTTCTTACTTAACGTAGCCAAAAATTTAAAATGTTTTGATGTTTTGTTAATCTAAACACGCATAATTTAGTTTTTGAACCTGAAACATGCAATTCAGCATTGGGCAAATTATAATTTTATTTTTGTATTGTTTAATTAATTAAATAATTTTAAAATTTGTAATATAATGAAGGGGTAAAATAGTAATCCAACATTAATGGTTGGAGCTTCCCGCTTTTAGTAATACTAGTTCTGAAGCGCATGCGTTGAACGTAAATTTCGAACCAGATTGTCAATGTTTCTAATTCAAACTTTAGTTTTTAGAAGAGAAGAACAGAAAAAATGAAAAAAAAAGCATAATTAAAAAACGTTAGGAAACCCCTCAATTTATAGTTAACAAAGTGTTGTGACAGTATGTGCATATTATTTCTTATCATAAAAGTCACAACCATTTGGATTAGTGCACAATTCTTCGAAAAAGTCATAACTATTCAATGTGAAATGATGTCTTCTCTTATATAATATAATATAAAACATAGAAGATATATTAAATGGGTGTTTTATGAAGAAGAAGAACAATGAAAAACATTTAAAAATTGTGTTTCAAATTTTTTTGAGGAAACCCCTCTTTTTATAGCCAAGAAAGGGTCGTGTATGAAGAAAATGTTTATTGTGCCTCGTCAAAAAATAGTTTCAACACAAAAGAAAAATCACTTTAAAAAATAACACAGCTCATCGGAAAAGTCATAACTCTTTGGAGAAATAACAATCCGTCGGAAAAGTAACAACTTTTTGAAAGTTGCAATCCTGTAGAAAAATCACAACCTTTTGAAAAGGTCACAACTCATCGAAAATTTATCTCTTTGAAAATGTCACAATCCTTCGATATTAAAAGGTGCATGTCTTTAATGTAATATAATATAATATAATATACTTAAATTAATATATAACAATATATAGAGATATAGTAAATTTGATGTGTTTAGTTGGGGGTAATAACTTAGTAAAAAAGATTGTAATTGCATAATTGAATAACTCTCAAAATCTTCCTTAATTTTAAGAAGAAGAATGTAAAACCTACAAAAATTGCAATTTAATAGGTGAGAAAACCTCTCTAATTATAGAAAACTAAGGATAGTATGAAAAGGCGATTATCATGACCTATCATATAACTCACAACTCTTCAAAAAAATCAGAACTTTTCGTAAATGTCATAACTAATCGAAAAAGTTACAACCCTTCAAAAAAGTCAGTACCTATCAATGTGAAAAGGTGTCAACTTTTTATATAATAAAAAATACATAAATATAATATGAAATATAGAATATAATAAATTGGGTATATTAAATTGGGATATTATAGTAATTTAACATTCTAGTTTGGGAGTTCATGGTTTTAAGATAGTACTAATCCTTGACAAATGTTTTGCACGTGAGTCCCACGAAAATATTATATGTGGTAGGAGTTATATTAAAATAACACTAAACAAAAATGAAAATTTAACAAAAAAATATTAAACACATTTTTAAGAATTTCACAAATAATTTAACGAAAAAACATAAATGATATAATTGAACAATTAACCTATATAAATGATTTTTTTTATTGTAAAATGTAATGTCAAATAATTAGATATTCTGATAACCTGTCAAATTAGGACAACAAAATTCAATGTGATAAATAATTTATCTTTTTATGTTATTAGGTCGAAACTTGCAATATATTAATTTTTTACAAGTTTGTACCAAAGTTTAATTTCTATACACACATAACACACCTTCTTAATTTGTACCAAAGTTTAATTTGAATTACATATGTACTCGTAACAAGTATATATGTTGTCTCCATATTACATTAAAATGACATAGTGTGTTTATTCTCCTTTGTAACACGAACAAAAAATTTCAATAATTTGATCATGGTTATTTTTCATACTTCTTATCATACTTTAATTTTTTTATCCTTTTTTTTCTCTTACTTAATTATTGTTTTCTGTAACATTATTTTTTTGTATCCTTTGCCTTAATATAATTCTTGTTTTCCCCTTCCGTTTATGTTCCCTCCAATTTATTTTTATTGTATTCTTTCTTACTTAGACATTTTCAGTCATGAAAATTAAGGATATATGCAAATAAAGAATAATTAAAAGTAAATTTCCTTTCACTTTTTATTGTAATTTATAAATATGTAAAATTTATTTTAAAGAATTTGAAAACCTAATTTTAATTAATGAAATGATATTAAATAATTAGTTAATTTAACGTGCGTATTTCAAATCATGATTCATAAGTAAACATGCATACACATTTTAAGATGGTGAATACATGTAAAAATGCTTTCTTGTAAAAAATTCAAAAAATAAATATAAAATATGTATTTAAGGAAAATATAAGCAACATGTTTAATTTATTATTAAACTTACTATTCAAAGAGAACACTGAAAAATAATTTTTGTGCGGCTTGACTCCCTCCTTGCTTATCAAATAATTCATAACATCCCCAAATATATAATTCTTAACAATTACGTTGAAATTGACAATAATAATGTGAAATAAGTGTCATGATATCTCTTTAGTTTTGAAATGTTTGGACTTCTGCTAAATGACTATCCATCTTCCAATATCTTTATTGCATAATATAATGCACATTTGAATATATTTTAAAATTGTTCTATTTATATTTAATTTTGTATTTAGCTTTTAATTATTATTTTTATTTTGTACATAAAATAATATTTAAATGAAGGATGAAATGGTAATTCAACTTTGGGGTTAATAACTTCTCACTTATTATAATATATGATATGATAATACAATAATTATGCAGAAAGAACGGGCAAACCCTTCTGGATTGTACACGAAGATATGGAAAAAGATGTTTTTATGTCAGCAACAGAAGCTCAAGCTTATGGAATTGTTGATTTTGTAACGGTTCAAGGAAAATAACATGGATTTTGCGCAAATATGTGATATGAGATTTTTATCTTCGAATTAAATATTCTATTTGATAAAAGTAATTCACCATCATTCAGTTAGGATCAATCAAACCAACTCATCATATTATGTACACGATATAACATGCCAACTATTAAATAACTTATTAGAAATACAAGACAGCCAATCAGAAATCTCAAGAAATCCCTCACTCTTGGGGGTGTCATAAGCGTCGAAGAACATGTACTAAGGTGTATGTGTGACTTGTTTAGATCATAAGTTGGCACAAAAAGGTAAGAAAAATACTTTCATAGTATCAATGATCAGTATCGGTGGATGGGATAGAATGGAAAAAGGAACTCCATCCGTTATATGTATATATATAAACTCTACCATATCCCTCGATTATGTATGAAGTTTATGGTTTCCGTTGGTGTAAATCCAATAACCTGAATTCTATTGTGTATGAAGTTTATGGTTTCCGTTGGTGTAAACCCAATCACCTGAATTTAAGATGATAAGAAATTCTCCATTGCTAACAAATGATTTATCCATTAACCGGATGGAATCTTATTTAAAAAGCATAAAACATAAATATTAGGTAGGCTCCCAATCTGACAAGAACACAGTAAGATAATTAAATATCCTTGTTGTATAGGTAGATCTGATTGTGAAAGACCTATTACTGGATAATTCATGGGTAGAGCCAAAGCGTCTGAACTATACAAGTTCCCAAGAACATTAATTAGTGGATTAAATATTAAATTAAAGTATAAAGTAAAGTGTTTGGTGTATAGAGAAGATCTCACCGTTAAAGAAATAACTATATATACGAAGGAACCCACTATTTCTTTTTTATTTCTTTTATTTACAATATTTTTGATACCCAAGAAAATACAATTTCTTAGTTCTGTCTTATTTCCCAGTGAAATACCTAAAGAGAAATCGTGATCAGGAAGGTTAAAAGTAGTCAAATCCATTGGAATTTTGATTTTATACATTGGAAAAATTTGTTTTGGTATTAATAGACTAGGAAGGGGAAAAAGAATAACTGAAAGAAACACAATCAATTAGTTATTCATCAAATTCCATTTATTAAGTGACCAGAATTAAATAAGAATATATAGCTCGGAGACGTAGAATAAACATTTGTTTGTTTGCATCAAGCTTTTGATTCAAGGCTTACTAGAACTATTACTCAACATAATATATATATATATATATATATATATATATATATAGAGAGAGAGAGAGAGAGAGAGAGAGAGAGAGAGAGAGAGATGATTAAATTAAATATACATTTAGATCATAGATGATAAATATTATTAAATTAGATATTTTAATTAGTAATTAATCTAAGAAAGTGCAAAAGTCATTCACATTTCTATTAAAATGATACAATTTAACATTCAAATTAAATAATTAAATGCTTTTATAACATTTTAATTTTTAGTAGGGATAAAATCGTAATTCAATTTTTAACATTTTTATCACTCTTATTATAATATATAAAATAAAATATGTTATAGAAAATAAATATAAATATAATATATATGATGATTAAGAGATTGTCTTTAGTGTAGTCAAAAACTTATATATCAACACGAGTATAACTTATAAGTAAAGTTTTAAAAGGCGGCAGTTTGAGGCGAGGCATTTTATACAGTACGGGCGAGGTGTAAGTCCATGAATATAGGGGGCGTAGTCTCGTGTATATTCAATTTTATAGTTTTATTACTAATTAAATTCCTTTCAATGATTTTACAAATATTTTTTATGAAAAAACTATAATATACAGAAATTATATTATGATTTTTTTTATAATTATTAATAATCTATAATAAATAAATAATTACTATTTAAAAAATATTATTACACCAATTATAATAAAAATATGATTTAAAGTAGTGTTTTAAAAGGCTAGCGCGTGAGGCGGAGCATTTTACCTAGTATAGGGCGAGGTGTAAGCCCTATGGATCTTTAAATTTTTAATTTACAATATAGTATAATAATCCACTAACATAAAATTATAAACGTACATCAATAGTTTGAAATAAATACAAACAAGATTGAGGAAGCTCATAGAAAATAAAACTTCTAACATGACTATACAAGTATAAATAATCTAATATCTTAACTTTCTAATAATAAAAGAATCATTACATCACTCATTCATGAATAAAAATAGAATTACTTTCAAATAGTTAAATAAAATATAATTTTGAGACATGAAAAAACCATGCAGACCAATGATAACTGAAAAGGTAAAATTTCGCTACATAATTTTAATAAAAATATTACGTAATATATAATTAATTACCTTCATAGTGTTACTAAATAGTACATATGTGATACTACATATGTTGTTTGAGTTACTCTCAATCTTTTTATCTCTATAGATAAAAAAGTTACGTAGTATTCATTTTATTCAAAAAATTATGCGGGTCAACAATGTTAATTAACGATTTTAACACATAATTTTTGTAAGAACTATTAGGCGAGTCCCCAGTGTTAGGTGTTGGGCGTGCTTAGGGCGTATAGTCGGGCGTAATTCTTGTAGAACTATGTCCTACACTTGAGTCTCGGGGCATTTTACTAGAGCCCCGCCCCAGGGTGAGTTCTAGAAGAGTCTTTTAAAACAGTTAGTAAGATCCTTTAATTGTCCTAAAAACAAGTTGCAATTCCAATGTTTCAATTTATTCATAAAAACTGAATAGAGACATTCTTCTTAATTAAAGCTTATTAATATAAATTTTAGTTTTGTTTTATTTGTCGTGTGAATATTTCAGGAAGCATGAGTATTAATGGTAGCAACATAGCCAGGTAGGCAATCAAGACGACATTAGAAATCTCAACGATGTTCAAGAACCCAACATCAACAGCCCCATCACATGGGAGGTATTGGAACCATATATTTACCTCCGGCAGAGGGAATGCAGTGTTCCACAGAATGAGCACTATGTTACGACTCTTGCAACTAAAGGAAGTTTTTAAAGGGGTGGCTCACAAGGATCCTCATGAGAATCTTAAAAACTTCTTAGATGTGTACAAACCATTCTCTTTTAAAAAAATCACTCAGGAGTCAGTTCAGTTAAGATTATTCCATATCTCGTTGATAGGAGAGGCATGCAAATGGCTGGCCGATTGCTGGGTGAATTCATTACTTCCTCAGAGGAATTGGTAACCTCATTCCAGGTGCATTTTTTTCCTTCCTCGAAGATGATGACCCTTTGGGATAGCATCTAGAGCTTTAAACGTTTGGAAGGAGAGCCTCTACACGAAACTTTATTATGGTTCAGAAAGTTAGTGCTTTTATGCCCACCCATGGTTTGCCGGATAACGTGCTGCTTCAGTACTTTTACAAGAGTTTGGACTCAGTAAAAAAAAATTACTGACCAACTTTCTCCTAGAGGCTTGATGCAACAACTGTATGCAATAGCATCCCAACTAGATGGGATGAAGACCATCAACATAGTGTGGTACACTTGTGAGGACCATGTCTCTCCTATCACCTTCAAGCTATCTAAGGAGAAAATTCAAAAAGATCACAAAAGAGACCAACACATGGCTAGGATCATGATAAATCTTGACATTTTATCCAATAATGTCATGGTGGTTGGTACTTGAGATGTCAATGTTGGGGTGTGTATGTGTGTGTGTGTGTGCAAATCCTGAAGAGATGAAGTTTTAAGCATTGTATAACGAAGAGGTAAATTTTCTAGCCAACCAAGGTGGTGGTTGTCGTTCAAACTATCCAAGGAAGGGTGGTAACCAAGGTTGAGCTAGAAGGATCAAAATCGTGAATAAAAGGACCATAATACGAATTAGAAGGATCTGGAGAAGGATAGATCTGTGCTTCCCTATGAGTGCAAGAAGCCCAAGGATTCGAAAGGTGGGAAATATGAGGATATGCTCTCACATATCCTCAACAAATTTAAAGGGTCAGACAAAATGTTAACAAACATGAAAGAAGATATGTCCACCCTTAGCAAGATCGTCACCTCCCATTTAGTTTCGATCAAGCAATTAAATACCCAAATGCGTCATATCTCGTCTTACGTCACTCCAAGATAGAAAGGGGGTTTGCCTACTGAGAGTATGGCCAACCCCAAGAATGAGGTTTGAAGGAGGACTTGCATTGTGCCATGATGTTAACTAAGGCGTTACTTGGGAGCTAACACAAAACCCTTTTTATTGCACTACGTTGATTTTAGAAATAATTGTGTGTGTTTTTACATATTGAAGTGTGGAAAGTGTTCGAACAAGTGTATGGTAGCGAGCAACATGTCCAGTCGGCACGTCATCGAAGAGGTCGATGAACCCAATGTTATCTGCCATTTGACTAAAGATATCTTCAAATTGGAGTCAGTAAAACTCAGTGAGCTTTGGAAATTTTGTTTGGATCCTCAATTTTGTCGGCAAACTCGATGAAGATCGCTATTAAGACCCCCATATTAGGTGGAGGTCCTGTAAAATTCGGTGACCAAGCTAATCAATTAGCATTTCACCGAGTGAATGGGCGAATTTGACTAATATCGCCTAATTGGGCAAAAACTGGACGATTTGTCGAGATAGAGGTTTAAAATTTTCGACATCATTCGTTTCCCTAACTTTTTATCTTCCCTAACTCACACGTGCCCTCTAGTTTCTATTCTTGCATTTTAGAGTATTTTAGTTGTTGAATTGTGCTCGGACTTGGATTGAGTTGCCACCTAGCATCTCAATAGAATTTTAATTGGCATCTAAGGTTAGTTTCTAAGCCCGAAGTTCCTTTTATCAATAGTTGTGCTCAAATGCAATGACATTACTTTGGTGATGTGTGCTTGTCCTCGATGGTAGGATTAGAATTTTTGTTTGCCTGCATTGATTCTATAATATTGATCATGCTGATCTAAATAGTTGATTAATGAATATTGTTCCTTATAGGAGATAAAAAAAATCATGGGTTATGCATAAGTATCACGACGCTTGAGCATAATATAGCTATTGCATGCTTTGATTTTGTTTTCAGGGGGTGCGGGGTTGAATTCAAGAAGATGGGTTGAAATTAGGCTCATTGAGCCTTTTGGCGAGCTAGGTCAAGCTCGCCAACACACTCGGTGGTTCTCTTAACATCCCCATTTTGTCTTTAATTTAATGATAAATGGGATGTTGATTCTTTAACTTTCGGTGAGAAACCCAATATCGCCAAACGCACTCGGTGTCTCGCTGAAAGACCTCTTGTTCACCCTTTTGTCTGTACTCTTGTATCCTTTGTGCAATGCAATAGGGTAATCTCCTAATGGGTTGCACATTTCGCCGACTGGTTATACGACATTTTGCTGCAGCTGAACCTTCATGCTTTTGAAGGGATATTTTCTAACTCTTTCTCGAAGCTTTGCAGATATGGCTAGACCAAAGATATCTGGAAGAGCGAAAAATTTCAGGAAAGATACAAGTGAAGCACATCTTTCCAATACGGAAAGTGAGGGCAAACAACATATATATATATATATATATATATATATATATATATATATATTAAAAAGAACCCTAGGCCCGACTATGTGGCACCACAACAAATCAGGATTCCCTTTTAATTTATTTATTTCCAAAACTAGACTTCCCCTTTCATGAAAAGTTGTTACTTTTACAAAAAGTAGTGACTTTTATTAATAGTTGCGACTTTTATTAAAAGATGTGACATTTATGAAGAGTTGTGACTTTTATGAAAACTTGTGAATTTTAATAGGAGGTGTGATTTTGATGAAAGGTTGTGACTTTTCGTACAGTAGTAACTTTTCCAAAGAGATGCGACTTTTTTGATAAGGCACTACAAAAATTTGTTCAATCTACCCTTTTTGTCTATAAATTCATGGATTTCCTAACATTTTCAAAAAACAAAAATTCTAAACTTCTTCTTCTTCTTCTGCACAAAGACATAGATATATAACTACACAATAAATAAATTGTTCATATTCAATATGGAGTATGTATAGAATCTCAAGTTAATTGTACATTGTAAATACTTTTCTTGAAGTAATAAATGTGTTTCTCGACACTGCGATTGTAATACAAGTGTAGTTTCAAATTGAACCCCATCACTCTAGTTTGTTGATTTTAAAAATTAAAAAAAAACACCAAACGAATTGAGTAGTTTTGTGTAATATTTTTTCCCTGCCAAGCATATATATAATAAGTTCAATTGTTGTCCAATAAGATATATTCTCTCTTTAAATTTCCATTTAAATAATTATTTATGACAAATTTAAATGGGGAACTTTTAAATGACATGTGTAAGGAAAAAGGTAGGGCTGAACTTTGTACATGTTAGAATTAGAAATTTGTTCAGTTTTTTCAACCTTTTAAAATTTATTTATCCCTTCACCAATGATTATTTATTTGTTAGAAAATTTAATACTGCGGGTTGATGTTCATTTGATTCCCCAAAAATAAAAAATAGTAACCCTTCCTGGTATCAATAGGATAAATTATAATATCAAATTAAAGATGATTGATTGAAGAATAAATTATAAGATGATATAATTATTATTTTCCTTTTACATTATTAATGCTCGTTAGTACGTAGTCTTGTATAGGATAATATAGTATTTTAATTTTAATAACTTATAGGTTAAATATTATTTTATATGTTCTATTGTAACGACTTGATAATGTCGTTAGGGAAAAATCAATGAAGAAAGAATTGGAGTAGAAAGTTTATTGGTAGTAGCTTGGAATTCCTACCCTAGTCCAGATTTAAACAAAATTGGAGTTATTAAGGTGTATCGACATTTACAAATTAATGAGAGATCTAACAGTGAATTTGATAAAATAAGTGGATAGATAAGACGATTAGAAGCCCGTACGACTTTAAAAATTAAATTTGTGTTAGTAGAACTCCGAAAAATGATCTTCGTGAGAATGGGTACATTCTGTCTTCATTGAGGCTGCTGGGGTGGGAATTTGGGTGTTAGAGCGGGCCATTAATGAGGTATGGGTCCATCGTGGCGTGCTAGACGCGACTTAAAGTTGTTAATAAACCCCTAAACGACCTTATGTGGTACTTTTTGATATTTAGAGCTAGGGTGACGACCCCGGGGGACTTCTTGACCGTTTTTCACCATTCTTAAGGCTTAAGATGATATTTTAATGCCCCTAATCCATTCTTTATCCGTAGAATCTATTTTGTTTGGTTATTATCTATGGTAAAATGTTTTGTTATGAGAATTATGGTGGGAAAAGCTATAAATTTGGTATTAGGATTTTGCGTTTGGTCTAGGGTTATTGGGTTTGTTATTATCCAAATAATTAGACCTTTGATTGTTAATTGTTGTGTATAATAATTTTTGTAGACCTAGAACAATCGGAAAGAATCTAGAAAAGGAAGATTCAACTGCCTTAGGGGGTTCCAGCTTGAATTCGATAGGTGATGGTTTTGATATCATGTATGTGTGATATATGTTTGTAATTGCTTCGTTATGATGCAAGTATGTATGTGAACGTTGCATTTTTAATCACCTTAATTGTAAATGAGGATATTTAAATAAATGTATGTCACGAATCACCTCTTGTTGTATGATATTTATGATGTACTTGTGTTTGTGAATGTGGTGTGTGAATGGGATCAGATTGCCATATTCTTGCAAGTTAATTTGGATTGGATTTCCACGTCCGACATAATTATAAGATCAGATGCCACATTTCGGCATAAATATTTGATCGGATTGTCACGTTTTGACATATTTATTAGATTAGATTGCCACGTTCTGACATTATTATTAGATCACTTATTCGGATTGTCGCGTCATCCTACTAGTACAGTGTGGTTGTATACTTATATTGCACTTGCTCTTGTTTTTGTTAAGTACGTGGCATCTTCTGGCGGCTATGTTAGACCTCGTCTAGAATATCAGTGACCGTTCTGAATTCAACGGTGAGCTAGTTGTTCTGGGCTTCCTTGAGTTCTCTTTTGTTTAAGTCCATTCTCTTTCTAACTCAGAATTTTGGTTAAGGTGTTCTTTAGTTTTGGGGTTTTACCCATTGTTCTTAGACTTGTCGTTATTAAGGTTTCGTACAATGACTTTCAGGTTCTAGGGGTTGTATTTATGCATTCATGTTAGTTCATTTGTTTAGTTCCTTCATAAATAATTCAGTTATTTAAAACTTCTTTGTATATATAAATTCCTAGTTTTTCATTAAGTTTCTTGGTTGGGTTGTAATACTAATTCACCCACTAGAGGGTTGTTGTGGGTTCCAATCACGACGATTTGGATCTTGACAAGTTGATATCAGAGCCCTGGTGTGTAGATCTCATTATAACAAAACGAGTCTAGTAGAGTCTTGCATAACGGTATGATGATATTTGTATTTTTTGTCTAGAGGCTATGGGACTTTAGGAAAATCTCGCTTCTTTCTACTCCTTCGTTCTATGATTTGAATCCAATTGGTATTAGGGTGATACAAATTGGTAGCTCTCCTCCTTCAGTTATGGTCTGAACTAGAGCAACAAAGTGGTAACACAATCAATAGCAAGAGAGGATGTTTATAGACTACCGAAAATTGATTTAGAATAAGTATCCATTGCCTCATATAGATGACCTTTTTGACCAATTGCAAGGTGCATTGATTTTCTCTAAGACTACTTTATGGTATGGTATTTGAGGCGGTTAAGAATTGGGCTCGACCAAGTCTATGATTGAAATTAGCAGTTTTGTGGGTTGTGGTATTCCTTGAGTCCAATTGGTATCTCATGATTCAGAATAGAATCTTGACAAAGTGAACTTGATGGAACCCAAGCAAAGGAAAATTGTAAGTTGAGAGGGTTCCAATTGGTATCTGTCTCTAAGGGTGGTGTGAATGTATGGATGATCAAGATGGGTCATCCATGGAGAGAAATAATTAATTAACAATTTGGACTTATTTGTGAATTGCTTCTTGGAATCTTTGATTCCATGCTTGTGGTTGTCTGAATTTACTGTGAATGTGAAGTTGTAATTGCTTGAAAATGATGAGGTTATTATGTGCACATTAAAAGTGTGCCTGATCTTTGATATGTACAATATGTAAGCCGTATTGTTGAATTTATTCAAGTTGTAAATACTTGAGTATCGTGAAACTCATTGTGAATGGAAGATATTAACTAAGAATTGTGTGAGTGTCTGGGTGTATCCTGGGGATGTGTGGGTTGTCGTGCTGAATTAACTAGAATGAATTGGTTCATGTATCATGTGTCATATCTTTTTTATTCAATTAAAATTGTATGGTAAAGATGGGAAGATTTGGGAGCATTTTAGAAAATAGAGGAACCCCAGAAAAATCTTGGTCAGGTTGGTGGAGCAGAATTATTTCGGTTAGGGTGGGACCTCCAAAGCGGGATCTTTCCTGCTAGAGAGGATGAGGCGAGGCAAAACCTTAGCTTTCGTCCCCTATTTTCTAAACTATCTGATAAGACTCTAAATGAGATCCGAACAAACCCCCCACGAACTAATTTAGTGCACAACAATCCAATATGATTTATTGAGTGTGTTAAAATTATGGAGAACCTGGGCATATGAGGGCCGGATGTAGTGATCACAAGTACTGTAACTATTGTGACTGAATGACTAGTTTTTTATTTGATTCAGATTTTACTTATTGGTATATGTCATTTAAATTGACTTGGTATTTGATGTGGGTTGTGATATACTTGAAGCCCCCATAGATGTTTCTACCCTAGTTAAAGAGTCACACATAGTTACCTATATGTATTGTATTTTTTTGTTGTGTTTATGGAATTTCAGACTTGGGTTGATTTGGTTATGTTAGATATGACTGACTTGATATAACCTTAGGCAAGACTTTGTTTCCCCCCCTATTATACAAGGATTAATTGTAATGCTAAGTCGATAACTCTAGAGAACCGCGGTAGGAAAATATTAGAGTGGGAATGGGTGTACAAGCCTAAGCTAGATGAAATCGTATCCTTCACTTGGGCTAGAAAAATCATAGCAATGATTGTTGGGTGTAATTGGCTCATATTTGGGATGTTGAGATCGAATCTTCCCTCTATTAAGTCTATTTTTGTGGTTTTTCAATTGAGAGAGATTAAAGGTTTCATCGAACATAGTGCTTCCCGTGGGTGCTCCTGTCGTATTCGTTAAGAATAAGAAGGGTACTATGAAAACTACTGATTTTATCTTAAGCAATAAAGGAGTGGACTGATACTGGAATGACAAGCTTATGTATAAAGAAGTTCCATTAAGTATACTTGGTTTAAAGAAATCAAAGATTTTAGAAAGTTCATACAAAAATTGTGCTAGTCCTTTGAATTTGATGATTATACCAGTTGAGGTGTTATGTTGATGAAAATGTTGATTTGTAGCATTAGTCAAGGTTGGCTTAGCATAATGGTAATAGTAGATCATGGTAGATTGTGACGGCATACAACTATATAATAAGATTGTGGCTAAGTGAATTTGGTGTAGTAATTATGATTTGCGAGTATTTAAGGTTTTGGTTTTCTAATATTTGGTGAGTAACGTGGTTGTATGGAAATTTTAAGAGATAGAGGACACCATTCGTATAGAAATAAAGAGCTAGAGTCATAATAAAGAAAAATAGTGGGATGAAGTGCAACCTTTAGAGTGATGCGAGAGCAAGAATATTGTATTTGTTTATAAGGGATAAAAAGGTATCTTTAGAGGGATATATATTTGGGTGTAGAGACAAATGATTTCTGTCGTTTATCTTTGACTATGGTAATAGTGTCACAAGTCCATCAGATTGGTTATAAAATATTGGAAAAGACTTGAGAAAAGAGTGTACAGACATTAGCTCGAGCGTGATGATAAGTGACTTGTTTTGTTTTGAGTTTAGTAAGGAGTATGATTGAAGTTTAGCAAAAAAAATATTATAAGATCATTAGAGATGTGATTCCTTATGAGAGAAGATCCATGAATTCATAAAAATGTTTAAGACATAAGCTAATGTTGATAGATACAAGGATTGTGTTATACAATTGAATTTACAATTTATATTTTTCATTGTAAATCTACATTCGTGTTGATATATTTTTTCAAGGTATGAATTTGCAAAGGTGTGGAATGTTCACTTGTATCAAGTATTGAGGATTTGGTTTGAGTTGTAAAGTTTATTACTTTTGATTGATAAAGTATCAAAGGAAGGTTTTCATTCTAAAAGTGTTGGTTCAGAGTAAGGTGAATAAACAGTGTTCATGATGGTTGTTAGTATTGAGAGTGTGGACTTCAGTGGAATGATGTGAAGAGCATGTGGAGTCAAGTTAATGGAAATGACTGGTATTGACTCTTTAGAGAAAAACCTCTCATGTAATTTGATAATTTCTTATCTGACCATCTATTTCATTTTGTACATTGTTGTGAGTGTGATGCCCTCGCTATGCTTATGTTTGTTTTAATTTTGTGATTGATCCCTAGTGGTTTGTCAGATATACAACTGTGATGTTCTCTTGGTTGAGTACATGAGTTAGGAAGACATGGTTGTTCTACATAACATTGTCTTGATGTTTACAATATTTTAGTGGTTTTACATGTACCACCTTGTTTATCAGAGTCTAAATGAGAGATACCATGAATATTTATTGTTGTCTGACAATATTAATATTCATCTAGTCATTGGGGTCATGTATCTATTATGTATGGTTGAATGTGGGGATCATTGGAACCAATGCTACTGATCTTAAGAGGTAATCTACAATTACTAAATCTAGCATTTCAATAATGTTGTAAGATAGTTTTTTGATTTGTATGCTTGGACATATCTCTCAAGAAGTATTTCTAATGTCTAAATATAAAATCATTTGTAACTTAAGCTTATGGAAATTTATGTTGTGAGATGGAGATGTTGATAAGAACTAAGGTTGTTTGGGTATTATGAACATGTATTGGTTGGTTTAGGTTAACCTCTAATTGTGGTGAGTTTTATTTTGGATTTTATCATGGTTATGTGATAAAGGATTAGTCCCGATGATTGTGTAAAGATCTTTCTACCATGTGGAAGACATGTGTATGATCAACTTTGGTGGTTGTTGGGATTCATTTTGTTTATTAATTAAGTTTACATACAACAAAATTTATCATTCGAATATTGAGATGATTTCATTAAGACATTGTAAGGGAGGATGTGTAGGTATTCAATTGGTTGGGTTGAGGATGGAGATGTGAAGTTTTTAGGGGGTAATGAGATTGGTCAAGAAGGGCATGCCAGACAAGTGTGCCTAGTAATATGACGATTTAGATACTACTCTACCCTTACTTTTAGCTAGTCTTTTCCTAATTGATCACTCGGGGACGAGTGATGGGTAAATTTATATATATGGTGATGACCTGATTCCGTCATTAGGGAAAAGTTAATGAAGAAAGAATTAGGGCCAAAAAACTTTTTGGTAGTAACTTGGAATTCCTACCCTAGTCCATATTTCGAAGAAATCAGAGTCATTAAGGTATAGGGAGATCTAGTAATGAATAAGAGATCTAATTGTGAATTTGATTACATGAGTGGATAGGTAAGACGATCTAGAACCCGTACGACTCTATGAAATCGAATTTGGGCGAGTAGAACTCCCAGAAATGATCTTAGTGTGAACGATTACATTCTTTCTTCGTTTAGGCCGCCATGGTTGGGATTTTGTGGGCCAGACACAACTTTAAGTCATAAATAAACAACGACCTTATTTGACACTTTTCGAGTTTTAGAGCTAAGTAGATGACACCGGGAGAGTTCTTGACTATTTTCACCATTCTTGAGGCTTAAGGTAAGATTTTAACACTCGGAATTTGTTTTTCGATAGAACCTATTTTCTTGGGTTACTATAAACCGGGAAGGGTTTTGATATGAGAATTATAAGGAAAAAAGTCATAAATTGAGTATTAGGCTCTTAGGTTTGGTCAAAGGTTATTGGGTTTGTATACTCCGAATAATTAGACCTTTGATTAGTGATCTTATGTATATTAATTGTGTAGACCTAGAATAAGCGGAAAGAATTCGAAAAGGAAAGATTCAAATGCCTAAGGGGATTCAATCTTGAATTAGAGGTAGGTGATGGTTGTGATTTCATGTTGGTGTGATATATGATTGTAATTCCTTCGTTATAATGCATGTATGTATGCGAATGTTGCATTATTTATCACTCTAATTGAATGAGAATGATTAAATAATTGTATGTCATGAATTACCTCTTGTTGTATGATCTTGATGATGTACTTGTGTGTATGATTTTGGTGTGTGAACAAGATCGAATTGTCACATTCCGGCAAGATAACTTGTATCAAATTTCAATTTCTGTGATAATTATGGGATCGGTTGCCACATTTCGGAATAAATATTTGATCAGACTACCACATTCCGCCATAAATATTGGATTAGATTTCCATATTCTTGCATAATTATTAGATTGATTTCCATGTTTCGGTATAAATATGTGATAGATTGGACATTTTGATAGTTTAATCATTTGGGTTTGTGTCCATGAGAGGACTATTGGATTGGGTTCCGTGAAAGGATCATTGAATTGTGTTGTGTATCTACTTATGATGATTACATTCATATCTAATGATTATTGTTGTAGAAAGTAAAATTGTTTCTCTAAAATGATTTAATTGTATATTGTTGAGAATTGTAAAACTGTTTGTTGATGTGAATGATGATAATATTATATATGTTTGGAATATGCATGTTTTATAATGTTGTGTTTACTTACATTTGTTTCTCTTATTGGGATAGTCGTGTGATCTTACTATGATTGTGTACTGATACTGCACTTGCTCTTATTTTTGTTAAGTTTAGGACATCTTCTAGCAATTATTGCAGACCTCTTTTAGAAGATTAGTGACAGTTTCAAATTCAAGGGTGAGGTAGTTCTTCCAGGATTCCTTGAGTTATCTTTCACTTAAGTCCACTTTTTTTGGACATAGACTCCTTGTTAAGGTGTTGTTTAGTTTTGAGGTTCTACCCCTTGTTTTTAGACTTTTCGTCAGTAGAGTTTCTGTACAATGACTTTTAGGTTTTAGGGGTTGTATTTCTGCATTCGTGTTAGTTCATTTGTTTAGTTCCTTAATAAACAATTTAGTTATTTAAACTACTTTTGTATCTTTAAATGCCTTGTTTTTTGTTAGGTTTATTTGTTGGGTTGTAGTAATGGTTCTCCCACCGGAGGAATAGTATGGTGTCAATCACGACGGCTTGGGTCGTGATATCTCTAATATTAAATTCCCGCACTTGGCATGGGTAATTTAACTAGTTTATTATATGTAATTGAAATTATTCCAAAATATATTAAAAAGACCAAAATAAAACATTACTAGTAAATCAAATAACATTTTAGTTATTTTTTCAAAAAGCCTCACATAAAGACAAAAGAACTACCTCATATCCTACTGACACCCTTTAGTTATTTAGTGCAAAAAATATTTGAAGAAGCAAAGGCCACCATTGGAGGGTTAACCTCACGATTGTTTCCTTCTTTGTTAATCTACTTTTCTTCATCAACCTCCGATCTCGATTGCAGATCTAGACTTGGTGGATTGCTGTATGTTTTTTCACTCCCCATCATTACTGGTTTATCTGTTGAACATTGCTTTATTTTTTGAAAAATTGCAAAAAACTAAACACATTTGAGATGTGGATGAAATTTTGATGTTTTTTTTGGTGAATTTATCGGTGAGAGGACATTCTTTTAGTTTTCATTTTTTTTAGAGTTAACATATGGGGAACAAAAACAAGATTTTTTTGTTTGTTTTTCGTATCTTGAACTTTTTTTTTTGATGAAACTAGGGTTATGACAGTTTATAAGTGTTTCTGTGGAGAAATGCATGCTTTTACTAATATATTTTATGTATAAGGGAGTTTGGCCATGAAAATTAAGAGGAATTGAAAAAAGTACTTTTTAACTCCAAATCACTCACAAAAACTCAAAAACAATTATAGTCACAACCTTTGAAATGAAGTTATGCAGTAAATCAGATATAAAGTTTCTTTTCTTTTTAAAAATTTGATTTTAAATAAAGGTATGAAATTTGTGGAGGATCATATAAGTAGTGGAATCAGTGATACATATCATCGTTTCTTTTGGAAGTCAGTTCTTCCCATTCATTTTTCTTTTGGGTGCTTTTTCTTGAGGAGATAAGCATTAGAGCGCCAAAATTTGATACATATGATATGTTTCCGGTGACTTGTTTTTAGAATGGATAAGAGTGATTTAAATATGCTTAATGCGGAAAAGAATGCCTGTAATAGTGATGTCATTTTGTCCAATGAGTCACCGGTCAAGTACGAAAGTAGTGTTAAGATTGACAAAATCAATGTTGAGGACAAGAGACATGATCAGAGTTATTCGAAGGAAAAGGACTTGAAGAATGTTAGAAGAGTGATAGAGGACCAACTCAACGTTATAAATTAGCAACATGCATACAACAATGTGGTGTTGGAGAACAAAAAACTTACAATTGGTGCTGGAACGGATGAGATGGTAAGTGTTTATGTGACGTTGACTAATGATGAAGTACATAATATTGATGAAGTAGAAGTGAATGAAGTTGATCAGAGTGAGAAAATGATCTATGAGGTTAATAAAAATGGGAATAATATGATGGTTGATAGATCAGAGGACAAGTTTCCAAAAGTCACAATCGAAGTTACGGGTTCTTCTGCATTTATAGATGAGGATGATGAAGGGTCCCATGAGGTTCAAGCTGCTTTTACAAGAAAACTAAGCACGTTTTATCGGGAGAAGGGCATGGAATTTAAACCACCTAGGTTTTATGGTTAACAACTTAATTTCCTAAAGTAAGTGTATAAATATTTTATCATTGAGCCTTTTTATTTTCATCTTGTTCCTGGTACGAATTATATATTGTCACATTCTCTTGCTAGGTTATGCAGATCTGTGATAGATTAGGTTGCTATGACCGGGTAAGCCGCCTTTTACTATGCACTTGTATTTTACATTTTTAATTGAATCAAGAATTGCAGAGGATATTAGTCATTTGCCCAATAAGTAAGTTATAATGTTTGGATTAACCATGATTTTATGTTGTCATTATTGTGAAAGTCTTTTCGTTGGTTATTCATACAGCCGTGTGAAAAGCATTCTTGAGGGCTATGTTTCTCCTTCCAAATATCACACTGTGAACCTCAAGTTTGAGAGAGGGTATTCTAAATTTATTTTTAAGAAATAAGCAATGTAGCTTCGTTGTTTATAGTATAATTAAAAAAGAATCACGTGGTGGTTGTGTATTTTATTTGTTACTAAATTAATTAATGATGCAACATGTTATGAGTTTGTGAGATGAATTTTATGTTATTCCCATCTACCTTTAATGGTGTATACATTACTTTATCTTTGTAGGTAACTGAATTAAGGTTGTGGCGGAAAGTGAGGGACACCTATAATCCCCCCCCCCCACCCCAATCGAGCATTTAGTTAAGGCTGGTTATTTATGTTTTTGGGCAACTGGATATGAACATTTCTCCTTTATTTATCAAACATCAACTTCCCAAATATATATGTGTCAATGTTTTACTAATGATGTGCCAAGATTTTGAAGTTTATTTCTGTTTCTTTGATGTGAAATGTTACCATATATTTTGTGTACATGGAAGAGGAATAAGCTGCTTGGTTGCTAAAACAGCATACCAGAAGGTGGTAGAACAATTGTTCATGAATTATATACAACCTTAATAACTACCCACGTTGTTTCAACTGTTTGTTTGGTTTGAAATTGACATAGACTTTAAGAAAGTAAATAATTTTTTGAATCTTGAAGCCTTGGTTCAAAATAGCACTTGGAATAGTTATTTTACTTAAATTATAACAAGTTTTTTGATATACAAAAATAATATGAATTAGGGAGAAACTCCATGAAGGAAAATTAATGATTCATATAAATCGCTTGGTAGGAAATGTCCCGAAGAAATCCTACGAGTAATGTAATCTTGTTACATAGAAAAGAGAAACTATTGCCTTTTTTTCTGATGAATCGAATTTATCGACTAAAAAGGTTATCAATTAACGGTAATTTCTTGAAAGATATGACACATGTACGAAATTCAACCCCATCTCATGAGCGCTGGTTTGTCCATTTCCATATAAAGAGTTGAATTTCTCATCCCTCTTCCAATGTGTGATTTCTTAACATCCCCCCATAGCCAGACCTCAACGAGAGCGTGAACCATTATAAATGGGGACCCAACATTGGTGAACAACAAACTGGATGAGTCTAACTCTAATGTCATATAAAGATATGACACCGGAGTCTACCTAAACCTCAAAAACTAACTCATGAGGGGAGATTCATCCAAGCCATTTAAGGACCCCAATTTCCCATTCATCTTTTGATATGGGTTTTTTTAACAATTACAACTGAAATGATCGAAAAGAAAATGTGAGTCAATGTATGCTCAAGGTTGAAAATATCATTAAAAATGATTAAAAAGAAGAGTCTCTTAATTACATAATTTTAAATGGAAATTGTTAATTTTAATTAGTTTTAGGTGAATCCCCGCACCCGTATACTTACAAGAATCCATATCCCTGAATCTTATCATGAAGGATCCAACATCTAGATCCGCACCCGTATCGGACACCCTCTCCTACTCTCTGATAAACTTAGGCTTTAAGTGCTAAGAAACATACACTGCATTAAATACAAACAACAATATACCTAAGGAATGTTGCATCTTTATTTTTATTAGATCTTGGTCAAATATAGACGATGAGGGATATTATACACGTATGTGAGTGGTGGCAATTGGTTCTGGAGTTAAGCACCAGGGATTTGAAGCCTAAAATATTTACAGATGCTTCTGAATAGGGAGTCTAGACTTTATCAGATAGAGATGGGATGCTTCCTTATTCTAGATTTACTCAATGTGAAATGAGTGTCGATGTCTGATGTTTCCAATTAGATGAGTAAGTTAGAATATAGAATGGGGCTATAATGTGCAAGATATCTTTTGATGCTCAAATAAGATAATAATTTACCGGATTGATAATCAACTAAAAAATAAGAATTTACTGGAATGATAATCAACTGAATGCTTATGACAATATAAATGCCATCTATGCACTTTCATACGACTCTCTAAATGCTTTTTTGAGTCTCTGATAATCTTATTTGTGAAGCTTCTATGAGAAGTTAATAACCTAAAGTTTTCTTCCCTTGATAGTTATTAGCATATTTTTACTACTGTCCACCTTGCTACTAATATTCGGTATAAGGTGAGTTTTTGAGTTCTGAATTATGTCGCCTTGTTTTTGGGTAGGTGGTTTGCGATGTTATCTCTCATGTGGGTTGTACAGAAGGACAGGGGGAGAGTGTTTGAAGGGAAATTTATTCATATATGGCTTGTATACGGAATTTTCCTCAGTCATTAACAAAGTATTTAACCTTATCAAAAAAGTTGTGGGTGCTTTTTAAAGTATGCACATTCTTATGGACTTATTCGTATATGGCTTGTATACGGAAATTTATTCATATATGGCTTGTATACGGAATTTTTCCTAAGAAGTTTTCTACTCTTACTTTTTGTTTATGCACATTCTATTATCTCATGATTTCTCTGTATGTTAGTAATTCTCCAATATGAAAGACATATGACACAAAACGGAGAACTTCAACTTCCTCCTAGTTCTTTGGGTGATAATGAGGTTACACAATGTTTACATTTTTGTAATGTTAAGTGTCTTCACATCTACAGTATGTTGTACTCCTTTTAATTGATATATGGATAAGCCTATTACTCTAAGTAGTTGAATCATCGACGTATTTGACGTTGATCAAGTTCTCAAAGTTGATCACGGAGATCCTTCTTTATTTGACTTCGACAGAAATCAATATGGACTTACTTTGGGATAAGGGCCACTAGGAAAAGAATTAGGTCATGAAGTTCGTTATTACTTCATCTAATTGTCGAATCAACTTACGTAGCCTTGAAATAAATGTATATATACACAAAAATTAACTATTTAAAGAAATTTTTCTTGGAAGTGGTTACCAAATTTCTGCATCAAGTAGGGCAGTAAGAGAATCAGATGCTCGTTGTAGGTAGACTTGCAGGAGGTGTTATTCTTTGTTATGGTGAGGTTGTAAAGGTCTGCTGCTGAATCCTTGTAGAGGTTTTTGGGTATTGATTTTCTCAATTTTATCTTGTCTATTTCCATTTACAAGTAATTTTGGTGTTTTTCATCTTGCATGGGAAAGGAGTGCCAACAATACGTCAAAGCCTGCAAAGAGCCTAAAAACTAGTGGTAAGATTGTTCGTCAATTCTTTGCCAACTTGACTTTTTCATGTATCTCTATCAAGAGTTGTTTTCTCCTCACAATTTCTCAATATTAAGTTAAATGGCACTCTCCAAAACTTTGGCCTTTAGTGGCTGTTAGTTAATATTGTAACTATATCAGGATCACCTCCGAGATCTTTAGTTTTTGCTCTAACTTATACCCTATTAAAAGGAAATAATGACCGCAACAGAACTTCTTGTTGTATTGTGGTTCTCTTAAGCACCACTAACTAAATAGAAATCCACAACTTTATTTACTGGCCCAAAGTGGCAAGCCCACCAAAAACAAAATTATAGAACTTTAAAAGGGCAAGTCTACTAGGAAAGCTCCAAACAACCCTCTTTTTCTGCAAATTTGGGAAGTCTCTATCAAATTCATCTGAGACTAGACCGAACAAATGGTAAGATTTATTCCCTCTAAACCTTGTTTGCTCTTCTTATCTCCTTGCTCTAACATTCCGTCTTCCTTGAAGTGCAAAGGTTTGTGCGATTGTTTCCATGATCTCAACCATTCAAGAATTTTTTTCCGTAACGTCTTGCTGCGGTACCTTCCTTTGTAAGTTCTAAACCAACTTATGCTATTCTCTTCTTGTACTAATAAATTTTTTATCTCTTTACTGCATTGTAAAGCTCTGCCACTAGATCTGTAATGTTCTATAATATTTGTTGATGAAATTGTAAATTGAGATCAACTTCATTGAAAATCAACACTTGTGACTCATTTGAGTATCTTGTATTGTTCTATTCTCGATGTTTGGTATATTTGAAAATTCTAGTAGTTCTCATGTGATTAATGTCACTGCATTTTCTTGTCCCCCATCCCGTTCTTGATCAATTTTCTTTGTTCTGATTCTTAACGTAGGAAATTGTTTCTTTTCTAGGTTTAAGATTTTCCTACCCTGTCTTGGTAATTATATAAAAGAATTATAAACATGTCTACCGCCAGATTAGCTAATAATCAGCAAAAGTATTACCTTCTCTGTGCAAATGTTGAATCCAAACTTGACAATCTTGAGAAAATCCCCATATGTCATCAATTATGACCGCTAAATTCCAATGCACTTTCCATACCCTTGTGAGAAATTTGATTAGCACTTGTGAGTTTGTTTCTAGATGCGCTTGTCTATTTCCTTTTGTAACACAATGTGCCAAAGCCTCTCTAATTAATATTGCTTGTGCTGCTAGATTAGTCCCCTCTTGTATCTCTTCCCGTTGTGCATAAATTAGATCGCCAATAGAGTTTCTAATGATAAAGCAATAAGTAATTCTTCCTGGATTACCTCTAGATGCACCATCAGTACTGCATTTAAGAATTCCTTCTATTGGTTTTAAAAGATACTGGTGTAGAAAATGTAGTTTTGGCTTATACTTCTCCAAATATGAAACCATTTAGGCCAGCATGATGGTAAATCCTGTAGCTTAGGGTAGACACATCTCCCTAGTGTCCACAAATCAGAATTGATCTTGTAAACCAAGTTGTCGTAGGATGATGGCTGCCATGTTTTAGAATATTTCTCCTCTTCCATAGGTTCCATATCATGATAGTTGGTACAACTATCATAAGTTGTTTTAGAATTGGGAAACAATCACTTGTCCACCATTTAATTACCACTTGTGATACCTGCAACCCTTCAATGTGAATACCTACAACATTACCAGACATTCTCCCCAACTTTACAGATGTATCAGAGGTTAGAAAAAGGCGAGACATCGTCTCAAATTTAGGATGTGCGCAACACAAGTATCTTAATGCAATTAATGCCCATGCTTTGCACTACTTCTCAACAGGAACCCTGAACTTCCACATTCTCCATAAGAAAAAAGATTGTTTAAATGGCAGCTTTTAAATCCACATATTTTTGAAAATATCTTCCTCCTGATCTTTGTGCCTGATGTAGAATCCTTACAGAGAAATCACCACTAGCCTCAAGCATCCAAAATGTCTTATCTAGCCTATTTGTTTGCTTTGGTGGTGGAATTGCCACTAGCCTCAAGCATCCAAAATGGCTTATCTAGTTCAATTTCATACTCTCTTTCCTCTAGAAAAATGTGATATAATGTGATAGAGCATGGAACGATATCCAAGCTAAAACTGTGGTTGTTTCTGCCTCTGCATTAAACCATGGTTCACACATGAGGAGTCTCATTTGATAAAAACCTTCCTTTGCTCGAATAAAATATGGAGGTTTTGCATTACTTGGACATAATATTCAAAAGTTGTGAGCGGAATCAAAACGTGCCTATCCCGTAAAAACCAATCTTGCATTTTGCCTTTGGATTTCCTCCATTTTAGTCCATCCATAAGATAATTTGCCGATGATAGCAAACTGTAAGTCCTCTTGTATAATCATATTATTCACTTCTTCTTCCTCCCATAAAATAGTTGGCTCGCAATGTATGTTGTGTTTTAATAGGTATAGGCTTGACTATATGAGAACTTCAGAATTAAGCGACTTCAAATAAGATGCTTTCAATGGAATTGGTGGGATTTCACAACCAGGGAATGGTAGCCAACCACTGTTGGCAGTGTCCATAGCGCTAGGCGGCGTTGCTAGGCAAGCTAGGGTTTTGTTAGTAAAAAATAGGGATCCTAATTTTGTCGAAATCCATTTGTGTACATATGCCAAAAAGAATCTCGAACTATTGAAAATCAAACGAAAGTATCGTTTAAGTCGTACTTTATCTTGATCCTTTCTTCTAATGTATTTATCTCTAAAGTAAATCTAACTTATTATGATCAAATCTAGAATTTTTCATTAAAAACGCTAGTGGTAATTCTTGTATTCTACACTCCATCATTTGAAATTGCATTTGTTTGTTTTATTCTAATAAGTTCTTTCGTCGCTTGCCGGATTGGTCTTTGAATGGCATTCAATTTCAAGTCATCATTGGGTACAATGGAAGGCTATACTAATTAGTTGGGATTAAGTTTAACTCATGTTAGCGTGTTTACTTTAGCTCTGATGCTCTCTAGTAGTTTGTTAGTCTTGTTAAACTTACATGTTAATAGAAAATGTAGAGAGAAGTTTTAGTTCTATAGAAACTGAAAACATTATAATATTGGATTCTGGACGTTGCAAAGGGATGGGGTAAACCTCACTCCAGTGTAATAGACAGCACTAGCAATCCTTATGACGAGCTCGATCGAGAAAGTATGCGGAGAGTTTCAAACCTGAGACCCCCATTTGGGAGTTCCCCTGCTCAACGAACTTGATAACCCTTGTGGGTGTTCTAGATAAATTATTGTGTAGGCTATCCACTTTTGTATACAATGCCACTAATAGTTTGTTTTATTGGAGCAAGGGGTGTATCTATTCTTTTGGGTTGCATGTTACAAGCAATGAAAATTAACATCCTTAAAATGAAATCCGACAATCATTGGGATTAGTAACTGTCGGGCTGAGGACATCGCTCACATGCATTCTCTAACTTTTGATCTCTGTAGGATTATTATTCTTCTCAAGACCAACTTCATAGTGAATAGGCTTACTACAAGATAGAAACTAGAAAAGGCTTACTATTGTTAGAAGTTGGATAGATATCTTGTACAGCGGCAGTTTTTACTACCCAAAAGAAAAAGAGTACTAGGAACTACAATAGTATTTCTATTCCTCTATCTGTTTATGGTTCTTCCTTTTCTAATGTAAAGACAAATTGCTTTCCATCTTCCAGGTTGGATGTCCAAGTTGTTGATGTTGGACCCCCAGCTGATTGGGTGAAAATCAATGTTCGTGCAACAGTAAGTTCCTCTCAAAAGTAAAAGAATTAAGAACCTCTAGATTATGAATTTCCATTTCTCTCATGTGATTTGTAATGATTTTATTTATACAGAATGATTCCTTTGAGGTTTATGCACTGGTGCCTGGGCTTTTACGAGATGAGGTATAATACAAATTGTGCTTCTTGTTTCCACTGAAGTGCTTTCAATTTGTTGTCTTGTGTGCACTCTTATGACTTGTTGATGTGTTTGTATTATTGCTTAGAATGATATAGTTTCTGATTTTTGCAATTGGTTTTGGGTCAATGTTAAGTTAACAATTTTTGCTTCATCTCGTTAAATGGAAAAACAACCTTCTAATAGGTGGTGTTGATATTTTATTTTTATATGTTCATTACGCAACCTTTATAAAAAGATATGCATCTCCAGAAAATCTTGTGTATATATTTTATTTTTTATATTTACACTATAGTAACTTCTGATTGAGACTTAAATAATCTGCTAGCTTTTACAAACTTGTATTTTACTATTTAATTGATTCATTTAAGTTTTACTGTAAAAAATTTCCGCAAAGGTAGTAATTTAACATCATAAGACCACTAAAGTTTAGCTGGATAATTGTTTCAACTTGTGTTGCCTTTTGTTTCCATCAAGTGCATTCAATTTGTTTTCGTCTTTTTACACCATCTCAAAGATCTAATGCCCATATATCTTTGTAAACATAGCTACGGGTTCAATCTGATCCAACTGGTCGCCTAGTCATTACCGGTCAGCCACACCAACTTGATAATCCTTGGGGTGTTACTTCCTTCAAGAAGGTACTCACAATGCTATTTATTTTACTAATTTTGACTTTGCTAGAGTAATACAATCTTTTCCTTACTTGCATATTTTTGGACTAGTAATTTTCTCTGGCAAGGAGAAACAGTCATGCAGAAAACTTGATATTCCTTTAATGGATCTGAAAACTATATCATTGTTACGTTTCTTTTTTTTGATCACAACACTTTAAGAAGTGAACGACAATCCAAAGGTTCTCCATTTTTAAGCTGGGTGACATAATTTTTCTTTCAGGTGGTCACCTTACCTGCTAGGATTGATCAACTTCGGACCAACGCTATTCTCACCTTTCATGGGTGTCTTCATGTTCATGTGCCCTTTGCGTCGCAAAATCTTTGAGTTAACATATTGATATTGTGGGTCAAAAACTTGGCCATAGTTGTTTAGTTCTTGTTGATGATATTGTGGGTCAAAAACTTTGAATGGACAAGAAAGGAAAGGAGGTATTTCGGCTAAAGCCGCCCAGTAGAAACTTAAATTGCTTTTGAAAGACCGATGGATATGTGATGAACATAGATTGGAGTAGCATGTTGTTTTGATACTGAAACCTATCTCTCATTTTTAGCATTTGACAATTATATTATAATCTCTAAACACATACTTTCTTGAAGTACTCTTTCAGAAACACTATTTGAGTTTGCACACTAACCAAAATATGCACGTTTTGAAAGTTTAGCTAATCAGGCTCAAGATGTTTATCAAAATATTAGTAACAACATCTTCATTGTTGGGGACTCGTATAGTATCGCTAAGTACCTAGCATGGAGTTCCTCTCCTAATACGCTCCTTGCATGTGGTTTGATTTTGCGATTTGTTGGGGGGTCTCAACTCCCATCCGATCTCCCCATCCTCCCTCCAAATCATTTTTATTTCTAAATTAAGCCTACCCTATTGTTTCTTCTAAGCATTAGGAAGATGATAATGGAGAAGATTTGCTTGAGAATGGAGAAAAAATTTAGAGTTTTGCAGGATGAAAATTGCTTATTAGGTAGCAGGAAAAGAAGATATTTAGGGAATTGTGTTACTTTTTGGAGTTGTCCGGAGAAAAATTGGGTTCAATCAATGGGGAATATAATGTTTAAAACGAATAAGAAAGAAAGAGAAACTAGTTTGGAGAATGTCCGGTTGGGAGCGTTACCCAAGAATAGGAGTACACCATTCGAATTTAGTCAGAGCTCCAATTGGGGGCACTGGGTGGGAAACAAAAAAAATAAAGAAAAAAATTAGCGAGGACATGAATGCACTTTGTAGGTTAGCCTATACGACTCTATCTAAATGTGGGGTGTTTCGTGTACTGAGCTGTTTGTTAGCGTAAACGTAAATTAAAGAACAAAGAAGAACAACAATATTTAACGTGGTTCGGATAAAGATGACCTACGTCAATCAAAAAACAACTTCTCCAATATTTATTTCACTCTATAAAGAATACAAGTGAAATACTACAACAGAGAGAACACAAATATCTACAAGGCAAGTGAGAGGATGATATGAAAATAAATTAAGATCTACCTATTTATAGGAATAAATTCATCATATTGATGTCATCTATGACATCACTATGTGTCAAAAATTTCAAGGTTAAGAAAATGAAACCATTTTTGGTTTACCCAAATTTCACCTACCAAGATACCAACTTTATTTTGTACTAATTATTTTCCTACCAAATATTCATGTTAATTCATCTTCCATTTAGTTTCTTCCACAAGAACCAAACCAACTTTTTCAATCTCCACGTTGGTTTGTGTTCCAAGCATGCATATAAACAACTTCGGCCAAAACTTCTAAGCTTACTGGACAATCCCGTTGTAACAAACAAGAAGAATCAAAACTTTTGATGAACTTACCAGCTCCACCTAGCAGTTGCTCTCTTAGAGTTGCAAAAATTGATGCATACTCCCGTCAAGTCCTTGAAGTGTGCAAACTTGGCAAGCGGGACTATTTGGTTAACATGTCTGTAGCGTTATCGTCTGTTTCTCAACCTTGATATCTCCCTCTTCTACGACATCTTGAGTAAAATCAAATCTCTCATCATTGTGTTTGGTGTGATCATAAAATATTTGATTTTTAATCAAATGAATAGAACTTTGACTATCACATCTTAGAATTGATTCGAGCTGAACCAAACTTAATTCTTCCACCAAACCTTTCAACCAGATAGCTTCTTTCACTACCTCCATTGCTTCCATAAGTTTTGACTCTATTGTAGACAAAGCAACAATCGACTGTAAAGTCAATTTCCAACTAACGGCACTACCAACGAGAGTAAAGATGTGTCCAGTTGTGGACCTTCTTCGATCAAGATCCCCTGCATAGTCAGAATCTACATAATCGAAAAATTGAAATACCTTCACTTTTCCAAAAGGTTAGGCCAACATAAGGAGCTCCTTTGAGATATCTCAATATCCACTTGACAACTTTCCAGTGCCTTTTTCCTGGATTTTCCATGTATCTGCTTACCACACTTACAGATTGAGAAATATCTGAACGTGTGCACACCATAGCATACATTATTCTACCAACTGTGCTCTCATAAGGAGCCTTTGACATATGCTCCACCTCATCCATAGACTAAGGATTTTGTAACTCTGAATGCTTGAAATTATAAGATAACGGTGTACTTACAGGCTTCTTCATATGGATATTGAATCTTTCAAGAAATTTTTTGATGTACCTCTTTGGAGAAAGATGTACAACACCATTTTCTCTTGAAATCTCCATTCCAAGGATTTTCTTTGCAACTCCCAATTCCTTCATGTCAAATTCTTTGCTGAACAGTTTTATCAAAATATTTATCTATGTGATGCTGTTAGCAGCAATAAGCATATCATCAAAATATAATAATATATAAAACATATAGTTACCAGACATCTTTTTGTGATACACACAACTGTCAAATGCACTCTTTAAAAATCCATGTTTAGTCATGAATGCATCAAATCTCTTGTACCATTTCTAGGGGATTTCATCAAACCATAAAAAGACTTCTTCAGTTAGCATATACTGTCTTCTTTTCCTTCAGCTAAGAAACCTTCATGCTGATCCATATACATTGTCTATTCAACATCACCACGTAATAAAGTAGTTTTGACATCAAGCTTTTGAAGCTCTAAACCAAATTGTGCAACCAATGATAGTAGCACGCGAATTGAGCTATGTTTCACTGTAGAGAAGATCTCATTGTAGTCAATTCCCTCCGTCGGGATGAAACCCTTTGCAACCAATATCGCCTTGAACCTAGCATCTTCCACTTCTGTAATACCTTATTTGTTTCTGTAGACCCATTTGCATCCAGCTATCCTTATCCCCTTTGGCTATTTAACTAAGACCTATGTCTCATTTTTGTGAAGAGACTCCATCTCTTCCATCATGGGTACCTGTCATTGTGCAGCATCTTTGCAAGAAGTTGCTTCAATATATGAAGAGGGCTCAAGATCCTTAATCTCTTCTTCTGCAGCTACGAATGCATGTGCAATAAGATTTTCTTGCTCAATAAGATGTTCCGATTTCCATATCTGCCTTTTGTCCCTTCTCTTAGAAATTGTGTATTGTTGATTGGCAGCAAGTTCTTTAAGATTTGCATATTTTGACTCATCAATTTGAGTCTATTGATCTCATTCCTTAGTAACCTCCACCGGTAGCTCCACCTGCTCGTTGTTCTCGTCTCTTGATAACTCCACATAAATTTTACAAGGATCAAGTATATAGGATTCATCAAAGGTAACATCTCTACTAGCTAAAAATTTTAGTAAAGACAAGCACCAAATTTATTACCATTTTACTCCATCTACATATACTACAAATATGGATTTTTTATCCCTTCGTTCAAGCTTTCATTCATTAACATGATAATAAGCTGGACCCCAAAATATTTATAGGCATGAATAGCTATAGGGTTCACTTGACCAGACCTCATTCGGAGTTTTAAAGTCAATCGCTGATGTTGAAGACCAATTGACAAATGAGAAGTAGTATGAACTGCTTCAGTCCAAAATACTTTGGACATACTGGCTTGTAAGAGTATACAACGAACCTTCTCAAGAAGAGTTCTGTTGATTCTCTCGGCAACTCCATTTTGTTGTGGTGTGTGCCTAACCGTATTATGCCTTGCAATCCCATAAACCTTAAAAAAAATCATTGAACTCTTCACTGCAAAAATCCAAGCCATTTTTTGTGCGAAGATACTTGATTTTCCTCTCTTTTGATTTTCAACCAAAATCTTCTACTCATTAAATGCTTCAAAAGCATCACCTTTTGTTTTCAGGAAATGCACCCAAAACTTTCGTCAATGAATGTGAGAACATACCTCTTTCCTCCCTTCGATGGAAGCTTAGAGGGACCCCATAAGTCTGAATGGATGTAGTCTAGCACCCCTCTCATCTTGTGTTTGCCAGTGCTGAAGCTGACCTTTTTCTGCTTCCCTAAGATGTAGTGCTCACAAAGTTCAAGTGTGCTGATCTTTTCACCATTCAAAAGGTTGTGGTTGCTCATCATCTCCAATCCTCGCACGCTCATATGTCCTAGTCTCATGTGCCATAATTTTGCCTTGTCCTTATTATATAACTGCACTGTAAATGTATTTACAGAGCCAATAATGGTACTTCCTGCAAGTGTGTAAAGGTTATCGTCCAGCTTGGCCTTCAACATGACTCAATACCCTTTAGTCACTTTCATATTTCCTCCTTCAAACATGTACTTATAGCCTTGTTTATCAAAAGTAACCAGGGAGATCAAATTCTTCTTCAGATCAGGAATATGACGGACTTCTGTAATAGTCCTCACGATTCCATCATGGCATCGAACACGAACTGAACCAATGCCGACTATTTTACAAATTGTAATATTGCCAATTAGTACGATTCCTCCACTTGTTTCATAGCTACTGAACCAATCTGTTCGAAATGTCATATGCAGAGTACAACAAGAGTCTAAGACCTATTTGTTGTCATAGACTTCACTATTGCATGAAGTTGTTAGTACATAATCATTATTGTTATTATGTACTTTCTCAACAATGGATACACTCGCCCTTTCTTGGACTTCAAAGCAATCTCGTTCAAAGTGCCCCTTCTAGTGACAGCCCCAAAACTCCGCATTCTTTTTTTTCACACGAGACTTTGATCTGTACTTCCATTTTCTCCTTTCCTGTTGGCTAGTACGACCTATTACAACGAGTACACTAGCTTCGTACTTTTGTCTCTTTCAAAATGCATTTTCGAACATCACAAGAGTTAAGTGTTTGCCGCATCATGGAATTCTCAATATCACGATATTTTCAAGTCAATGAAAATAGCAAAGAACATATAAGCGTCTCCTCATCCTTTTTAATTCCAGCAGTTTATAAGTCCATCACTAATTTATTGAGCGCATCTATATGGTCTTGCAATAAAGTACCTGAATGCATCTTAAATGTATGAAGACACCAAAGTAATAACATTCTTGATGTTTGTGACTGGTCCTAGTAAGGTCGTTCTAGCTTTTTCCATAACTCCTTGGTCGTCTCTTCAGTATTTTTACTCACTTCACAAAGTACGGTATGTGCAAGGTACAATTGTATTACACCCAATGCATCTCCTTCAATCTTCTCCTTGTCGGAATCCGATATCTTATCAAGGTATTTTCCTCCAATAGCATGGATTGAACCTTCCCTCTGGAGTAACGCCATCATCTGGATCTTCCATATATTGAAGTTGTTGCGCCCACTAAATCTATCAATATCGAAATTCATAGAACTCATCTTTACTTGTTCTTCCTTTTCTACTACAATGTATTTGAAACTACAAAAAACAAAAATAATTCTTTTTTGAAGTGGAAGTTAAGACTGTGCTACAACCACGGAGCATACTCAGACAAAACCCTGGCTCTGATACCAATTGTTAACGGAAATGTGAAATTAAAGAACAAGGAAGAACAACAATATTGAACGTGGTTCGAATCAAAATGATCCTACGTCCACCAAAGAACAACTGCCCCAATATTTTTTCACTCTATAAAGAATAAAAGTGAAATGCTACAAGAGAGAGAACACAAATACCTTAGAAGGTGAAAAGGCAAGTGAGAGTATGATATTAAAATTAATTAAGACCTACCTATTTATAGGATTAAATTCATCCAATTGATGTCATCCATGACATCACTGTGTCAAAAATGTCAAGGTTAAGAATATGAAACCATTTTATGGTTTACCTAAATTTCACCTACCAAGATACTATTTTTGACTTTTATTTTGTACTAATTATATTCCTACCAAATATTCATGTGGATTCATCTTCCATTTAGTTTGATTCCAGAAGAACCAAACCAGCTCTTTCACTGTCCTTTTGCAATATTGCATTTATTGCTTTCTACAGTTGAGGTCACTGCACTGAGGTGTGATCACTTGACTTGGTGATCTAACTCAATCTAAGATACTGAACAGGTTTAGAAAGGAGATTGACGTGTATGTATTGGTAAACTGCGAAAATATATCTGTCAAGTTACAGATCATTTTGCAAAAATTGACAACTTCTTATTGTAAATATACAGAGTTAGAAATGTGACGCAACTTGCTTCAACATATCACATAAACCTCTTTAGTATTTCTCTATCTCTCCCTGTCGTAAAGATATTAAAATACTTCTTTTGATCATGAAAATTTTCCTTTTTTTTAGGGCTGACCTTTAAGAAAATGAGATTTAGTCATAGAATATCAAAATTCAATTCAACTTGACTTGAATTATTAAGAAAAAGTTGATGAGGATGATGAAGTTACTGCTGCTGAAGGGTTTTATGTTTTGTCTTTTGCTCAATCTTTTTCAATTGGTGATGGTAGAGCTTTTTTGTACTGGTTCTATTGTATGGTTAACTTCAATTTCATACCTGTGAAAGAGCTAAAGAAGCTTATATTCATGGAATTCAATGTTTTGTCTTGTCATGGATGAACTTGCGTGAACAAAATCTTACCGTAAAAAAAGAAAATAGTTCCCGAAAGGTTCAACAAGATATTTGACATACAAGCACTCACGAATGCAAAGATTCTGAGATAGTGTGCACAAACTCAATTACAGATTATATATCTTTAGTTCCATTGGATATTAATTTCTCTTAGTTGAAACTAAATCAGTGGCATATGTTGTACTGGTGTCATAAAGGTAGATGATTTCACTTGATTGATACTATATATATATATATATATATATATATATATATATATATATATATATATATATATATATATATATACTACCTAAAAGCATGAACTCCCAAATATGAATGTTGAATGACTATAATACCCCCAATCAAAAATACTCAATTTATTCAATTATGTGATATTAAAAGTTAATAATTTTTAACATTAATGGATTGTGACTTTTATAATGAGTTGTCACTTTTCCAACGGGTTGTGACTTTTTTGACGGGTTCTTACATTTACAATGAGTTGCGACTTTTCCAAAGGTTCGTTGTTTTTTCAAAGGATTGGGACTTCACCAAAAGGTTGTGTCTTATTCGAAGAGTTGTGACATTTTCAAAGGGTTATGTCTTTTCCGATAAGCAAAGACATTTTGAAGAGTTTTAACTTATCCAATATGACACAATCAGAACATATTTATACTATTATTTGTTACCAATGAATAAAGGAGCTCCTGCACTTTTAAAGTACAATTTTTTTTATGGTTATACACACTTTTTCTCAAGAAATCTAAACTTGTATTTTCTATAGATGATTACATTTGAAACCCAACGAAATTCTATGTACCACATAAGAAAGAGTTGATGAAAAAATTGTAGTAAATCATTCAATAATTTACACTCATATTTTCTCCTGGTAATTTTTATCATATACATACATCAATATTATTTATATTATTTTAGAATATTAATACTCTTTAATTAGCGTACATGTTTTATTCATTAAAAAGGACTGATTTCCTACGGATAGTCGGAACAATTCTGCCTTGATATTTTTTCAGTCATAAATTACAACCATGCACTCCTTACAAATTCTTGGGGATCTTTTTTTTGTGACAATTTGAGATCATTTAAAATTTTCAGAAATTATTCATCTCCTATCCACTTATATGTTTCACCGAAGTTCTTAGCAATGAAATTTAGGTATAGACTTACTATTAAAGACGAAAGATGAGAACAAAGAAATATGCAATTATCTATAAACTTTGCTTCAAACATAAATCTTTTATAGATAGTTCGCGAGTTTTCATTTATTTTCTTATTTTATTTCTTGATTAATTTCTTTTGTGTTTTCGTTCGAGAATGAATTTATATACACACATTGTTGATTATTTTTTCGAATAAAATAAATAGACAAAGATGTGGGAGAGACAAATACAGAAATGCTACATCATTGGGGTATGATATTTCTTCTTTGTATTTCCATTTCTTATGTTTTTAACATCAATTTGAAGGAGTTTCTTCCTAATTTTGCTAAAATATCGGGCATCAACGTAGTCCATTGAATTAGTAGTTTGATGTTAAATCAATTGTTTCAAAATAGGTTTTTACTTTTACTTATAATATTATACTATAACCATGAAAATATTTATTTTTAGTAGATATGTAAGTAAAAATGAACAGAGAAGTGAAGTGTTGGTTGAAGAGATTTCAATCAAATGAAACAATGGGGTGAATATACAATGAACATATATTTTCTCCTTCATTCTTCATTATTTATGAATTGATCCACTAATTTTTACTTTTTTATACTTATATTTTGTATAAATTTCCTGTTATTTTGTATTCATTTTGATTTAAGAAAATGTTATGTCAAAAGCTACACTCTTTGCTAGCTATGTACAAATGATAAGTAAATACTGATTGATCAGAAAATGATCTTAAACCAGATTAAAGATTTTATAAAATAATACTTTAATTTTTTTCATATTTTAATTTTTTAATTGAAAAAGAATGATGTTTTCTATCATCATAGAACATCTATAAAATACTAGATACACTCACAAGACAACATCTATATGATATGTATGTTCTCATTAGAACTAATTATTGATGTAATATACTTTTGTCTATAACATTCTACTTATAAAAGTATTAGCATTCACTATATAACTACATTTTTTGTTTTTGTAAAATTACATCTATATCATAGCCTTTTTCAAATATTAATTGAATAATAATATTTTGTAAAAGATACATCATTTTTAAAGATAAAATATTTATGACAATCATTCTTAGTGTCATGCACATATTAAATTTCAAATATTAATATCTACAAGAATAATTGTACTTATATAGTGTCTATCATTTACAGTAATAACCTCAAGAGGAAAAGTTATTGTTGACCATTTTTTTATTTGGACACTGTTTTTCTGTTTTGTTGGATAAGTTTGTTTACCAAATTCGGTAAATTAAAGAACAATACTATTTCACAATTACCACTTTCTTCCCATATTTAAATTTTTGAAATGTTTCAATGATATCTGACAATTTTTGTCTAAAAATTAACTCTATGAAAATCTGTATTAATCATATAAAAGATCTTGTCCAATTCTTTCAGTTATAATTATTCATTCAATAACTTTAAATTAATATTAATTCTATTTTACAAGTTCGTATTCAATATGATATGAAACACACCGTGAAACTAGTATAACATACATACATACATACATACATACATACATATATATATATATATATGTATGTATGTTTAGAGGTAATTCAGAGTTGATCAAGATTGAATAGGCAATGTATATATACTTCATACATAATTAAGCTATATTTAGTTTTTTTGAGTATATCGTCATTTATAGGTACGCTATATTAAATAGTCATTACTTATTATATACTTTATATGACTTTTAACAAACTATAATATACAAATCAGCACATCAATTATCATTAGCGGCAAATATGTATTTTTAGAGATAATTAGCACTTTTTTAATGGAACTCAACTAATCTCGATAAAGAATTTAACACTTTTTATTAATGTCAATATTTATAATTGCTAAAAGTTGTTTTTGTTGTAGTGTATAGTCAATGTATATTTCCAACGATTTTTAATTATATGATTTATTGTAAACTAATCACTAATCTTATCTTATCATATATTATTATAAAGCGGAAAGATCTTAACTTCGAAGTTGGATTACAATTTTACCCTTTACTAAATTTAAATATTATTTAAAATGATAATTAATAAAATATTAAAAATAATTAATGTATGGTATTAATTCATTATATTTCTATATAGAATTAATTTAGAGAATTCTAAAATGGAGTTTGGTAGATGAAGTGTTATTATTTAAAAAATTAATTAGTAAAATATTAAATAATAATTATATGGTATTAATCCATTAAACTAAAATATTCGTAAACATTTAACAACAAAATGTCCTTTGAATTACTAGACATCTTAATTTATGTCACATATATTTCGATTTTAGTCAAAAACATTACATATCCTAACTTTAACCAATCTGATTCTCATAACTAAATGTTATGTATATCATCAATTTTTAAATGACTTTACAATTCCTGACTTATAATTTTCTATATCAAAAAGTTGTTTTCATTATCACTTTATATTTGCGCACACTTTGTTATTCCAATGTATAATTGTTGATGGATGATTATTGGTGGGTGTTTGCTCATAAAAGTCACTTTATGTTAATGCATACACTTAGTTATTCTAATGTATAATTGTTGATGATGGGTGTTGTTGTTCATACCATATGCTACAAGAAAGATATTGAGATTTTAATCTTGAGGAAGTTCCTCCATTCTTTTTATCTAGCATTCTTCTCCCTTAATTTTTTATTAATTAAAACTTTTAGAATTCATTAGCCATTTTAATGTTTTTAATCTTGTTTTCGAATTTATTTGGGATGAACATAATGTACATTTGTAGTTGTATAATTTATTGAGATGCTATAATAATGTAATAGATATTATAAAAAAATGTAATAGATATTGATAAACTTTTATATAGTCTCTCTTCAAACATTCTATGACATTTTTGTAATAATAACTCATGTGAAAACTACGTAACAAAATGATACAATTTCATAAAACTATTTGATATTTGATATGATTGTAAATTTTTTAAGTTTTAATTTAGTGTTATACTCCTTCTCTTTTTATTACTTAATTTTATGAATAATTATTTATACATATTGTAATTGTATTTAAATAATTTACAAATATTTATACTATGTAGCGTGAAAACACACATATTTTCAATTATGAAATTCATATTTTTAATTATGTAGAAATCGTGTAGTTATTAAAAGGGGCAAACGTGCAACACACGTTCTCGAAAACTAGTATATGTATAAAAGAGAAATCTAGGCCCGTCTACGTAGCACAACCACAACCCATGATTCCCGTTTAATTTATTTATTTCCAAAACTAGCTTTCCCTTTTAATGAAAAGATTTTACTTTTGCGAAAAGTAGTGACTTGTATGAAGATTTGCAACTTTTATTAATAGTTGTGACTTTTTTGAAGAGTTGCGACTTTTATGAAAAGTTGTGAGTTTCAAGAGAAGTTGCGACTTTTATGAAAGATAGTGACTTTCCGTAGGGTTGTAACTTTTTTAAAGATTGGTGAACTTTTAGATAAGGTACTATAAACATTTCTTTCGCTCTACCCTTTGTTGTCTATAAATTAATGGATTTCCTCTCATTTTCAAACAACGAAAATTCTGAACTTCTCCTTCTTATTCTTCTGCACTAAGACATAGATAACTACACACTAAAATTAATTGTTCGTATTCAATATGTAGTAAGGATAGATTCTCAAGTTTACTGCAAGTTGTAAATACTTTTCTTGATGTAAAAGGTGTGTTTCTTGACACTGCGATTGGAATAAATGTATAGTTTCAAATTAAACTCGATCACTCTAGTATGTTGATTTTTTCCTTTCAAGCATATAACTAATAAGTTCAACTGTTGTCCAATATGATATATTTTCCTTTAATTTTCCATTAATTAATTATTTATGATATATTTAAATGGGAAACTTTTAAATGATATATGTAAAGCAAAAGATAGGGCTGAACTTTGTACATATTAGAATTAGAAATTTGTTCACTTTTTTCATCCTTTTAAAATTTATTTATCCCTTCACCAACAATTATTTATTTGTTAGAAAATTTAATACTCCGGGTTGATGTTCATTTGATTCCCCAAGAATATGAAAGAGTAATACTTCCTGGAATCAAAAGGATATATTATATTTTCAAGTTAAAGATGATTGATTGAAGGATAAATTATAAGATGATATAATTATCATTCTTTTTTACATTATTATCGTTCGTCACTACCTAATTTTGTATGTAAAATAATATAATGTTTAAATTTAATAACTAATAGGTTGAATATTATCTTATAACTCTACAATATTGGATTCCCGCATTAGGCACGGGTAAATTTACTAGTTTATTATATGTAATTGAAGTTAATCCAAAAATATATTAACAAGACCAAAAGAAAACATTACTAGTAAATTAAGTACCATTTAGTCATTTTCTCAAATAGTCTCACAAAAGACAAAAGAATTAACCCATATCCTACTCACACTCTTCAGTTACTTAGTGCCAAATATATTTGAAGAAGCAAAAGCCGCTATTGGAGGGTTAAGCTCAGGATCATTTTCTTCTTTGTTAAACTACTTTGCTTTATCAACCTCCGATCTTGATTGCAGATTTCTATGTGTTGCAATATTTAATGGATTGCGGTAAGATTTTTTACTCTCCGACATTACTTTTTTATCTTTTGAACGTTGCTATTATTTTGAAAAAAAATGAAAAAACTAAACACACTTGAGTTTTGGATGAAGTTTTATTATTTTTTTCTGATGAATTGATCGGCGGGAGGACATTTGTTTTTAGTTTTTATTTTGTTTAGAGTTAACATACAAGGATGAAAAACATGATCTTTTCTCTGTTTGTTTTTGTATCATGATCTCTGTTTTGATGAAACTAGGGTTAGGGCTATTTTTGGTGTGTTTGTGTGGAGCAATGCATGCTCTTGTAAATAGATTTTATGTGTAAGGGAGTTTGGCCATGAAAATTGAGATAATTTGAAAAAATTACTTTTTCACTCTAAATCACTCGCAAAAACTCTAAAACAATTATATTCACAACCTTTAAAATGAAGTTATAGAATGAATTAGATATAAAGTCTCTTTTCTTGTTAAAAAATGAATTCGAAATAGAGGAATGAAATTTGATGAGGATCATATAACTAGTGGAATGAGTAATGCATATCAATTTCTTTTTTGGAAGTTATTTCTTCCCTTTCTTTTGGGTAATTTTTCTCGAGGAGATGAGTATTAGAATACAAAATTTAATACATATGATATGTTGCCTGTGACTAGTTGTTAGAATGGATAAGGGTGAAGTAGAAATTCTCGATGTGGAAAAGAATGTCCCTGCTACTGATGTCCTTGTGTCCAATGAGTTACCCGTCAAGTTCCTAAACGATGTTAAGACTGGCAAAAGCAATGTTGAGGACAAGACACATGATCAGAGTGATTCAAAGGGAGAGGACATAATGAATGCTAGAAGCGAGACAACTCAACTTTAAGAATCAGCCACATGCACACAACAATGTAGTGGTAGAGAACAAAACACCTACTATTGATGGTGGAACGGATGATATGGTAAGTTTTTTTGTGATGTTGAATGATGATAAATGTAGAATATTGATGAAGGAGAAGGGAATGAAGCTGATTAGAGAGAAAATGGTCTACTAGGCCAATCAGAATGGAATAATATGTTAGTTGACCCTCCGATGAAGAAAAATGCTACAACTTTTACCATTGATGGTTATGTTAGGTTGAACGAGTTTCTGAAAGTGACAATCGAAGTTACGGATTCTTCGACATTTATAGTTGAGGATCATGAAGGCTACCCTGAGGATCAAGCTGCATTTATAGGAAAATTAGACACCTTTTACCGGGAGAAGGCAGTGGTATTTAAACCACCTAGGTTTTTATGGTCATCAACTTAATTGCCTAAAGTAAGTGTATCACGATTTTATCATTTAGACTTTTTATTTTAATATTTTTGTGGTACAAATTATATATTGTCATGTTCTTCCTGCTAGGTTGTGGAGATCTGTGATCATATTAGGTGTCTATGATCGGGTAAGCCTTATATTCTACACTTGTATTTTACTTTTTTAAAATTGAATCAAGAACTGTGGAGGATATTAGTCACTTCCCCAAAATGTCCTCAGCTTATTAGAAGAAGTGGGCCAGCAAACAAGTGCAATAAGTCAAGGAATTATTTCTGGATTCCATGATTTTATGTGGTCATTTTTGTGAAAGGCTCTTTGCTGCTTGTTCACATAGTCGTGTGAAGAGCATCCCTAGAGGGCTATGTTTCTCTTTCCAAATATCGCAACGTGAACTTCGAGTTTTTATAAAGGGTTTTATTAATTTATTTGTAAGAAATAAGAAATGTAGATTCGTAATTTATAGTAAAATTAAAAAAATCAAGGCGGTGATTGTGTATTTTCTTCCGTTACTCGATTAATTAATGATGCAATATGCTATAAGTCTATGTGATGAATTTTATTTTATTCCCACGTACTTTTGATGGTGTACAATTAGCTACTTCATCTTTGACAGTAACTATATTAAAACTGTGGCAGCAAGTGGGTGACTGCTTTAATCCCCATAAGTGAACATTTAGTGGGTTATTTATGTTTTTTAGGCAATTTGATATGAGTATTTCTTCTTCACTCGTCAAACATAAACTTTCCAATACATACTATGCAAGGGAGATGTTGTCTTTCATTGTTTTATTGACGATGTGCCACGATTTTGAAGTTTATTTCTGTTGTTTTGGATGTAAAATGTCACGATAAATTTTTGGTACATCTGAGAGGAATAAGCTGCTTGGTTACTAGAACAGTATATCAGAAGGTGGTAGAACAATAATTGTTCATGAATTGTATAAAAACTAAATAACTACTCCCGTTGTTTCAAATGTTTGTTTGGTTTTAAATTGACATAGACTTTAAGAAAGTAAAAAAAAAATTTCAATCTTGAAGCCTTGGATAAAAATAACACATGGTCTAGTTTCCTTAAACTTATAACAACTTTTTCAAAACACAGAATTATATGAATTAGGGAGAAACTCCATGAAAGGAAAATTAATGATTCATGTAAATAAATAGATTAGTAGGAAATATCCTAGAGCAATCCAATGAGTAACATAATCTTGTTATATAGAAAAAAGCAACTATTCCTTTTTCTGATGAATCATATAGTTTTACGATTTTATCGACTAAAAAGGTTATCAAATGAATGGTAATTACTATAAACATATGATACCTGGAAGAATTCAACCTCATCTCATGAGCGAGGGTCTGTCTATTTCCAGATAAAGAGTCCAATTTCTCATCCCTCTTCTGATGTAGAATTTCTTAACATTATCCCGTATGCCAGACCTCAACAAGAGCGTGAACCATTATAAATGGGGAACCAACAAAGGTAAATAACAAACTGGATGTGTCCAAATCTAATACTATATAAATATATGACACCTGAGTCTTCCTCATCCTAAATAACTAGCTCCTGAAGGGAGGTTTATCCAAGTCCATATATGGAGTTTAATTTCCGATTGCTCTTCCGATGTGGGACTTTTTAACAATTACATTTGAAATGATCAAAAAGGAAACTTTAGTTAATGTATGCTCAAGGTTGAAAATATCATTTACAAAATTTTAAAAACATAATCCGTTACTTACATAATTTTAAAATTCATTATAAAATATTTTTATGCTTTTTAGAAGATAATATGCTGCCACTCGGACTCGAGCCGAGATGAATTAGCACTGCTTCCTAAAAGAAGTGTCTCTACCTATTTCACCATAGAGGTCTGTCTTGAACTCATAATAGCATATGAATAATCAATTGTTGAGATTGAGTAAACTATTTTAGTTTAGTAATGACTAAAATAGATGAATGACAATAAAAATTTCAAATAAGAATTTTAGGTTGAAGGTTCATTTTAGATTTGAGTTCAGATACATCAAAGATGCATAGAATGTACAAAAATGTTCTTAATCTCGTTGTCTTGAACATGTCACGTGACTTGTGACATGTTGAAATTAAGAATTGCAAAAAAGAGAAGAGGCATTCTTTTCTTTGAACTTGGTAATTTTGGAAGGAGGCATTTTTTGTAGTGGATAGAGTATTCAAAAAATTAAAATTGAAAATACGAACAAAACATGAATTCCTTTTGCACAAATAACAGCATAGATTCAAACATCAAGTTGTCAACTTAGTTGTTCGGACTGTATTTGTGACATGTTTAAATTAAGAACTGCCAAATAAGGGAAGATGCATTCTTTTCTTTGAACTTGGTATCTTTGGAAAGAGGCATTCTTTTTATATATGAGAGAGTATTAAAACTACTAAAATTTAAAATATGAAGAAAACATGAAGTGTTTTTGCGAAAATAAAAACATAGATTCAAACACCAAGCTATAAGCTAAGTTGCTCGGACTCTCCTCTTTTAGTTCCACACCCGTGTCGACACGACTATTAACTCTTGTATTAAGATTAGCAAACCAAAAGAATAAAAGATCAAAAGAAAAACACAAAGAACTATCCAAGTTCACAAAACTCACTGTGTGTCCTTAAGAAATTTAATCCCCTCAAGTACCCGAGGTTACAAATTAATCACTCCCAAGATAAAATGGATCAACCATTAAAGATGTAGCGGTGCCTCAAACTTCAATAATTCAAATGAACTCAAAATGACATAAACAAATCACACACAAACATGATCGATTGATTATGTTTTATAAAAAATGTATGCAAAAGGAGGGAAGAATACGATGCTGAAAAATGAGACAAAACTTCTCTATTTATAGCCAACAAATATAGGGTAAAGATCGCAACTCTTTGGAAATGAGAAAACTTTTCAGAAAGGTCACAATCCATTGGAAAAAGTACAACCTTTCAAACAGTCACAATCCTTTAGAAAAGACACAATTTTCATAAAGGTCACAACCTTTTTATAAAGTCACAACCCTTCAAGAGAGTCGCAACCCATCATTTCCTATTCACACCTTTAGAACCCAACAATCCCCCACATGAATAGGGAATGTCAATTGTTAAAACATATGCATGAAACTGTGTGATTCGTCAATAAATATCGATCACATATGGATAAGCGGGTTTGTTGTTGAACTTTCTATTATGAACATATATCTGATATACTCGACCAATTGATAGATTTGATATCTTTGAACTGTCGAACTTTAGTGTATACCGAGATAACATAAGTCACACAATCAACACTAGAATGTTTTTGGTTCTCATTAATTGTGTTGTTCGTTCCAACCATGAACACATCTTCATTTATAAGTGCGTATAGAATAGGCCTTACTGGATTCCCCTTGAATCGGTCTTACACTTCACACTTACATAAGTGATTTCTAAATGTGTTATCCCATAGATACACCATTTGATATACCCTGTATCAGACTTAGAAACCATTAAAAATTCCTAATGTCTTTATCCTTGTTAGTTAACATTGTCTTATCATAACAATGGACCATAAAAAATATTTTGACAATGCTTAACAGACAATAGTGACTTTGTTTGATCTCTTTGAACCTAAATCTTGGGATATCCAGTCTTCTAGGTAGAGTTACCGCCAGAGTGACTTCTCCTCATCCATAGACTCATTCCGTTTGACAATATATCTACTCCCTCTCTAGTTAGGCCTTTTTTATGTGGATTCGACACATTGTCCTTTGACTTAGCATAGTCAATTATGATAATTTCACCGGCCTTATCTAGATTGAAAAACTCAGATTTCATAGTAGAGTGAGCAAAACATTTCAGTTTGAAAGATTTTTAACAGACTGCTCCTCCACCAAAAGTAATGCATATTCATTCGTGAATTTTACTTCATTTTACCAGTGATTTAATTTGTATCAATATTTTCTTCCAATATTGTTGAATATTAGTTATAATGCAAGATAATAATCTTAAGTATGTTTTAAAACTCCAAAACTCTTTTCATAATCATCCAATGAGTTTGATTGAGATTATTTGTGAACCGACTCATTTTACTAATAATACATGTTATATTTGAGCGCGCACACTTCATGATATATATCATACTTCTCAATACTCTAGCATAATCACAGTATGAGTTACTTTTTCCTTCATTCTTTTTAAGTACAACACTCACAGTTATTGGAGTCTAGGCAATATTGAAATTCATTTACTTGAACTATCAAGTACCTTTTCAATCATATCAATAACATCAATTTCTTTCATATCAAAGTTACTTTCTAGCATATACTTAGTAGCATTTGTGCCAGATATATATCTTTTGATTTTCAACATGTCATCAATATAAATACAAAAAATGACCTTGTGATTTAGAATGTCATTAATGTAGAACGTTTATCATATTCATTAATCTAGGATTTATTCACCAATATAGTTTGGTCAAACTTCGCATGTCATCATTTGGGCGCTTGTTTTTAGTCCATAAAGTGACTTAACAAGTTTACACCTTTTTTAAACATGTTTCATGTAAATTTTTGCTTCAAAATAAAGTTTGCACATCCATTTTGATAAATTCGCAACTTTTGATGTATTCCTAGTCAGTCTATGTCAAAATAATCAAGTTTTTGTTATTGTCTAAAGCCTAGAATAACAATTTTTACTTTTTATTTATGAACGATTTCATCAACTTTCTTTTCCTTTGGTAGATTCACTTTGAACCCAAAAGTTTATTTCCCAGTGGAAGATCAACATACTCTCAAGTATGAATACTCAAGACTGAATCTATCTTACTATTGCAGACTCTTTCCAAAAAGGATGAGTCCATAAAAGACATATCCTGTTCAAATATATGGACTCACTTTAAAGAAGATATATTACAAAATAAATCTCAGAGGGTGTAATTTGTCCATGGACAATTACTATGCCTCTGAATATCTTTATTAAGTACATTCTACTTTGGTTCTTTTAAAGTTCTTCAGACCCTTTACTTGACGATCTGACGTTGGACTTATGAACCATAAATTAGATGCTTTAGTATTTGTAGCATATCTAGTGAACATATAATCACCAGTCTTAGGTCCTATTTTGACCCGTTTTGGCATAACTCCCTCATTTCCATTACTTATGTGGATTAGACTATTGGAAATTGTTAGATCACTATCTTTCAAGAGTTATCGCTTGTATATATTTTAAAGGATGACAAGCAATTTTCTAACAGGATACAACAAAGTCTGAACAAACAAAATGTTTTTTTGCTCCCTTTCTTAACAAACAAAAGTTTTTTATTTATTGCTCCCTTTATTAACAAATAAAACCTTTTGTTTTTCTTTTTATGAAAATACAATTTTTTTTGTTGTTCTCTCTTTCTATAATAATATCATCCCTCACAAATTTTATGGTAAACCAGAACTGATAAGTATGACATTCACCATTTCCTTCAAAGTTCAGTTTTTTCCTTGTCAACAATTTCATTAGATTGCAGTAATTAATGGATGATTAAATTTACCGAATATATTTCACAAAAGAAATATTCATCTTCTCCACATTTACCACTTCTATCATGACCATCTTTTTATCCAACTGATTTTCAACTTTAGTGTTATATTGCCGATATGTTTCTATTGCTTCATCTTTATCATTCAACAAATAGACATAATAATATATAGTGCAATTGTCAATAAAATCTATGAATCATTTATTTACCATGAGATGGTGTTAACTTCATATCACGAATGTAAGTGTAAATCAATTCTAAGGGATTAGAGTTCTTTTCAACAACCCATACTTGACATTTCGATTTATTGCACTAGAAATTAGGCAAAACTTCTAAGTTAATTAGTTTTTGCAATGTTTGTAATTAACATGTATCAAGCGTTCAAGTCACAAAAAGTTTGATTCAATCAAGTAAGAACAGACAGAAATATTGAGTTTAAAAATACCTTCCGTGAGGTAACTTATTGTTTACAAATATTTTGTTCTTTACTTTTTAAAACTATGTGATATACACACATTGTTTTAAAATCAACATCTTGCCAAACGTCTTTTTCGAAAGAACTTTTCCTAAAAATTTTGTTTGTTAAAGAAATTACCCATGATCATACTCTTATAGGTCCAATAAGGGCAATATGACCCAAATTTTTGTTTTACAACACAAAAATAACATATCACTTTTCACCACTATTCATATCTATACAAATAGACATTTCTTTTAGTAAAACATCACAATATTTTAACTGACGCTTTTTCATCAAATAATACAATAATTTTGAAAGAGTAATATACTTTTGTCGTTTTATACTAGTCATATCATATACTAGTAAAGAGAGACTTAATGACCACAATATCAAATATACTTCAAGAATTTTGTGCTTTATCTTTATCACAAGTAAACCCCCACATTCTAAATATGTTCTCAAAATATTTTTCAAGTATTTAAAATTAATTTCCACATATTTTTTTCATGCTTTCAAATTATATACCATAAAATACACATTGGCAATATGAAACCTTCTTTTGGAGATTTAATCCGTAGAAACACCCATTACACACACAGAAAATCACTAATTTTATGTCAGTAGTGTTCTTTTTCCCCTTTCTATCAAAATTAGATAGACAACTTATTATTTAGAATACTACAATAAAGATTCAATCTTTATACAACTTTTTTCTAGTTTAACGATGAAGTTTTTATATTCTTGCAATCATTAACCAGATAAACCTCAAATTTTGAAGAAGTTTTTATATTTTTCTAATCAGTTTCACATTCAGTTAGAGTAGTAAACCAAAAAGGTTTTAATCTCCAAAAACCTCAAATACAACATTGTTTCTAGCTAACTAAGAAGATTTTTTCTTTTCTGAACCCTTTAGCCTTAATATTCTAACGATGATTTTGTACTCTTCAAGTCAGAATATTCATTCAAACAATTTATTTAACAAATTAGTGAAGTTTCTATATTTTTTGAACCAATGAATAATTTGACTTGTTCATTAAGTTCTTTTATTTTTCATACCAACAAAGTAAAAAAATAAATAGAAGATTTTAGTATCGAGAAGTAAGATACAATCAAATTTTACATGGAATAGAAAACTACAAATGTTTTTTTCTCTTCTCTAAACAGAATATATTACTAATATTAAAGATATACTCTGAGATCATCACATAATGACAATCTATCTAACCTTTATGAAATAAATCTCATAACTTATAAAGGATAGAAAAAAATAATTAAGGAAACAATAATTGAACCTGATTTTTCCATTGAATCATATTCTATCTATGAGCAATGATTTCATGCAAGTCATTTTTCAAAAACATTATTTCTTTCTTTCCCAATTTTCATCATATTCCAATTTTCCTCAAAAGTTGCTGGATTTCAAGAGGAAACGAAACTCATGTTCGAATATTGTTAGGAGACAATATATGTCTATTCAAGTTCTCATCTTAGCTTTGATGTACAAAATAATTTTCTCATTGGAAAGAAAAATAAAGGGATGAAATGCTTGGATTCACTTGGGAAGAAAATAAGATTAATCTTATCCATCCAAGAAAAATTTACTACGGAAAATATACTCAAACATATTAAAGTAGTACTAATTTATCGTAAATCTCTTTTATCATCTGATAAAATATACTCAAACATATTAAAGTAGTACTAATTTATCGTAAATCTCTTTTATCATCTGATAAATAATTTTCTTTTTCTTCTTCTTCTTCCAAACAAAAGGAACACAAAAAATAGAAGTAATTTCCTTCCCACAGAAAATAACATCGATATTAAATTTCTTAAGCTTGTTACCTCCTATATTTAAATTAGCAAACTAGAAAAAATAAAAGATGAAATAAATACAGAAAATACTATCTGAGTCCACCGAACCAATTGTGTGTCCTTAAGAAATTTATTCACCTCAAGTACCCGAGGTTAAAGGTTAATTCCTCCCAAGATAAAATGGATTAACCATTAAAGAAGTAGCGGTTCATCAAACTTCAATAATTTAAATGAACTCAAAATGACAGCAACGAATCACACACAGAGACACGATTGTCAATTTTGTTTTGTAGGAAATGTATGCAAAAGAAGGAAAGAAATTGATGCAGAAAAATGAGACAAAACATCTATATTTTTAGCCAAAAAAGTGTAAAGGTCACAACTCTTTGGAAATAATTCAACCAATCATAAAGGTCACAACCCTTTGGAAAAGGTACAACCATTCAAATGGTCACAACCCTTTAGAAAAGACACAACTTCTCATAAAGGTCACAACCTTTCAATAAATTTACAACCCTTCAAGAGAGTTGCAACTCTTAATTTCCTATTCACACCTTTGGAACCCAACAATGACATGGGTCCGGGATTTATGTCCAATTTGGTCAATCGATTTAGGGTGCTTTGACAAAAATAGATGGGGTAAGTGTGGACAATTTTAGTGATTTTATGTAATAAATAAAGAAACTAATGTGAAATTAAAGAAAATGAAATAACTTTTATCTAGAAATTTCTGTGTTACTCATTTTTCGTTAACATCCTTCTCTATTCTCCTAATGTTTTTCCGTAATATCTCATGGTTTTTGTTTTATAACTTTTATTTTTGATATTTTAATTATTTTTAGGCGAATCTCCACACCCGTATCCCTACATATATCCATATGCCTGAATCTTATTGTGAAGGACCCAACATCTAGATCCGCACACGTATCTAACACCCACAGCTAGTCCAAGCAACTTAGGATTTAGGTGCTAATAAACATACACCGCATAAACTAAAAGCAATAACACACCCCAAGGAATGTTGCATCTTTTTAGTTAGGTGTTGATCAAATATAGAGGATAAGGAATTTTATACACATTTTGAGTGGTTGCAATTGGTTCTGGAGTCAAGCACGCTGGGATTTGAAGCCTAAAATATTTTCAGATGCTTCTGAATAGGGAGTCTAGACTTTATGAGATACTGATGGGATGTTTTCTTATGCTAGATTTTCTCAATGTAAAATGAGTGTCAATGGTTTATGTCTCTAATTAGATGAGTAAGTTAGAATAAAGAATGGGTTGTAATGAGCAAGATATCTTTTGATGCTGAAATAATGTAAGAATTTACTGGAACAATAATCAACTGAATAAAAAGAATTTACTGGAACAATAATCAATTGAACATATATGACAATACCAATGCCTTCTATCTACTTCAATATGACTTTATATGAATACCTTTTTGGGGGCTTCGATAATCTTCTATCTCAGGACTTGCACTATTGTTTCATGGACATTCAGCAGCTTGTATGAGAAGGTGCTGAATTTTTCTTCCCTTGATAGTTATTAGCATATTTTGACTACTGTCAGCCATGCTGCTAATATTTGGTATATGGTGAGTTTTTGGGACCTGAGTTATGTCACCTTGTTGATGGGTAGGTGGTTTGCGATGTTATCACTCATGTGGGTAGTATGGAAGGAGAGGGAGAGAGTGTTTAAAGGGATAGAAATTGATTGGTATACGACTTGTATACGGGATTTTCCTTAATCATTAACAAATTATTTACCCTTATCAAAAAAAATTGGTGAGTTCTTGAAGTATCAACTTAGAAAACTTAACTAATAAAAACTCTTTTGAGACATATAAAGTCACTTGCATAAAGAACTTCATCTCCATGCATCCATGCTTATATGGTGATTTTGAATTGAATTTTTTCTAAAAAGTTTGTCTCTTACTTTTTGTCTCTGTACATTCTATTATCTCATGATTTCTCTGTATGTTGGTAACTTCTCCAATACGAATGGCATATGACAAACTGGAGAGCTTCAATTTCCTATGCTCCTCCTCCTTCTGGTTCTTCGAGTGTTGACAATGAGGTAATAGTGTGTTACATTGTTGTTATGTAATGTGTCTGCACATCTACTGTATGTTGTACTCCTCTTAATTAATATATGGGGAATCCTATAACCCTATGTAGTTGAAATATCAACACATTTGTCTTTGATCAAATTCTCAAAGTTGATCATGGAGATCCTTGTTTAGTTGACTTCGACAGAAATCAGTATGGCCTTACTTTGGGATAAGGTCCACTAGGAAAAGAATTAGTTCATGGAGTTGGTCTTTACTTCATCTAATTTTCGAATCAATTAATGTAGCCTTGTAGTATATGTATATCAATACAAAAATTAACAATTTAAAGTAATTCAGCAAGGAACTGGTTACCAAATTTCTGCATCAGGAAGGGGCAGTAAGTGATAAAGCTGCTTGTTGTAGGCTAGGCTGGCAGGAGCAACACCTTATTGGTTATGGTGAGGTTGCTAAGCCAATTGTAAAGGTTTGCTGCTGAATCCTTGTAGAGGTCTTTGGGCAGTGATTTTCTTAAGTTTGATATTTTCTATTGTCATGTACAAGTAATTTTGGTGTTTTTTTTTCTATTACAGGACAGGAGTGCCCACAATGCACCAAAGCGTGCGAAGAGCCTAAAAACTAGTAGTAAGATTTTTAATCAATTCTTTTCCAACTTTACCTCTTCATATATCCCTATCATTTAGCTGTTTTCTCCTCACCGTTTCCATATATGATGTCTGGCACTCTCCAAAACATTGGCCATTAGTTGCTGTTAGTAAACACATTAACTATATTAGGATAATCATCCAAGAACTTTAGTTTTTGCTTTAACTTATTCTCTACAAAAAGGAATAGCGACCGCAGTAGAACTTTTTGTAGTATTCAGGTTCTCTTAAGCAGCCGGGATAAAATTATTGGAATTAATGCATCAATGTTTAGTCTTTGGAAATTGTCTCTTAGTTTTAAGAAAGTCTATTAAGAATTTTATAATACATCTATCTAGTAAATTATGATAAATGTATTTAGTTATTTGTGCAAGACCTTTGATTTACATTATTACTAGTATAAATAGAGATGTAGTTGATGATTGTAATCATATCAAATTGTCTTAAATATACTACATAAAAATTAAGCATTGTCTAAAGATAGTATTCTCCTTCATATTTCCTAAAAACTGGGATTAAGAGTAGGTTTCGTGCTTAATCTTGGGTTAGGTGAAGAAAAAATACGACATCAAAAACAAAAGAAGGTGTTGATTCTTCAATTTTACCTACTCCGTTTTTTGATGGAACTAATCGAATACTTGAAGATAAGAATGATAACACAACATTTGAAAGCTGAAGGTTTGTGGACTATTATTGCAAATGACTTTGAAGATCCAAAAAACAATGGTGAACTTACAACAGAGAAGAAAAATCTTTAGGCTAAGTATCGTCAAGATGTGAAAGGCTTGAGCAAGATCCAAATGGCATTGTCAAGATTATATTTTGCAAAAATTGCTACTTGTGAGACTGGAAAGGAAGCTTAAGATTTTGTGGAAACTGAGGTGTATGGTGACAAAAAGGTATGCACATTAATCTTCAAACTCTTAGAAAAGAGTTTCAAAATTTGAAGATGATAAAATCTAAAAAATTAGATGAATATTGCACATGAGTGATGAATATTGTTAATGAAATGAGAAATCATAGTGATACAATTTCTGACCAACAAGTTATGGAAAACAATTAGTGTTACAGAAAATTTTTAGGACATTGTTGCTATCACTGAGGAGACGAAAGATCTTTCAAAGCTTTCCATCAAAGATCTAGTTTGATCTTTTCGTGCACACGAGAAACAAAAAACAATTATGAAGATCAATCCAAAGCGACAACTTTCTAGTCCAGAACAAATGAGAATTCTCAAAAATTCTCAAAAGATCAACAAAAGAAGAATTAAAATCCAAAAAAGAAGCAGGATCATGATGGTGCTACCAAGAAGGTTGAAGAAAAAGGTGAGAAAAACCCTAATCTTGTTTGTAAAGTTTGCAAAACCACTAATCACACTACAGAAAAATGTTGACACAAAGGCAAGCCCCAATGTAACTTTTTAAAAAAGTTTTGCCACATTATGAAGGATTGTTGGCAAAATAAACGGAGCAAGCAAAATTTTATAAAAAAGGGGAAGAAGAAAAGGAAGAAAATATTTTCTTTGCTTCTAGATATGATGCTTCAATAAAAAGCAATGAATGGTATGTTGATAGTGGTTGTAGTAATCACATGACAGGAGATGAAAAGGCTTTCCTCTCAATGATAATAGCATCACTACTAAACTGATAATGGGGAATGGAGCCTTAGTTGATGCAAAAGGTAAGGGTACCATTTCAATCAACATGAAAGGGAGCGGTAAGCAAATTCATGATGTTCTTTATCTTCCTAAATTGGAAGAAAATTTTCTTAGTGTTGGTAAACTCATGGAAAATGATTATTCTCTTGTGTTTAGAGATAATTATTGCAATATTTATGATAAAATTGAGTCAAATCAAGTCATTGTTGAAGTAAAGATGATAAAAATAAACTTTCCGTTGCAATTTTATTACAATGCATTGAAAATGAAATTGTAGATGATTGATGTCTTTGGAACGAAAGATTTGGGAACTTGAATTTTCATGGTTTGAAATTTCTCAAGCAAAAATACGTTGTAAAAGACCTTCCAGAGATATATACTTGGGTGGATCCATGTGAATGTTGTAAAATGGTAAAGCAACATAGAAAGTTTTTTCCAAAAGGGGTGTTTGGGAGAGCAAGTGTATTGTTGGAACTAAATCATACCAACATTTGCGGACTAATGAAGACTCCATCGCTTGAAAGTCAAAGGTATTTTCTAATATTTATTGATGATTTCTCAAGAATGATTTGGATTTATAAATAAAGGTCAGAAGCATTTGCTACAATCAAGAATTTTAAAGTTCTTAGAGAAGCAAAAAGGTTGCAAGATCAAAATCATTCGAATTGATAGAGGAGGTCAATACACAAGTTGAGAATTTAAAGAATATTACAAAATGAAGGCATTCAAAAGCAACATACAGCGGATACACTCCTCAACAAAATGTAATCTCTGGAAGAAGAAATTGAAGAATTGTTGAAATGGCCAGAACTATGACGTATGAGAAAGGTCTGCCAAAATATTTTTGGGCAGAAGTAGAAAATACAGCAATTACATCCTCAATAGGTGCCCGAAAAAGTCACTAAAGGACAAGACACCAGTTGAATTTTGGAGTGGGATAAAAAATTTTGTAAGTCATTTTAAAATTTTTGAGTGTATTTGTTATGCTCATGTACCTGCAAAGATAAGAACAAAATTGGATTAAAAAAGTCAAAAATATGTGACGAAAGGATATAGGCTTCTCGATGTCAAAACTAAAAAACTTGTTGTTAGTAGAGATGTCATTTTTGATGAAAAACAACATGGAATTGGAATGATAAGAAGATAGAGAATACTATTTATCACATCTTTAAATCAGGAAGAGGACCGCGGAATATGTCCCTCAAGGGGGAGAAATCCCGGATTCAGATGAAAAAGAAACACCTACAAGGGGAACAAAAATGTTGAGTGACATTTATCAGAGATGTAATTTTGACGGTGCTGAGCCAGAAAATTATGAAGAATAAATAAAGCATGATGTTTGAAAGAAAGCCATGGAAGAAGAATGTAACACGCCAGAAAATTATTGAGCTAAGAATCGAATCGTTCATCGTAGTAAGTGAGATTTTACCAGGGAATTAAAAATTCTTAAATATTAAGGTTATTACACTAGACTTAGCACCAAGAGTTCCAAAAAGAACTAAATTGGAATTAGCAAAAATCTTAAATTTTAAGAGTTAAGTTAAGTATGAGTTTTGGGTCAACTTCAAATGACCATAACTCCTAAAGTCGCCGAGTGTGCTATGTTTTGAGTTTGGATGAGTGAGATATGACCTTTTGAAGTTAGTTTGTCAAGTTAAGGAAAGTTAGTTGAAAATATGAGGGGTATTTTGGTCCTTTCCTTACCCAATCAAATTTAATTCGTTTTTAGTAATATTTTAGGGTTATAATCCTTTTGATTTCAGTTTTATATCCTAATATAGCTTAGGGTTTTAGTTGAAGGATCAACAAGAGGCTAGTAGTGAAAAGAAGAGAAAGTAGGAGAAAAGAGGAGAGGATCAAGCATTCATCGAGATTATTGTGTCTTGTTGCGGAATTTCTCAATCTGTCTAATCCCTCAGAGGTATGTAAGGTTTAATAGTGTTGGTTTTGTTCACCCACACGCCAAACATGTTATTTTCAGCGTAATTTCATTTTCAAAAAGCTGAAGGATTTAAGTTCTTGTGAGGTGTTTCTCGAGGTTCATTGTAGATCTTGTCTTATTGGCATTTTGATGATTTCTTGAAATGAAAGCGATTGTTTGGTGTGTTTTTTATGATTTTATTAGTGTTTACTTAAGTTTGTAATGGAATCAAAGGAAAACATGAGAAAATAAATCGATTAAAAGAAATTTAGGATCAGAAAACAAGAGCAAAATTCGTCAAAAGAATGTCTGGAGGATGTTGGCGCAGCGCCCCCACAGTTCGCCAAAAGTCACTCTCTGATGATAGGGGCTGGCGTCCCGTGCCTGGAACGCTCCAAAGTCGCCTGCCTCCACTCCTTTTGCGTCAGTTGTCCCGTTTGAGCTCATTTAAAGATTATCTTCACTCAACTTATTTCTAAAAACTTTAAATCACTCATTAACACTTACAAATCCTTCATAAAATTAACCATAGCCTTGAAACAATAATTCAAATTCAAGGTAAATTCAAGATTAAGTTTTGAGTGTTCTTCAGGACCGTTTGAGAGAGTCCCTTTGTGTCTTTTAGAGGAGTCTTCTACAACTTCTAGTAACTTGTTTCAAGACTCAAGAAAGCATGAGGACAAATATAACTTATTTATGAGTCTACTTTATCATCATGAGACCCTTCATGTCATGAACCCAAACTCTTGAATTCATCATTCACATTCAAGAGAGAGTTAAGAGTAGAGTTCAAGAGAGCTTTCAAGTTCAATTATGAATCCTTTAAGGTAAACCATTGATTTGAACAAAATTTTGAGGATGTAAGTAAGGGAATGAAAATATTTGTATACATGAGTTTCATCTAGTTACTTAGACCATCGAGTCGAGTCATGTTGTTTATCACCATAATTCCGCATGAACCCTATAAGTCCAATAGTCTTGAGTTGAGAAGTATCATTGAGTTCTAGAGTTGAGTATTTCATGCGCATAATTCCGCATGAACCCTCCAAGTTGAAAATCATGAAATCATCCACATGAGATCATAAACCTTGAATCCATATTTCAATTCAAAGAAAGTTAAGAGTCAAGTCTAGAAGTTAATAGGAAAGTCAAAATAAAGTTTAAAAAGTTTTCTGAAGTCTTTCACAAATATTTTCACTTTGTTTTAAAGAATTAAATTTCAAGTCAAGAAAGCGTAAACAGTTGAGTTAAATTCTAAAAAAATATAAGGGAATCCCTGTAAGTTAAGTTTTAAATTAAGAAAAGAGCAATAGTTGAGTTCATTTCTCATAAGCTATAAGGGAACTAAGCATTCCCTAAAGGTTTTTGAATGTTTCAAATTTAAGTTACAAGGAAACTAAGAGTTCCAAAAGATTTTTTAACTAAAAGGGGAATATTGATTCCAAAAATGGGCTTTTTAAAGTTAAAGGCTTCAGTAAATTATCTCAACCCAAAGGAACGAAGTTTTGATAAAAGTATGAGCTAAAACATGTTTTGGGAGTAGTATTAAGCACCGATGTTGGAATGAGAGTTCAAATAACTCAAGTCCCCGTGTAAAACATGTAGCCATCATGGCTATTAACGTGACATATTTTTATATTATCACATAAGTTACAGTGGATCCACTAGATTGAGGATGTTTTATGTGACGACAAAGTATAGGACAGTTCTGGATGCGTGGGCGAGACAATGTATCACCATTTTGGCTCATAGTGGTGGTTGTTGGTTAGAGAAACTCCTACTGAATTAATTACATGGTTCCTCAAGGGGTTCTGCTTAGTATGAATAGGGTTATGGGACTTCATTCATGCGTTGCACAAGTATAATTTCAGAGGGAGTATGATATGTTTTTATGATATTATTATTCTGAGTTAAGATCATGTTTTTAAACAACTTTTGTTTATATTGATCTTGTTTTAAACTTCTTTATATTGAAATGAGTTCAATTGAGTATCAGGAGTTGAGTATCTTGAGTTAATTTGTACTTCATTGAGTCGAGTATCATATTTAGTATCTAATCCTTGAGTTGAGTATATTATCCTTGATTTGAGTTGAGTTGAAAAGAGTTATGTATGTTTCCATCATTTTATTCAAGTATCAAGCTTATGTTATGCTTTAGAATTCCCCTTACATGCTCGTACATTTCACGTACAGATCCATTTGACCTGCATATTTTGATGCTACAAATAGAGGTGTTCAGGATCATCAACAAGAGCTTCGTTGATAAATTATAGAGTTTGATTTACCATGGTGAGCCTCCTTATTTTTGGGGGAATTTTTTTTACTTTTCAGCTTAGTTATGAGATCGTGGGTCTTGTCCCGACTTCCATCCTTGTCAATTAGAGGCTTCATAGATAGTCAGTTTAGTTAAGGAGTTTGTATTTTGCATGTATTTTATTAAATATTTTAAAGACTAAAGTTGTCTATTTTATGGCGAGTTTAGTATATTATTTTTTTAAGAGTTAATCTTTTAAGTTAAAGCTTTGTAGTAGGGTAATTGATTTTCTTTTGTTTTAGGCTTCTGAATGCTTAAGTTAGTATTTCGCTTGTAGTCATACAGGTTGAGGGTTCACTTATGAAACAACAATGATTCTTGAGTGTCGGCCACGTCCAGGGTGTAGTCTCAGGTTGTGAAAAACTTGGTATCAGAGCACAGAGTTTAAGTTTCTTAGGGTGTCTATTAAGTCGTGTCAATATGATTTTTTTTATAGTTGTGATGGCCCCACTTCTAAGAATGATGTACTATAGAAATTTAAGAAAAGTTTCCCTTCTTTCATACTCTTAATCAATCAATATAGCTATATCATAGTGATTTATTCATTCCCGTGCATTATCCTATTCATTTGACTACCCATCATACTAGAGGTGGTTGAAAAGTAAAGTTTAAAGATCCTTGTGGATGTGTTGTTCTTGCAAGAATCTTCAGACACACATGAGACTCCAGATGGGCTTGAGCCAATAGTAGGTTAAGAGTTCAGTTTCAGAGTAATGCACTCATATTCATGTAAAATGTGCATTTGAATTAAAAAGTGAGTGGTAATCTTTTTTTAAGCCTTTTTTTCAGCTGAGATTTTTTAAGAAGTATGTTTAGAGCTTGGGTATTATTTTCACCCATAAGAGTAGCATGAGTTACGAGATCATGAATAGCAGTAGTAAAAAAGCCATGAGTTAGAGGAAAGTATGCAGAGGTTTAGTAATCCTAGAAAAGGAAATTGTGTTTTGAAGGCTATATTAACTGAAAAGTGATGAGTTTTAAAGAATTCAGAATATAAGGTAGAGTAAGTGTTGCAAGTCAATATGAGTTAGAGTATAACTTAACTACAATGGGTTTATGATGATATATCATTGGAAAGATAATGACCAAGTGTAAGTGTTGAACAGAAGAACAAAAGTATTCATTAAGTGATAGATTAATATAGGCTTATGAATTTTGAAAGGAGAACCTCATGGTATTCAGAGGATGATAGAATTATTTGAGAGATAATGCACAGTAAGTAAGTATTACATAAGTTGTGAAGTGGAACGTGATAATAATTCTAGTATGCAGACTGAGAGTTAAGGATTGACTAATTGTCATGATGTCCTAGTGGAAAAGTGTTCCTAAATTTCCACATTAGTATTGAGGTATATTATAGTAAGCGAGCAATTATATTGATATTCAGGTTTAGTAATGAACATTAAGCTTGAATTTGAAATGAGTGTCGTGATAAAAAGAATGGCAACATGAGGGTAATGGTGTTAGTGTAGATGTTTGAGCTAGAACACTTGACATAGAATGGGTGAGATATTGAGATGGTTGTTGCAATGAATGTTTATAGTAGAGACCCTAACCTCGAGATAAGAGCAGTGAAGAATGGCTAAGTCACAAGTGTAGAAAGACCATTAAGAGAATGTACACCAAATAGAGATGTGGAATAGGTCCATAGCTTTCAAGTGTTAGCCTTAGACCTAAAGGGGAGATGATAAGATGAGAAAGCAATTCAAGCGTTTGAGAGTAAGATATTAATATTTGCTAAAGAGTTTGGGGGTATATCTTTTAGAGTTCCTTTTAGTTCATGGAGTTGTTAGATTACTATGATTGAATGAGGTGGTAAAGAGTAATAGTTTGAGATAAGATTTCCTACAGAGGAGTATAGAATCCGAACTTAAGGATTTGGATTGAGTTTGAATATAGTAAGATCATACCATTAGAAACAGACCTTAGTAAGAGAAACCCATTACATAGCCGGGCCAGCCCTCATTCGAGGACGAATGATCCCAAGAGGGAGATAATGTAACACATCGACAAATTCTTGATCTAAGACTCGAACCGTTCATCGTAGTTACTGAGATTTTACCAAGTAATTCAAAATTTCTTAAGTATTAAGGTCATTACACTAGACTTAGCACCAAGATTTCAAAAAAGAACTAAATTGAAATTAGCAAAAATCTGGAATTTTGAGAGTTAAGTTAAGTATGAGTTTTGGGTCAACTTCAAACGACCATAACTCCTAATACAAAATGAGTTAGGTGTGATACAAGATACCATAGGAAAGATCTTGAATTATCTTTCCAAAGTTACTGAGTTTGCTATGTTTTGAGTTTGGATGAGTGAGATTTGACATTTTGAAGTTAGGATGTCTAGTTAAGGAAAGTTTAAGCCAAAAAATTAGGGGTATTTTGATCCTTCCCTTACCCAATAAGATTTAATTCATTTTTAGTAATATTTTAGGGTTATAATCCATTTGGGTTAAGTTTTATAATCCTAATATCCTTTTAGGGTTTTAATTGAGAGTTCAAGAAGAGGCAAGAAGAGAAAAGAGGAGAAAAGAGGAGAGGATCAAGCTATGATCAAGATTCTTGTGTCTTGTTGCGGAATTTTTCCATGGGTCTAATCAAGAAGATGTATGTAATGTTCCATAACATTAGGTTTATTTACCCACACACCAAACATGTTATTTTCAGCATAATTTCATTCTAAAAAAGTTGAAGGATTTAAGTTCTTATGAGGTGTTTTTGAGGTTCATTGTAGATCTTGTCTTGTTGGTGTTTTGATAATTTCTTCAGATTAAAGTGATTTTTTGTAGTGTTTTTTAAGTGTATTAGTGTATACTTAGGTTGGGTAATTGAATCTACGGGAAAATTGAGAAAAAAAATTGATTAAAAGCTACTTAGGCTTAGAAAACAAGAACAAAATTCATCGAAAGCATGCAGGGGGGATGCTGGCGCGGTGGACCCCAAGAGTGCGCCCAGTGGGCCAAGGAGGCACACTTGCAGTGTGCCCAAAGTCACTCTCTGATTATAGGGGCTGTCTCCCCGCGCCCAGAATGCGCCAGAGTCGCCTTCCCCGACTCCTTTTGCGTCAATTATCCCGTTTGAGTTCATTTAAAGTGTATATTCACTCCTTTTGATCTTAAACACTTTAAATACCACTAAAAACTTATAAATCCTTCATAACATCAATCATAACCTTGAAATAATAATTCACATTCAAGGTAAAGTCAAAATTAAGTTTTGAGAGTTCTTCCGAACCTTTCGAGAGAGTCCCTTCGAGTCCTTTTATAGAGCCTTCTACAAATTCTAGTAACTTGTTTCAAGACTCAAAAAGTATGAGGACAAAGATAATTTATTTATGAGTATACTTTATCATCATGAGACCCTTCATGTCATGAACCCAAACTCTTGAATTCATAATTCACATTCAAAAGAGAGAGTTAAGAGTAGAGTTCAAGAGAAATTTTAAGTTCAATTGTAAATCCTTTAAGGTAAACCATCAATTTGAAATATATTTTAAGGAAGTAAGTAAGCGAATGAGATGATTTCTATACATGAGCTCTATGTAGGTACTTAAACCTTTGAGTCGAGTCGAATTGTTCATGTTTATGATTCTACATGAACCCTATAAGTCAACAGACTTGAGTTGAGAAGTATCTTTGGGTTCTCGAGTTGAGTTGTTCATGCTCATAATTCGGCATGAACCCTCCAAGTTGAAAATCATGAAATCATTAACCTTGAATCTAAACTTCAATTCAAGGAAAGTTAAGACTCAAGTCTAGAAGTTAATAAGCAAGTCAAAGTAATGTTTATAAATTTTTATGAAGTCTTTCAAAAATGTTTTCACTTGTTAAAAAGACTTAAAGTTCAGAGTAAAGATTTGAGTTAAATCTTAAAATCTATAAGGAAACTAAGTATCCCCTAAGAGTTAAGTTTCAAGTTAAGAAAAGAACAAGAGTTGAGTTCATTTCTCAAAGGTTATAAGAGAACTAGGTATTCCCTAAACGTTTGTAAATGTTTCACATTTAAGATAAAATTAAACTAAGAGTTCCAAAAGAGTTTTGAATTAAACGGGGAACATTGATTCCAAAAAAGGGCTTTTTAAAGATAAAGGATTTAGTAAATTATCTCAGCCCAAAGGAAATAAGTTGTATAAAAAGTATGAGCGAAACATGTTTTGGGAGTAGTATTGAGAACTGATGTGGGAATGAGATTTTAGATAACTCATGTCCCAATGTAACCATGTAGTCATCATGCGTATTAACGTGTCATACTTTTTAGATGATCACGTAAGTCTATCTAGTGGATCCACTAGGTTGAGGGTGTTCTATGCGACGAAAAAGTATAGGCATTTCTTGCAGCGTGGGCGAGACTCTGTATCACAACTTAGTCTCATAGTGGTGGTTGTCGGTTAGAGAAACTCCCACACTATTAATTACATGATTCCTCAAGGGGTTCTGCTTAGTATGAATGGGGATATAGGACTTCGTTCATGCATTCCACAAGTAGACTTTGATAGAGAGTATGATATGTTTTTATGATATTATTATCTTGAGTTAATATCATGATTTAAACAACTTTTATTTATATTGAACTTGTTTTAAACTACTCTATATTGAAATGAGTTCAGTTGAATATAAGGAGTTGAGTATCTTGAGTTAATTTGTACTTTATTGCGTTGATTATCCTATCTTGAAGTTTAGTATCTAATCCTTGAGTTGAGTATATTATCCTTCATTTGAGTTGAGTTGAAAAGAGGTAAGTACGTTTCCATCGTTTTATTCAAGTATCAAGCTTATGTTATGCTTTAGAATTTCCCTTCCATTCTCGTACATTCCACGTACTGAGCCATTTGATCTGCATCTTTTGATGCTACAGACACAGGTGTTCAGGATCATCAACGAGAGCTTAGTTGATACATTCCATATTTTGAGTTAGCCATGGTGATCCTCCTTGTTTCCAGAGGATTTCATTTACTTTTCATCTTAGTTAGGAGGTCGTGGGTCTGATCCCGACTTCCATCCTTATCAGTTAGAGACTTCATAGATAGTCTGTTTAGTTAAGGAGTTTGTATTTTGCATTTATTTTATTAAGTATTTTAATGACTAAAGTTTTCTTTTTTGGAGATTTTAATATATTATTTTATTCTGAGTTAATCTTTAAAGTTAAAGCTTTGTATTAGAGTTATTGATTTTCTTCAGTTACAAGTTTCTGCATGCTTAAGTTAGTCGTCTGCTTGTAGTCAACCAGGATGAGAGTTCTCTTGGGAACCAGCAGTGGTTCTTCAGTGTCAGCCATGCCCAAGGTGTAGACTCAGGTCGTGACAAAGAAATTCGGATGATTGAAAAAATTAATACTTGGGAGCTTGTTGTTATACGTCGAGAAAAGAGAAGTTGTAAGTCTAAAATGGATTTACAAAATCAAACTCAATAAGGAAGAAGATATTCAAAATCACAAAGCAAGGTTGGTTGCTAGAAACTTCAAGCAAAAATCAGGTATTGATTTTTATGAAACTTTATCTCCAATTGCTCGTCTTGAGACAATTAGAAACATAATTGTTCTTGCTGCACAAAAGAAATGGAAGATATTTCAAGTTGATGTGTAGTCTTCATTTCTTAATGGAAAACTTGATGACGATATTTCTGTTGAGCAACCTGAAGGATTTTTTGTTCAAGGTGGATAAGAGAAGGTGTACATGCTAAAACAATGTCTTTACGTGCTGAAGCAAGCTCTAAGAGCCTGATACAATGAAATCGATACATACTTTCTACAAAATAATTTTCAGAGAAGTAAAAGTGAAGCCACTTTGTATGTGAAGAAAGAAAGTGGCATCATCATCATTATTTGTTTTTATATGGATGATCTGCTCTTTACTGGAAATGATATGAAGATGATGGAATTGTTCAAGAAAGACATGATGCAAGCCTATAAAATGAGTGAATCTTGGGTTGCTAAATTATTTCCTAGGCATCGAAGTTTCTCAAGTGAAAGAAGGTATTTTCATTTCTCAAAAGAAGTATACTAAAAGTATTCTTCGAAAAATAAAATGATGGATTGCAGGTCTGTGATCATACCATTAGCAGCAAATGAGAAGTTCAGAAAAAATGATGGAGAAAAGAAAGCTAATAGCTCACTTTATTGGAGCTTGATTGGAAGTTTTCTTTATCTTTCTTCAACAAGGCCACCAAAGCCAGACAATATGTTTGCTGCTAGTTTATTATCCAGATTCATGTAAGAACCAAGTCAGGTGCATTTTGGAGCTGCAAAGCGCATTCTACGCTACTTGCAAGGAACAATGGATTATGAGATAATGTAAAAATTTGGTAAAGATTTGAACTTAATTGGTTATTTATATAGTGATTAGGCTAGAATTATAGATGCATGAAGAGTACTTTTGGTTATGCTTTCTTATTTGGATCAATTATTTGTTCTTAGTTATCAAAATAACAAGTGTTGTTGCTCAATCAACTATTGAGGCAGAATATGCTTCAGTAGCTAAGGCTACTTCTCAAGCTATTTGGCTTAGGAGAATATTTGAAGACATTGGTGAAAAACAAAAAAGAGGGACTGTTCTTTATTGTGATAACAAATCAGCAATTGCAATTGTCAAGAATCCTGTCATCCATGTAAGATCAAAGCATATTTTAATCTAGTATCATTTTATATGAGAAGCACAAGAGAAAGGCGAAATTCAGTTGCATTATTGTCAGGAGAACAACTAGCTGACATCTTCACCAAAGCACTTTCTAGAGAAGAATTTTGCTATCATCGAGAACGCATTGGAGTTATCAAGCAAATGCATTAAGGGGGAGTGTTGAAATTAATGTATCGATGTTTGGTCTTCCGAAATGTTTTTATCTCTCAAGTCAATCTTAAGTTATTTTGATGAATTTTAGCATGTAACATTACACATGCTAGTGGTAGTTCATTTGTTCTGCACTCCGTCATCTGAAATTGCATTTGTTTGTTTTATCTTAATAAGTTATTTTGTCGCTTGGGTCTTTGGATTGAACTCAACTTCAACTCGCCATTGGGTACAATGGAAGGAAATATCAGTTGTTGGGATTAAGTTTTACTCATGTTAGTATGTTTTTTTAGCTCTGATGCTCTCTAGTAGTATGTTAGTCTAGTTAAACTTACATTTTAATAGAAAATGTAGACAACTTCTAGTGCTAGAGAAACTAAAAACTTTATAATATTATATTATGGATGTTGCAAAGGGATGGGGTAAACCTCGCTCTAGTGTATTAGCCAGCAAACCGTTCATAAGATGTAAACCGCACTAGCAAGCCCCATGACGAGCTCGACCGAGAAAGTATGCAAGGAGTTTCGAACCTGAGACCCCCATTTAGGAGATCCCTTGCTCAACTAACTCGGTCACCCTTGTGGGTGTTGTAGATAAAAGATTGTGTAGGTTATCTACTTTTATACAATTGCACTTATAGTTTGTTTTGTTGGAGAAAGCGGTGTATCTATTTTTTGACTTACATTTTACAAGCAATGAAAATTAACTTCCTTAAAGTGGAATCCGACAATCATTGCGATTAGAAACTGTCGGGATGAGGACATCACTCACATCTCTCTAGGATTATTATTCTTCTCAAAACCAACTTCATAGTGAATAAGCTTACTACAGGATAGAAACTAGAAAAAGCTTACTAATGTTAGAAATTTGAATAGATATCTTGTACAGCGGCAGTTTTTTACTACCCAAAAGAAAAAGAGTACAAGGAACTTCAATACTATTTCTCTCTATCTCTCTGTTTTTAGTTCTTCCATATCTGACGTAAAGATAAATTTCTTTCACCTGCCCGTTTTGATGTCCAAGTTGTTGATGTTGGAACCCCCTCTGATTGGGTGAAAATCAATGCTCGTGCAATAGAAAGTTCCTCTGAGATGTAAAAGAATTAAGATCCTCTAGATTATGCATTTCCATTTCTCTGATTTGATTTGTACTGATTTTATGCAAACATAATGGTTCATTTGAGGTTTATGCACTGGTGCCTGTCTTTTATGAGATGAGGTATAATACCAATCGTTCTACCTGTTTCCGTGAAGTAGGTTCAATTTGTTTTCTTGTGTGAACTCTCGTGACTTTTTGATGTGTTTGTATTCATGCTTGGAATCATTGAGTTTCTCATTTTTGCAATTGGTGTTTGGGTCTAGGTTAAGTTTTCAGTTTTAGCATTAAAAGGACAAAACAACCTTCTAATAGATGGTGTTGAATTTTATTTTTTATAAGTTCATTATCCAACCTTTATAAAAAGATATGCATCTCCAAAAAATCTGGTGTTTATACTTTTTTTTCTTTATATTTGTACTATTGTAACTTCATGTTGATGACTTAAAATAATCTGCTAGCTTTTACAAACTTGTATTTTACTATTTTAGTGAGTCAATTTAGTTTTACTATAAAAAGTTTCCGCAAAGATAATGATTTAGCATCATAAGACCACAAGAGATTGGATGAATAATTGTTTCAATTTGTGTTTCTCTTACCTTTTGTTTCCATCAGGCGCATTCAATTTGATTTCATATTTTTACACCATCTCAAAGCTCTAATGCCCTTATTATTTGGTAAACATAGGTACAGGTTCAATCTGATCCACCTGGTCGCCTGGTCATACCGGTCAGCAAAACCAACTTGACAATCTTTGGGTTGTTACTTCCTTCAATAAGGTACACACATCTTCTACAGTTCAGGTGTTACTCAACTTCAGACATTGATTCCAAACATCTTGAAACAGTGTTAGCAATAAACATTAATATCTTTTATAGCAATGAACGTTTTCTTAAGAAATCGAGAAAACTTTGTACAGTTGAGGTCTCTGCGAAGAACATCTCTGCTAAGCCTTCGACAATTCTGGAGACCTCTTGAAGATGCAGTTTTGAGAGGAAAATGATAGTCATGATGCAGAATTTGAGGATATAGTAAAAGTAGTTGTTTTATGTTGTATTAGTGTCACTTTTAATTTTTTGTATGAACGTATCTTGTATGTTTGTCATGTTCAATAACAAGTACTCTGAGTTGCCTAAAAGAATTTAATTTTTCTTCTTGTTTCCGCTTTGAGCTTTTTAACACTTCAAACCAGCAAAATAGCACGTAATTCAAATAAAAAATGGGATCAAAAGTTGCGGAAGGTCTGGTTTGTGAGGCAAGGGAAGAAGAGATACAAAATAGCCTAGCTTCAATTCTTCTGTTGGATAACAACTTGTCTAGTTCCTAAAATTGAGAAAAAACAGCAAGTTGTGTTTTTTGAAGCCAAAAGCTCTATTGAATATAGAAGACGGTCGGGGGAAAGTCATATGCTTGGCACATACAAAAGGATGTTTTTTTTTGCATTTACCGAGTTTGAAAATATTTTTGTAGAGACTGACAATTGTCTTTCATCAAAAGATGGAAGAAACATGAATAAACCATGGACCAAAGTTGCAGTAATCTTCTATGATTTCAAACTCTTTTTACTGAAGTGCAACTAACGCATCATGAGAAAGAGACTATTGTATTTGAAATGAGGATCTTCCGATCCATAACTCAGAAAATCTAATATCCAACATGCCCGACCCTACAGCATCATCATCTGAAACTTTTTTTCTATGGCTTCTTCTTTCCCCAATCTCAGGAATCATGGATGCAGCAAACAGAGCTCAAAGACTATTTTCTATTTTTTCTGAGAAGTATTCTCGTGGGCACAAATGTAATCATTCAAAATAACTATTTGATGCTACAGAAGGAGAAGTTGAATTTTCACTAGAGGTCAGTTGTTGAGGTAGAGACTCCCAGGATTTGATTTTGTATTATTGGCTTACGAGGAGCACAGACTATTCATGTCATTGGGTAAAATCCAGATCCTTTTTGATTCTGTGAAGAGACAGAGGTAGCTACTATGGTCAGATATGTAAGTTTGGGTAATATCCACTTTTGGAAAGTCAAAGATTTCTTGTCGCATCTGTGTTGGATTCTCCACATTGCAGTACTTTTGAAGGATCAACACGTACACCTTTTAAGAGTCCGAGCATTATAAATTGTCTGGAATTGATAATTTTTCCATGTGGAGAAGTATGCTGTGCTGTTTGAAGCATTATGGATGGAAACATTAGCATGGACTATACAGAGCTTACATGTCATGTCCCAAGTACTCACACTTGGATCTCTTAGTAAAAAGAGAATGTCTATAAGCTAGGGTGTCATCAAAAAAGACCAAAACAGATCTCCTAAGATAAGGATGAAATACCTGGTTCATAAGAGCCTGAAAGGGTGCAGGAGCATTGGTCTGTCCAAAGGGCATAACCCTGAATTCATGTGAATCCTAAAGCTATTTCGTATAAATCTTCCACCTTCATCCTTATTTGATGGTGCCAAGCCCTCAAGTCGTTGGAAAAAATGACAGTATACTCAACTCATCTTTAATAGTGATGTCATTGAGGCCCCAGTAATCTACACAAAACCTCCACGTGCCATCCTTCTTCTTGACCAATAATGCTGCCAAAGATAAAGGGGACTATGTGTGCCTTTCTCAAAAACTGTTGGCTTCTATTGATTAATACAACCAATTAGTGCTCCACTCAACTGCTCTCATTGGTTCAACTACACATTCAATGATCCCAGAAAAGTAGACAGGATAGGGCAAATGGAATCTACGAAACAATCATGCTAAAATAAGTTATTAGCATTGTGCACGAACTGAACAAACAGTACTCAAATCCTTCTTATGATTTTTACATAGTTTTCTTGTGTAATAGCTGACTCATTTGAGTTTGACAGGTTAGTTGTTCCATTCTTATTCAGTTTTATAATTTAGTAATTCATATTGCTGTGATTTATTCTTGATATTGCCAAATTCTCCTTCTGTAAAATAGAGAAAGGGGTATGAGGACTGATCAAAGTCTTAGGTTTCTATTTGTCATGCTAAACAGATTCAAGAAACAGGCAAGCTCATGCCTATAACTATGCTGCCATTGACATAGGGTATTCTGAAACTCAAAAGGGATATATGTTTTATGATCCTACTAATCATGTGATTTTTTTATAAATTATACTTGGGCAGTGCTGTATTTATGAGAAATCATGTGTTTTTTTTGTAATTATTTGGTATACAATATACTATTTCCACTACCTTAAAAATGAGCTTTAGCGGCTATTAATTAGCAATTGCCGCTAAGGCAATTAGCACTTTTTGAATATATTGCTAAAGTGTTTAGTGAAATTGGATCTAATGACACTTAACTAATACCGATAATGACTTTAACTCTCTTAATTATTGTGTCTATTTATTGCCCCTAAAAGTTATTTTTTATTGTACTTTTCTTTTCATCCACATTTTTCTCTTGTTCTATTTTAATTTCTCAGACAAACTCCAGTGAACTGGGGAAGCAATTTGTCCAAAAAGGTTATTTTGAGAAAGGAAAATAGCTTGTAGGATCGGAGTGACTTTGGAATACGGCTTTGCAACTCATTTTTTTGGAGCAACTAAGAGATTGGAATAACTCCTTTCAAATAACCTTTTGAAGTTATACCTTTGCTATGAAAGTGACTCGTACAAACCTCACTATTATACAAATAACTCACATGTAGTGAAAAAAATAATTTTGAATTTTGAATTTTTACTTTTAATCTAAAAAAAATCATATAGGAATATATATGATCGTTCAGTAATTAATTAAAAAAGTATGACTTAGAGAGGGCATATCAGTCAAAATATATTAAAAGCATGACTTAGAGAGGGCATATCAGTCAAAATATATTAATTTTTCATTAGTAATGAATAGAATAAAATAGTTACAAAAAGATTAAAATAAGAAAGGTAGCCATAATATTGCAAAATTGTTATTAGGATTTTTAAACAAACTTTAGCCGCGAACCTCAATTCCTCAAAGAAATTCAACATTCACAACAAGATACAAGATAAATTTTGGAAAAAAGAAGTGTCAATTCCTCAAGAATTAGGGTGTGTTTGGTTTGCAGAAATTTTTTCCTAGATTATATTTTTTTGAAAATCAAGTAGAATTTTGAATTATTTTTTAGTGTTTGGTTTGTGAGTGAAAAATATTTTCTAGAAAAGATTTTTAGTATTTCGTTTTTGATTGAAAATTTTTTTGAAAAATATTTTTTTCTTATTTTAATAAAGTAGAAAATATTTTTGAAAATGAAAATATTTTTTGTAAACAAACTTAATTTGAAAATATTATTCAAAAACAAACTTATATTTTTTTTGGTGGGTAGGAGGATGGTAGGGCCAAGAGGGATCGAGGATAGGAGTGAAAAAAATGAAATTTTTAAAGTTGAATTTTTTTTTTAACATCTTAAATTTTTTTGGGGTTTTTGTGGGGGTGTGTGGGGTGGGTCAAGATAGCGGTAAAAAAAGAAATTTTTATGTTCAATTTTTTTTTAAAAAAAAAAACTTAAGTTTTTTTATAGGTAGGGTAAAAAAAATTCAAAAATCAAAATTAAAAATATTATTTAAAAATAATTTTTTCGGGGGGGATAGTGGGGCTGGCATGGCGGGGTCAGGGGTGGAGTGAAAAATATAATTTGAAATTTATTATTAATTTGAATGTAGATTCTCTTGCATATCAGTCAAAATATATTAATTTTTTATTAGTAATGAATAGAATAAAATAGTTACAAAAAGATTAAAATAAGAAAGGTAGCCATAATATTGCAAAATTGTTATTAGGGTTTTTAAACAAACTTTAGCCGCGAACCTCAATTCCTCAAAGAAATTCCACATTCACAACAAGATACAAGATGAATTTTGGAAAAAAGAAGCGTCAATTCCTCAAGAATTAGGGTGTGTTTGGTATGAAGAAATTTTTTTCCTAGATTATATTTTTTTGAAAAACAAGTAGATTTTTGAATTATTTTTTAGTGTTTGGTTTGTGAGTGAAAAATATTTTCTAGAAAAGATTTTTAGTATTTCGTTTTTGATTGAAAATATTTTTGAGAATTTTTTTTTCTTATTTTAATAAAGTAGAAAATATTTTTGAAATTGAAAATATTTTTTGTAAACAAACTTAATTTGAAAATATTTTTCAAAAACAAACTTAAATTTTTTTTGGTGGGTAGGGGGATGGTAGGGGCAAGAGGGATCGAGGATAGGAGTGAAAAAATGAAAATTTTAAAGTTGAAAATATTTTTTAACATCTTAAATTTTTTTGGGGGTTTTGTGGGGGTGTGTGGGGTGGGTCAAGATAGGGGTAAAAAAAGAAATTTTTATGTTCAAATTTTTTTTAAAAAAAAAACTTAAGTTTTTTTATAGGTAGGGTAAAAAAATTACAAAAATCAAAATTAAAAATATTATTTAATAATAATTTTTTTCGGGGGGATAGTGGGGCTGGCATGGAGGGGTCAGGGGTGGAGTGAAAAATATAATTTGAAATTTATTATTAATTTGAATGTAGATTCTTATTAATTTTAATTAGATTCTCTTGCAAAATTTGTCTGCAACTTAAATAGCAGTGGAAGGGTGGGACAAGGCAACGAAGTGGACTGAAATGGTGTCATTTCCTTTGGATATGTCCCTCCAAGATTGATTTGGAATGGAAGTGGCTGAATATGCCACATTCTCATCTTTACTTCTCTGGCAAATATCACACCTATCATATAATCCAAATATACCATCTGTTTCATCAGAGGCCATTAAGATAATCTCTTCAATATTCCCAAAGGTGGAGTCATGAAATGTTTAAACAGTTGCAGTGGTAGATCCCCATGAGTCCAACATATGTTTTGCCTTTCCAGAGCTGTAGTGCAACATTTGAGGTCCATGCAAGTTGACCATCAACTCAGCAGCCAAGGCATCTCCTTCATAGCTCCCACAAACATCTTGTACCTCAAGTTGTGAAGCCTCCGGCTGGCCATTTGAATGGTAACTGTATTATGCGGTCTAGATAAGCCTGTGAGACATAGGAACCGCGTGAGGGCCCTCAAATTCATTGGTTTAGGCCAATTCAACATTCTTGATCAATGTCCCAAGTACTCACACTTGGATCTCTTAGACATAATAGAATAATTATACAAGGTTTTAAACACTAATTCTAGATGCTTCACATGCTCATCTAGTGAGTGGCTATAAACTAGGACGTCATCAAAACATATCTCCTAAGGTAAGGATGGAATACCTGTTTCATACGAGCCTGAAAGACTGCAGGAGATTGGTCAGTCAAAGGGCATAATCCTGCTCTCATGTGAATCCTAAAAGCTTTTCCGTAAACATCTTCCACCTTCATCCTTATTTGATGGTACCATGCCCTCAAGTCCACCTTGGAAAAAATAACAGATCCATACAACTCATCTATCTTTAAAAGTGATGTTAGCAGTCTACACAAAACCTACATCTGCCAACCTTTTCCTTGACCAATAATGATGCTGAAGATAAAGACAATCTGTCCGATTCTTCAAGAGCTGCTGCTAATGATATTCAAACTTCCTTCCTCACGAGTGACATCTAACTTTGTCTTTACAAAGACCATAAAATCTGTTAGGTTCTATTTATTAATACAACTAATTAGTGCTCCACTCAACTACTCTGATTGGTTCGACTAAATATTTTTTATTCCAAGAAAAGTAAACAGGATAAGGCAAATGGAATCCGCCCAACAATCAAACACCAACACTCATTCTCAGTCGTATGTGATAAGTTTGACAAGATTCAAAATGGATTAATGAGAATATATGCTAGTCAGGAGAATAATTCTTCATTGGTAGAAAAGTCAAGATAACACCTTTTGTAGGTGAAATTTAGGTGAACCATAAATTGATTTCACAAGGTAAATCTTGACATTTTGACATATTATGATGTCATGGATGACATCAATAGGAAGAATTCACTCCTATAAATTGGTAGCTCCTAATTCATTTGTAACTCAACTCTAACTTGCTTTCTCATCTCCTAAGGCATTTGTTCTTCTTTCTCTCTCGTATTATTACACTTGTATTCTTTTGGAGTGAAATAAATAATGGTTGGTTGTGTCCGACGACTAGGCAAAAGAAAACAAAAGTTTGCCGAACCTCGTTAATTCCTGGTGTTATTTTTGTTGTTGTCTGATTTACTATTTATTAGCTATATTTAGATATAGCAGTTGTGATTCCATCACTCTCTATATATTTGGCTTCCGCAACAATTGGTATCAGAGCCAAGGTATTATCTGAGTATGCTCTGTGGTTGCTACATAGTCTGAACTTCCACATCAAAAAGAGATTTACTTTGGTCTTTGAATTGTTAGCTAGTAAATAGTGTTTGTAGTAAAATGGGAGACAAGAAAAATGATGAGTCCACATCAAGTTTCAATAATACGTCATCATTGGCATCTTCGCTTATGATAAGAATTGTGTCAAATTCAAAATATGCAGTTGAAATTTTTGACGGGTCAGGACATTTCGGAATGTGGCAAGGCGAGGTCGTTGATGTTCTTTTTCAACAAGGGCTAAATATTGCCATTGAAGAAAAGAAACCAGACGATGAAGGAGAAGAAGATTGGAAGATTATTAACCGTGTTCCTTGCGGTACCATTCGATCTTACCTTGCAAGAGAACAAAAATATCCATACACGAAGGAAACATCTGCATATATATTATGGAATTCATTGGAGGAGAAATTCTTGAAGAAAAACAGTCACAATAAGTTTTAAAAAAGACTGTTACGCTTCACTTATGTTCCTGGTAGCACAATGAATGATCATATCACCAGCTTTAATAAGTTGGCGACAAATTTACGAAATATGGACGTGACTTTTAGTGATGGAGATATGGCCTTAATATTGTTAAGTTCACTTCCCGATGAGTTTGAGCATCTTGAAACGACTCTACTGCATGGGAATGATGAAGTATCTCTCAAAGAAGTTTATTCTGCCTTATACAGTTACGAACAAAGAAAGAGAGAAAAACAAAAAGGCGGAGAATCAGAAGCACTAGTTGCGAGAGGTCGTTATCAAAATCATATGAGAACAAAGAAAGGGAGATCCAAGTCAAGATCTAGACTCAGCAAAGATGAATGTGCCTTTTGCCGAGAAAAAGGGCATTTGGAAGAAAGACTACCCAAAGTTGAATAGCAAATCCAAACCAAATATTGGAAAGGCTATCATGGATTCAAATGTGGTTGATTGTGATGATTTCGATTACTCACTAGTTATAACAGATCCATCCAAATTATCTGATGTATGGTTGATGGATTCAGCTTGTAGTTATCATATGTGTCCCAATCAGGGCTGGTTTATTGATTTACAAGAAGGAGAATGTGGAGTTATTCACACTGCGAACAATAATCCTCTTACTGCATATGGTGTTGGTTCAATCCGATTAAGGAACCATGATGGATTGAGTAGAACATTAAAAGATGTTCGATCTGCACCAGATTTGAAGAAAAATCTCATTTCTGTAGGAGCCCTAGAATCAAAGGGGTTCAAAGTCATTGTAGAAAATGGCGTGACGAGAATATGTTCCGGTGAACTGGTGGTAGTGAAGGCAATTCGAAGAAATAATAACATGTACCACTATCAAGGTAGTACAGTTATTGGGACAGCGGCAACAACATCTAATGACGAGAAGGAGGCAGAAATGACCAAGCTGTGGCATATGCGCTTGGGGCATGTTGGAGGGAAATCCTTGAAAACTTTATCAGATCAAGGATTGCTAAAAGTTGTAAAAACTTGCAACTTGGAGTTTTGTGAGCATTGTATCAAGGGAAAGCAAACAAGGGTTAAATTTGAAACAGCTATACATAATACTAAAGGTATTTTTGATTATATTCATTCGGATGTTTGGGGTGCTTCAAAAACACCTTCATTAGTTGGGAAACACTATTTTGTAACCTTTGTTGATGACTTTTCTCGAAGATTGTGGGTGTATACGATGAAAACAAAAGATAAAGTATTGGGAATTTTTCTCTAATGAAAGGCGATAATAGAAACTCAAAGTGGCAGAAAGATCAAGTGTCTTCACACAGACAGCGGTGGCGAATACAAAAATGATATTTTTCAGAAAATTTGTGAGTAAAATGGCATCGTTAGACATTTCATCGTAAAAAATACACCAATAAAATAATGGAGTGGCAGAACGCATGAACTGAACTTTGCTGGAGAAAGTTCGATGTAGGTTGTCCAATGCAGGCTTGGGAAAAGAATTTTGGGTTGAGGCAATAACATATGCGTGCCACCTCATTAATCGTCTACCATCTGCTGCTATTGGTGGGAAGACACCATTTGAAAAATGGTATGGAAAACCTGCTGAAGATTATGGTTCCTTATATGTATTTGGCTCAATTGCATATTATCATGTAAGAGAATCAAAATTGGACCCAAGAGCAAACAAGGCTTTATTTATGTTCTGGAGTCAAAGGATACCGTCTATGGTGTCCAGAGACACGAAAAGTTATTTTTAGCAGGATGTTTCCTTTGATGAATCTGCCTTGACAAATAAGGTAACACTTGAAGAAGCCAAACAAATTGATGGTGCTTCAAAGCAGGTGGAGTTTGCGGGAAAGAAAATTTTCCTAACACAGGGATCAAACGAGGAAACAACACAGAATTTTCCTCTGAAAGGGGAGTCAATCGAAGAGGAGGTTCCATATCAAGAACCTCAACCACAACTGAATCAATAGCGACCGGCAAGCCAAAAAGGACAATAAGAAAATTTGCTCGACTCATAGATATGGTGGCTTGGGCGGACTCAATTGCAGTTGATGACATTCCTACCACTTATAAAGACGTAGTCCAAAGTTCAGAAGAAGATAAGTGGAGGATTGCCATGGATGAAGAAATACAGTCCCTTCATCAGAATCATACATGGAGATTGGTCAATCTTTCAGAAGGCAAGAAAACAATTGGGTGCAAATGGGTACTTTCAAAGAAAGACGAATTTCCTAACCAAGAAGATGTTCACTACAAAGCAAGATTGGTGGCCAAAAGATATGATCAAAGTGTTTTCTCCAGTTAAGAAACACTCCTCCATTAGAGTTTTGTTAGCTTTGGTAGCATAGTTAAATTTGGAACTAGTTCAAATGGATGTAAAAACTGCATTTTTACATGGAGACTTGGAAGAGGAAATCTACATGACTCAGCTAGAAGGATTCAAAGTTGATGGAAAAGAAAATATGGTGTGCAAACTTGAAAAATCATTGTACGGATTGAAACAATCTTCAAGAAAATGGTACAAACGATTTGACAAGTTTATGTTGCAGCAAAGGTACATAAGAAGCAAATACGATCATTGTGTGTATTTGCGCAAGCTTGAAGATAATTCCTTTATTTACCTTTGTTAGGATCGGAAAAAAGCAGGTGTAAACGCGGAAGCTAGCAATGCAAACCTCAAAAGACCACGAGTAAGAAGACAACGAGAAATATACCAAAAGACACAAAGATTTAACGTGGTTCGATCAGTCGACCTACGTCCACAAAGGAGATGAGCAATCCACTATAAATATGAGAGTACAAAATACAGAGGGAAACAACCTCAACCAATTCACTCGGAATACATGGTTCACACAAGTGATAACGTATCAAGCTTGTGACCCACAAGTTCTCCCCTAACCAAAACTCTCAAAGCCCTTAAGACTACATTGTGAATGCTGATTAAGTTAGAAGGAACATTCCTCTATTTATAGAGTCCTAAACCTTTTCCTACCAGAAAAAGGATTAGTCAATCCAAAACCTTTTCCTAAAAGGAAAACCTATTTATGGTAAGAAATTTTGGGCAAAATAAAATCCAACATATCTCCCCTTTGGCCTGAATTTCTGACAAAATAAATTTGTCCACCTTCTTTACTTAATCTTCAACAACTTGCTTCTCCTCTCCATAATCTCCTTTGCAAAATTTATGTGTCAACACAGAGAACATCTCTGAAATAATTTCTCCAACAAAATCTTCATTATTGTCAAAAAGATTGCGACTAGAACTACACCCGTCATGATGAACACCTCTTTCTAACCTGGTTAAATCATCGATTATCGAACCATAAAACCCGACTCCATCATTGAATCTGGCTCTGATACCACTTGTTAGGATCGGAAATAAGTAGGTGTAAACGCGGAGGCTAGCAATTCAAACCTCAAAAGACCACGAGTAAGAAGACAACGAGAAATATACCAAAAGACACAAAGATTTAACGTGGTTCGGTCAATTGACCTACGTCCACAAAGGAGATGAGCAATCCACTATAAATATGAGAGTACAAAATACAGAGGGAAACAACCTCAACAAATTCACTCAGAATACATGGGAGGTTAACACAAGTGATAACGTATCAAGCTTGTGACCCACAAGTTCTCCCCTAACCAAAACTCTCAAAGCCCTTAAGACTACATTGTGAATGCTGATTAAGTTAGAAGGAACATTCCTCTATTTATAGAGTCCTAAACCTTTTCCTACCAGAAAAAGGATTAGTCAATCCAAAACCTTTTCCTAAAAGGAAAACCTATTTATGGTAAGAAATTTAGGGCAAACTAAAACCCAACAACCTTCTCCTATATGTTGATGATATGTTGATAGCTTCTAAGAGTCAAGAGGAAATTGAGAAGCTAAAGATTAAACTAAGAAAGGAGTTTGAGATGAAGGATTTGGGTGAGGCAAAGAAGATTCTTGGCATTGAGATAAAAAGAGATAGATATTCAAAGAAACTCTATTTATCTCAAAAGGAATATTTGAAGAGAGTACTAAAGCGATTCGGTATGAATAAAAAAATGAAGTCGGGTTAGCACTCCGTTTGCTCCTCATTTTAAGCTTAGTGATGCTATGTCACCTAATAATGAAGTTGAACGAGAATATATTTCAAGTGTAACATACGCTAATGTTATTGGTAGCTTGATGTATGCAATGGCTTGCACAAGGACAGATATTTCACACGCTGTTGGAGTAGTAAACAGGTACATGCACAGTCCTGGAAAGGATCATTCGTAGGCTGTAAAATGCATTCTACGGTATATTCATAATACTGTAGATGTTGGTTTGGTTTTCGAGCAGAAAGATAGTCAATATCTTGTTGGATATTGTGACTCAGATTATGCTGGTGATTTGGACAAACGAAGATCAACTACTGGTTATGTTTTCACTATTGCAAATGCACCAGTTAGTTGGAAGTTTACTTTGCAGTAAACAGTTGCTTTGTCTACCACTGAGGAAGAGTACATGGCAATTACAGAGGCTGCGAAGGAGGCAATTTGGCTTCAAGCATTCCTTAGAGAGCTTTGTATTGGACAAGAAGAAATCACAATATTTTGTGATAGTCAGAGTACTATTCAATTAGCATAGAACCAAGTTTATCATGCAAGGACGAAGCACATTGACGTCCGATATCATTTCATATGAGAAATCATAGAAGATGGTGGAGTCATAATACAGAAAATTCATATTAGAGATAATCCTGCCGATATGTTAGCAAAAGTGGTGACTGCGGTCAAGTTTCAACATTGTTTGAACGTGATCAACACTATTGAACGTTGAAGATTAAGGTTGAAGACACAATAAAAATTGTAGTTGAGAGAAAGTTGAAAATGGAGAATCTTGCCAAGGTGGAGATTTGTTAAGTTTGACAAGATTCCAAATGTATTAATGAGAAGATATGCTAGTTAGGAAAATAATTCTTCATTACTCGAAAAGTCAAGATAAGACCTTTTGTAGGTGAAATTTAGGTGAACCATAAATTGATTTCACAAGGTAAATCATGACATTTTGACATATTATGATGTCATGGATGACATCAATAGGAAGAATTCACTCCTATAAATAGGTAGCTCCTAATTCATTTGTAACACACCTCTAACTTGCTTTCTCATCTCCTAAGGCATTTGTTCTTCTTTCTCTCTTGTATTATTACACTTGTACTCTTTAGGAGTGAAATAAATATTTGTTGGTTGTGTCCGATGACTAGGCAAAAGAAAATAAAAGTTTGTTGTACCTCGTTAATTCCTGGTGTTATTTTTGTTGTTGTCTGATTTACTATTTATTAGCTACATTTAGATATAGCAGTTGTGATTCAATCACTCTCTATATATTCGGCTTCCGCAACAGTATGCAGCTTCAGTGACTCCAAATGATGAAAGTAAACTTAACGTTACATTGACTCAAACAGATTTTTAAAGGGAGAGGTTCCAATCCATCAACGTGATGTTGGTTCATTTTCAGTTAGGATGGTGACTCACATCGATGGAGATGACGAAGACGAGGAAAACTTTAAAAGCAATAGAGGTATATCTATTGACTTTGATAACATCGGAAACAATAGCGGAGTCGTTTCATTGGTTCTTCTGTTTTATAGAGTAGTGTGATGGGATTAGTCTTTAGCAGTTAAAGTTAAACTTGTGTCTTATGTTTTACCACAAAGTTAAGATGTTGTTCAACATGCCAATGGTACTCCAAGTAGTTGATAGTTCAAATTAGACTTTTTAGCAGTGAGATGTGACCAGTACGTAGCATTGTTCACTAACAGAACAAACAAGTACACAAATCCTTTACTAGAATTAAGTAGTTTTCTTATGTGATAGGTAGACTCATTTCAGTTTGACAACTTAGTTGTTCTATTATAATTAAGTTTATAATTTAGGTTGTAATTCGTATTGCTGTGATTAATTTAGATTTCTTCTTGTAATTTTCATTTTAGTTGATAATTTTTGCGGAGTTGTTTAAAACTTGAGAACAACAATGTACAGATGGCGTATATATAGACAACTGTTGAATCTTCTATATTCTTGAGTTTCTGTGTTGAGGTGAGCAGAGCCATTTCAATCAAGTTAGAGAATCAAAACTCTCAATTGAAGCATAGGTTTATAAAAACCAATGCTATATGGCATGAAAGAAAAAGGAGATAAGCAAACACAGTTGGTTATGTTCAAATTGACATAAACACACAATTTAGGAATAGAATTGTTAGTGATTCAGCAATTTGTCTTGTCATAGCATTACTAAATTGCATGAAATTTTTTTTATTGGAAAACAAAAAAATTCTTGAAAGGTTATCAACAAGATATTTGACATACAAGTACTCACAATACCTTTCAGTTTGAATAAAATTACCCAAAGGGAACAAGACTTTAACATAACTAAATATGCCTTTGACGTTGTTTTCCTTTGGAAGCCCCTTGATTTTTAATTCCCTCAAACTCTTTCTTGTGAAATCATAACACAAGCAACATAAATGACTTGTGTTCACAGCGAATACGATATCCCCATGGAAGAATGATGCAAATCTAGGTTCTGTAGTGTTCCATATCGAAGGAACCCCAATTATATGTCTCTCACATTCTCTTTTTGGAGTCTTCTCTAAAATTCATAAGTCAAAGTATCCACTTAACCATTTTCTATAATCTATGACCCCTAATTTACCATTCACCTCTATCAATTGGTAATAGTACACGAACTCAATTGCATTCCACAACGCAATATTTTCGTTTTTTTCAAATTCAACATTAAATGCAAGTATAAATATCTAATCTGCCATAGCAAATAGATAGATGATTCCACTAACGCAAGCACAGGGCAACAAATACGGAATACAAGGGAAAATGTTCTTAGTGTCTCTCCATGATATGTCTATACCTAAAGTGAAAACGGAGTACTTTGTGTGCCTTTCTTGGGGATGATATATTGTGTGGAGAACTTTGTATTTGTTTTCTTCCGGGTCAAAACCTAATGAAAATGTAATCCAGCATTTACCTTCATTTGGGTTGGGCAGAAATCTTACTTGTTTTGTGCTGGGATTGAGAATTACAGCAGATGGCATATATGATGATGCGGAACCAAAAAATAAACCAATAACGCAATTCAAACGAGAATATGTAGGGACACAGTTGTATAGATTATTAAATGGGTCAATTTGAAGAACGACGACAGAGTCTTTTCCATCTTTCTTTTCCTCCGCAGTGTAATAAACTTCATCTGAGTGCAATAGGATTTTGTCCCACCAGAATGACATTTACGGATATCGGAAAAAGCTGATTCAGATAGCATTGACTTACAGAATGTGGAAACATACTTGAAACGCATTAACGAATTAGAAGGAAGCCATGAGAATATTTCAAACATTATTTCTTGAGGTATTTTTCTGGAAGAATTCATAATGTTAGAAGGCTGATTGATGGTTTATTTTCTTTTTGCCTCTTATGATTGTTGAAGTTGTTTTTGGCTCTCTGTTTCCTGGTAAGATTCTATTTCTTTGTAGTACATTACAACTAGGACTGCTTAAAAATTGAACTTCCTTTTTTTGGGTTTAAAATGGTAAAAACAATATTATTGCAACGGAATTTAATTTATTATTTTTTAAAACCCTAAACAAAACCTTTTTTTGTAATTGCACGTTGCATTTGAGTTTGTTTTAGAGCAACCATCATAGCATTATATCATCATATTTTATTTTATATCATAGTAAAATTACCTGCACCCTAGTGGATGGAGTACAAGTACGATGCTGCAAGCCAATACTTCCGAGTGAACAGTATCATAACATAATGGGAGTGAATATTTGGATTTACGGCCTAATAGATGGTTGATAATGAAGCAAAAATGATTGCACAGTTAGGAGCAGACAAATATTACAATCACATTCTTTGCGAAGAACATATCAATCTAGTTTTACCAGCTAACCCTTCGACGATTCAAAAAAGTGTACTCCTTGAAAATTCTGGAGACCTTTTGAAGATGCAGTTTGGAGAGGAAATTGAAGCAGAATTTGAGGATATAGTCGTTTTCTTATTGTTTCAACCTTAAGCATTTTGACACTTCAAACCAGCAAAAAAATCTGGTATTTCAACTCAAAAATGGGATCAAAACTTGCAGAAAATATTTTAGAGTAAAAAAGATGTTTAGTTTGAGAAATAACAAAAATACTACCGTATTGCAAAAGCCAAAAAATAATCAATGGCTATTTCTTTTACCTTACTTTATTTCAAGGAGAGTGGACTGACACCTAAACTTATGAAGAAACCACTGACCAAACGCAAGTCTCTAGGAAAGACGCCAAATCTGCGTTACCAAAAGCAAGAAGATGAACAGAGGCAAGAGGCCCAATCTGCATCTGATAGGGTGCTTGAATCTTCCAGTCTCTCATTTCTATTCCGTAGTTTTATTCATCCAGAAATTTTAGCTGGTATAGTTGAATTAAAGACATAATACCACTATAAGTAACATATCATGAAAAAGAGATTAGGATATCCCAAGTAAGAATCTTCTTATCCATAACTCAGAAAATCTAGTATTAACAACTTCCGACCTGGCAGCAGTATCTACTGGAACGTCCTTTCAGTCGATTCTTGAGTGGTAATAAGATTGCCTCTTGATCTTGACAACAAAGTTCAAGATGACAAATAGTGGAAGAGCTAGAATTTTGTCTTGGGGGTCTCAAAATATAAAGAAATAAAATCGAAGTGAAGGAGTGTCAATATGTAATATATATACACATAGAAAATATTTTTATTCTAGCTATATAATGTAATTTTCCGACGAAGGGGTGTCGATCGACACCCCTTCACTACATGTGGCTCCGCCACTGGTGACAAAGTTGTGTTCTTACTGGTTGAAGGCCTAAATGCAAGCAAAGAGAGCTCAAGGACTATGTTAAAGCTTGGAAGTGCAGGTGGTGTTTTCGGGAAAAAAAGAACAAACAAGTAGGCCACATTCAAGAACTCATGATGGTTCCAATTTGAATAAAATTATCCTAAGGAAACAAGACAATCAACATAACTATAAATTCCTCTGATATAGTTTCCTTAGAAAGCCTCGTGATTTTTAATTTTCCTCCAACTCTTTCTTGTGAAATCATAACACAAACAAGCACCAGACTTTAAGATGAAGACGAAATCAATATCACCGTCACGATCCTTAAGGATTACAAAAATCTAGGCTTTATAGCAATCCAAATTGAGGGGACGCCAATGCTATGTCTCTCCCATTTTCTTTGTGGAGTCTGGTCTAAAATCCATAAGTCAAGGTACCCCCTTATCCATTTACTGGAATCTATGACCTCCAGTTTACCTTTTACCTCGATCAACCCGTAATGATACGTTGGCTTTATCATCAACTGCAGCTATAGTCAGAGGCGGAGCCATAATTTTCAATAAGGGGGCTCAAAATCTGTAGAAATAGTCCCATGAAGTAGTCGAAGGAGGTTCGACATCTATTATATATACATATAAAATTGTTTTAATCATGTATAAATAATATAATTTTTCGCTTCGTACAAGGTAGCTCCGCCCCTGTCTATAGCACCATTAATAAACTCAAAGATAACTTCACTAATGCAAACACAAGGCTTATAATACAAAATAGCAAAGAAAATGTTTTTAGCCTCTCTCCATGATTCGTTTATGCCTCAATTCAACTGAGAATATATGCAAGGCCGTGAGGGTAGTGGTAACTATATCTTGCAATTTGCAAAAAGTAGCGGAGTCTCTTTCATTTAACAATAAAACAGTAATCTAAATGCCCACCAGTTAAACTTTGAACGGTTTTGACCTGGGAATTACTGAAACCAATTTTCCATCTTATTTTTGCTCAACTGCTAGAACAACATTTATGATATGATTCGGATACAGTACAATAACAAAATTTGGAAAGGAAATCGAAATACATTATTTCTTTGGGAATTGATGAATTCATCTTCTTATGTGTTAATGATAGTTGAACGCCTGAGATGAAATGCTGTTATTTATCTAAAACTTTTCTCTCTCTTCTTTTTTCTCTCCGTACAAGTCTAATAGTCTTGTCTCTCAACAATAATATCTAGGAAGGTAACGGCTAATTTTTTAACTGTATGGAGCCGCCGGATGGGGCTTCTTAGGTGGGAATTCAGCCAAAGGCGACTCTGCACAATGGAGTGTCCTCTTCTATTGGTGTTACCACAGGAAAACAGACCTTCGCAACTGCTGTCACTATGGCAAATCAAACTTCGAAAAAACTGTCAGACATCCTCGTGAATCAGTAATCACAAAAATCAGCACTCACAATGGAATTCCAGCGGCTATTTTCAACGCAGCAGACTACTATGGGATGATGGCAGACGAGTGTAATTTATTATAGTTGGCAGATATTTAAAGACAAGACCCTAAATTGATCGTATTAGGTCAAGCTTCAAGGAGCTTTTTACAATTAGGGGTTCTGTTAAGATCGGCGTGTACGACAACCACAATATGTTTTTGGATTTTACAAATGAAGACGACTTCAATATGGTTTGGTACAGAATGGTTATTGAAATGGAAGGACTCCAAATGTGGTTACAGAAATGGGCCCAAAACTTCAAACCGGAATAAAACATCCCTTTAGCACCAATGTGGGTTCTTCTACCAGATTTGCCTTTCCATATGCATACATGGCATTATATTAAAGAAATTGTTAGCTTGGTTGGAACTCCTTTTAGTATGGATGAAGACACTAATTGTAGAACTAGGCGGAGCATGGCTAAAGTTAGAGTTGAAGTTTCCTTAGCCCAACACTGTTTGGGTGGGTTTGGAAGATGATAAACTAGAATACAAGAATATCCCTAAATATTGTAAGCAGTGTAAAAAAAATGGGACATAATGTGATGAATTGTTGGAATCTGGAGAAAATTAGGAGTAATGACAAAAAGCGAAGTGTTTTGAAAGAGAATCAGGCTGATGTGGATCTGGTGAACAGTGAGGAGGATACTAGCAAGGTTAATATTGTACAAGAAGAGCAAAAAAAAATTTGATGAGGAGGATATTAGCAAGGTTGAGATTGTACAATAAGACCAAAAAAAATCTGATGAGGAGGATACTAGCAAGTTTGATATTATACAAGAAGGGCAAAAAAAATCTGAGGAGGATGATACTAACAAGGTTGAGATTATACAAGAAGAGCAAAATAAATCTGATGAGGAGCAAACTTTGCAGAAGAAACTTTGTGAGATCAAGATAAATTTCAGCAGTAAGAAGAAGAAAAAGAATGTTCCAAAAAAGAGGAGCAAGGTTATGTTCAAACCGGCTATATCTAGCATAAATAGAGGCAGAAGAAAGAAGCAGAATGATTGACAGCTGAGAACTGAAACTGTTGAACATGTTGAACCTAGTGAGTTTGTTGAATTTGTGGATGTTGGGCAATCACAGAAAATTGTAGTAGTAGAAAATGGTACCAACATTAGTGAGGGCAATGGCACAAAGAAAAATGAAGATACTATAGTTAAACATACTGAGAAAAGAGTGGAAAACACTCATCAGAAAGAAAAATCTGATGAAAATGAGAAAATTATTTCCACAAACCTTCATCGTGAGTTGGTAACTCATGAACCTGTTGAATTGAACTGTGAGCATGTCGGTAATCAGATAGCAAAGCATACATATTACTAACCTAGAGGACAACAACACTCACAAAGAAGAGACAAACTATGATGAATCCAGTAAAGGGGAAGGGGAAGGGGAAGGTACAAAGATGCAAAAGGATGGAGATCAAACAAAAAATGAGAACATCACTGAAACTAGAGGCAGAAGCAAGGAAAGGAAAAAAGGAGAAAGGCAAATAAAAGCAAAGATGTGACTAACTCTCCTAGTTAAAGAATAGAACAGGCACAAAAGAGGTCTCCCCAGATCATTGATGAAATAACCCCCCCCCCCCATGCTATTCTCAGTGAAGATGATGACTTGCTAGACTCTGGAACTTCTCTTAATAAAAAGGAAAAATTTGCACAGATTCAAAATAAATAAATCTATAAACAAAATTTTAGTGTCAAAGCTTCAGGAGGATGAACTTCACAAAGGAAAAAAGAAAAAAGATTGTAAGAAAGAGCTAGTTCAACATCGTAAAGAAGGGAACAAAATGAAACCCTCCCGTAGTGATTAGTACAATCTTTTAGAATATTAGGGGAATGAGGTCCAAAAAAGCGAATCACAGAATCAAATACTTGGTCCACATTAACAAGTTGGTTTATTTTGCTATCCTAGAACTTTTTATTAATAAGACTAAGATTGAGGGATAAGGGAAATTTTTTGGATTCCAATGGCAAGATTTGGTGTTTTTGGAATCACCTGGATCAAGCTGAAGTCATAGCCAATGAAGAATAACACATAACCATCAAATTTTTCAAAGACAGAAATGACGCTAACAGTAGGTATGTATCTGTTATTTATGTCAAATGCACTGATGGAGATAGAGATGACTTATGAGACAACATGGAAAATATATGTAGCTCTATTAATGATCCATGGTGTGTAGTTTGGGACTTCGATGATATCATGGATCCTAATGAAAAGATAGGAAGCAAACCTCATAGGGCTAACATATGTTTTAACTTTATTAGCACTACAGAAGCTTGTAATCTATCTGATTTGGGTTTTGTTGGACCTAAATATACATGGTGCAATAATAGATTACCTATTAAAAGAATTTGGAAAAGGCTTTATAGAGATTTTGTTAATGATCTATGGGCTCAAAGTTATCATATCAGTACCATCAAGCATTTAGCTGGACGGGCTCCAATCATAGGTCACTTCTCATGCGAACCCTTTCCAATCAAAATGACTTCATTAGATACTGCAGATTCTTAAACTTATGGACTCAAATATTAGATTTTTGGAGATTGTTCAAAACACTAGGAACATGAATTGACAGGCAATGCAATGTGGAAATGTTATTTGTAGTTTCAATGATATAAAAAATTCAGGTGGAAATATACATGCTAACTGTCAGGCTGGAAAAAGTACAAAAAGTTGGTGCACATTCTCCAACAGTGGCAGAAGTGGTATAAACCTCGGCCAGTGGCATGGCCTTAAAGATTGTGACTATTTTACTTAAACATGAGGTCCAATAGTCACAATCTCAGTTTTTGCAACTTGAAAAGCATCTCAAGATCTCTTGCAAACGCTGAACAAAGAAGTGAAAAAGCATTTCAAAAACCAACTCTAATCCGATAGAGCTGGAAGCTTAGTTGTCTTAGGAGTATTTCTTCTGAACGTATATTGTAAATTTGTTCCTAAATATATAAAGGACTCAGATATTTTTGTTTGTTGAAAAGTCTAAGTTAGTTGAGTCCAACTGATTTAGTGGGCAAAATTGTGTGTTGCTTAGTCAAATTCTACGTCATCCGGAGCATGGTAATTTAGTAGGCAACATGTGTGTTGCTTAGTTGAATCCTAAGTTTTCTAGTGGTGATAGCTTAGTGGGAATAATGACTTCTGCTTAGGCTCTTCAAACAATAGAGTTATTGCTTGGTTGTGAGATTAATAACTTCTTCTCACATTGTTGTAATCGGGTTTCACCTTTGTTTGTGAAGATTAGTGAAAACAGTTGAAATTCTGTGACAGGTCATGATTTTACTCCCTTTAGCAAGGAGGTTCCTACGTAAACGGTTGAATTCATCTTCTTATGTGTTAATGATAGTTGAAAGCCTTTTTTTATAGGTATAAAACTCTTCCTTAGAAAGAACTTGTAAACGACTTCTATTAATGTTTGGAGAAGATAAAGAGGTAAATTAGTAAAAGGCGGGATATTAGGCGACACGTTTTATATAGTACAGAGCAGCAAAACGTAAGTCTCGTACTGAGTCCCATATGTGAAATTAAGTCAGTGCAGGAAGCTCCCATCCAGCGTGAGTTAGTTGTTGTAATTAGAAACCAATAAGCATTGCAAGTGAGAACTCTGTTTCTTAAGCAGAGCATAATTAGAAAAGAGAATCAAAAACCAACACTCATTCTCAATCGTATGCAGCTTCACTGTGTCCCTATAATTAATATTACATTTTTTTACAAAAGAATATAGAAATCAATCGAACAGGATCTGTAAGGAAATCAATCGTACCGTATAAGAAATTTTGGGGAAAGTCATATGCTTGGCACATACAAAAGAAATTTTTGTTCATTCACCTTACAGGTGTGCATTCATTTTTTCGGTTTGGTTTTACACTATTCGGCTTGGATTTTTCGGTTTTCGTTTTTTGTAAAAGAGTAACCCAATCCGATCCAAAATAAATTTGATTTGGTTTGATTTTATTCTATTCGGTTGCTCTTTTTTCTGTTTGGTTATTCGATTATATTAATAATTTATCACATCAGCAAAGTAAAAATTATTTAATCGCGTAAGTATACTTTCTGATATAAATAAGAAGTAAAACTTAAATCACAATATTTATAAGTATACCTATTATAGATGTAATTCAAACATAAAATATAAACATAATCATCATGAAAGCTAATAACCAAAAAGGGACAAAAGTGATCAACTACAACTTATTTCTAAACTAAACTATTATACATACATACATATATATATATACACACACACATATATATATAATTCAGTTTTTTTTAAAAACCTGAAACCAAACCAAAAAATCAAACATAGGAACTTATTAATCCAAAAAATCAAAAAACCAATCCAAATAAAATTTCAAATTTGATTTGGTTATTTGGTTTAATCTGAATAGTGCACACCCCTAATTCACAATCTTATCATCATATTTTATATTAAGTGCTAAGAACTAAGTGTATCATATTATACTAAAAGTAGGACGCTCCATAGTTGAAAATTGAATTACAAAAATATCCCTAATCATATTTAAAATAACCACTAACTAATGTATCAAAAATTTTCTATTACAACATTTATATATTTGTCTTTTAAACTTCAATCAGTTATATAATCAGCCATCCTATTTTAAAAGAATGATTTTTTTAGTAAATTACATAGATTTAAAGGGTATAAAATATGTAATATGCATCACAAAATTTATATTAAGTATTTTCGAATAAACGCACGTTTCCAAATCTAGTATATCTGTAAGTGAGAACAAAAAAAGTTAAAAGTTAAAATAGTAAAATGACCCTATAAAGTTGAATTACTACAATAATACCATTAATGAATTATATAGTTTAATACTAATATTTATTAGATTTATGATATTCCTTTTTTAATTTTTAAATGAATAGAGATCAATCATCAATTTTATTTAGTCATGATGACCAAATTATTGAGAATTGAAAAGGTATCTTAATGGTCCTTCTACTTAAATTGATGAATTCAATAATACGTATTTTAACTTCTACTAAATTGTCCATGCATATGAATTTGAAAATGCAAAAATATTCATACTGAAAACAATATCTATTATATAAGTGAAAAAATGAATATGAGGGACTAAGCAATCAATATATTTGGAAAAAATAACAGAAATTTCACTTTTAACTTCACTTATTACCATTATTTCTTATTATTTTTTCGAATCTCGAAAATTCCTCATTTTCACGCATCAGATTAATGTATCAGTGCATCAAACTAATGTATCTCGCACATCAATTAGTGTATCTCGCGCATCATATTAGTGTATCATGTATAAAATGTACAACAAATTAGTGTATCATGCATAAAATGTAATGTATCTTACTTAGAGATTAATGTATCTCATGCATCTGATTAATATATCAACACCCATATTATTGTATCAGTTTGAGTGATTTATGTAATTATAAACTTATAAGGGACAAATGATAATTTTACCTTAAAGTATGTGATTTATGTCTTTTGCCTGTATGTTTTCATTTTAATTCTTTGTGGTTATCAGGTGAGGCCAGTAAGGTCTTTCTATTTTTTTCTCGTATAGTTATCAAGAAATATGTTGTATTATAACTATTATTATTATCTATGGCTCGAACTTCGCTTAATTTAATATAATTATAATATGAAAATCACGTGGTGAAAAAAACTTATACTATTTAATTACTCATCATAGCTATAGTTTGCAATAATTATCACTCATGACTAACATTATACATTAATTACATGCGCTAACTCGTGTCTCTCCCCGTCTCGCTCGCCTCTCTGCTCCATATAATATGTAGCTACAAATTATAATTATACAAACTATAACTATTGAGAGTAATTAGTCAATTTTTTTTGTGGCTATATAGGAAAGATCTCCTATAATTAAGGCTTGTATATTGTAGGGTGTAAAGAGTATATATAAATTTCGGTTTTGGATTAACCAATATAAACTAGCTATAAACCTAAAGTCAAAAACTAAATTTTAATATTTGAAATAGAAAATAAAAAATTTCAGTTCGATCAGTTTTTTCGGTTAAACCATATTACGCCCAACCCTAAGTATATGTTTGTAATAACTTACATGTATGTGGCATTTACTTAGTCTCCAATTTAAGGATGCTTCAATCAATTTAGCAGAAGAAAATTATTAAACGCTTCTTTATCGCATTTTATTTTCAACTTTAGCACTTCTATCCATATACAAAGTTGTTTAATGGTAAATTCAGCTCAATAAATTATCACAAAAATTTACTCAAATTCACCTTAACCTAAATAAGCTCTAAAACGACATTATAAGTAACATACTCAAACAACTAGCAAAATTAAGAAAGAAAAAGCACATTGATGATTCTTCAACACACATATCCATCTATTGAATGGCATATGTCAGGCTTAACAGGAAACAATGTGAGATCATTTAGGTGCGCACAGAGTGAAATTCCCCGCTCCTATGCAAAAGCTCGCAAACCACATAGGAGAGATAACCCGCACTATGCAACCCTGGTGCGACGAGCTCGACCCAGAAGCAAAACCCCTTGCTTTTACTGGCAAGGGGTTTCGAACTTGAGACCTCCAACATGGAAGTCCCAAGCTCAAACCACTGGACCACTCCAAAGGGTAGCGGCTGCGGGTTTTCCATTGTCATAAAAAAGTGAGATCATATAGAAATAAAAAATAATCTTCAAATAAATGTATTCAACATAAACACAAAGAACAGATTCGAGGAACAACTTGGAAATGAAGACAGGGGGAACAAAGTGGGAAGTGACCTCCAAGGTCTACTACTATGTCCCTCAAATTTAAGAGGTATGGTCTTCTTACGTTCTTCCCTCTGATACCCCACCTACGCCATAAATTTTGGAATCGCAATGGGTCTGTTGTTGTTAGAAGACTCAGCAGTTAAGTAAGCTTAGCACTGCCCTTCAAGGAAATAAGTGAGCGAGAAAATTACAAGTTAAAATCGAAATTCTTAAGTCGTGATGCTAGAAAAGTATTGTAATATATTATCTTGTTAAATTCTCAAAACTTAAAATTGATGAACCGAACATATTAATATAACTCGTATATTGTTGCAAAGCTCATTGAAGAAAAGTTTGTGATTAAATACATGGAGCATTCCACTTATGATTTCACATGTAGACAACTTTTGGGACCTGATTAGCAAAACATGACTTCAAATGCCAAGATACCACTTGAGAGATGCATCACAACTAAAAACGTAAAAATGTCAAAACAAAACTATCAGGTCAACCATGACTTCGAATGACAAGATATTACTCCATAGATGCCTAGCAGATAAAAATAAAAATGTCATGGATCCAATAGGTTCTAGTGCTTTCATTAGATTGTCCAAGAGGTAATTATGAAATAGAAGAAACACTGGACTACTACGTCAAAATCACTTCTATCTTACAACTCAACATACATCTCATAGCATGAAGAAGTTGCATTCGGGACATCCACAATTTCATTGCACCTTCAACCACAAAATATATATAATATCCAGAAAGAAGATTCTCCAGTACTGAAGCTACAATATATTATCACAAAGACAGAACAATATGTACCCTGAAATCAATTTTTGTGCCAGCTCCATCACTAGACACATGGAATCAAGTGCTTCATCAAAATTTCGGGATGCTTCATCATGTGCTTCTTCCAGAGTAAAAACTTTCATTAGTCCCTGTTTTGAGAAAATGTATCTCCTTGTTTTCCCTAAACTCAAGCTTTACTAAATCGAAGATACAAATTCCAAATCAAAAGTGACCAAATAAGCATGTGACACATCATAACAACCCATAACATAAAGCTACTTCACACCTACACTTTTTAGAATAGTACCTATATACCACTTATATTCAGTAACTCCATTTCATACATGTGAGATAGTGAGAGGAGATAATTATTCGTAGAACATCAAATTCTTACTCATAGTTCAAACTCTATAACCGACACTCCCAATCTAATAAAACACTCATCCTGCAAGGTGCACATAGATTAATAATTACTAAACATTATAGGAGAAAGCACATTAGATAGTACTATGCACAAGAAAACTCAAGTGCAATTGAACACCCACCCCCACAAAATAAAAAGAGGAACTTGTAATGTCAATCCAAAAACAAATATTCAAATACTTTCCAACATGCAAAAATGACTAGAATAGGTCAATGTAAAAAAGGAATCCAAGTGATCATACCAGGACATTTATCTGTTTAACATGCTCCACATCATACAAGGTCTTTTTCTATTTAACATGCTCCACAACAACCGATATACAATCCTCCTGACTTCTCCCCACTTTTGGATATCAATTCCACTTATACTAAATTGAATTTGTGTATTTTAGCTGGAAAAAAATTTCCTTTTAATTCTAATGCTATCAAAGTAGATAGAAGCGCTTAAGATAAAAGAGGAACAAAGCTGGACCAACAGTTACTCCAACACAACATCTTGAGGCTGATAACTCTTAGCTAGAAAATTTAGACAACTGGAGCTTCAAAGAACAGTAGTACCCTATTAAGAGTTTTCTGGAAATTGAATTACTGGAGCTTAAAAAAGATAAATACCCCACTCATGTAATCTCAGGAATTTTAACTTGAACTCAAAGAAACCAGAAATACCCCATTCAGTGGCCATATTTAGCAAAAAGAAAAACCACGACCAACGGAAGCCAAACAATCCTAGCTACTTCAGGATGCTAATACCTTCCTCAATTTCAAAAAATAGTGTACACACATCTTATATATAAGAGATCCAAATGAGAAAATACAAGAACTCTATTAAAAAAACAGGAGTCTTAACCATTATATAAGACTATAACTGATAGCTTCGTAGACACTCGTTAATCTTACATAGAGAGCAACATATAATAGGAAATGACATTTACTGAATAGTGTTCTTAAGGATAAGATAAAAGGAAAGATGATCTGCTGTAGGTACCAAAGATGAGGTTTACATCATTACAAAGATTATTCATATCCAACAATGGAAACTGCATGGTCTACCTTTACCATCATTACCTCGGGTGGAACCTGAAAGAGATTGGCATAACCTAAAAAGTCCTTGGATGCCTCGAGAAACCAACAAAAGTGAGAATTTATGGCAAATTAAAGCTTCAAAACAAAATTGCAAAACCGAAAAAGAGATCCCCTGCGCCATAAGCTCATCCTTCAGATCTAACTTCCTCAAAACAGGAAGCCAAGCATTCTGCAAACGTTCTTTTCCGCAGCTCATAGATCTGCTAATACTCCACATCTACATAGTAAAATCAGGAAACTTGCTGATACAACTGCACCAACAAATCCAGACTTACAAAATTCTACATATAACTAAAAATCATCAACCGTCTCTAAAATTGAGTTTGGGTACTTCTCAGGTGTAAATGAAAATCAGAGGTCTCATTATTTGGATTACTAGATATGCTGTGAGAAACATGTGGGAAGAATATTATTCAATTGTGTCTTTACATTGTTACATTGAGACCCTATTTATAGGCATTACTTTGGAACCCTTTTCCGACTAGGATTCCTATTCCTATTCTAAGTAGGAAATACTTGTTCCTATTCTAACATTACCCCTCAAGCTGGTGCATAGAAATCATATGTACCTAGGTTGTTGCAGATGTAATTAATATGAGGACATGTGAGAAACTTTGTGAACATATCTGCAAGCTGATCATTTGACTTCACAAATTTTATAACAATATCTCCCGATAGTATCTTTTCTCTGACTAAGTGAGATTCAATCTCAATGTGCTTAGTTATTTCATGAAACACTAGATTTCATGCGATATGAAGAGCCGCTTGAAAATCACACACAAGTTCCACCTTATCTATTTTGCCAAATTTTAGTTCTCCCAGCAACTGCTTGAGCCAAACTAGCTCACAAGTTGTTGTCGCCATTGCTCGATATTATAATTCTACACTAGATTGAGCAACCAAATTCTGTTTCTTACTCTTTCATGAATCAAATTACCTCCAAATAAAATACAATATCCGTAAGTGGAACGTTTGTCACAGGGTGATCCTGCCCAATCAGCGTCTGTATATCCAATGATATGTTCATGACCCTGATCCTCAAAGAGTAGTCTTTTACCGAGAGTTGAAATTATATATCGAAGCTTACGGACAACTATTTTTCAATAACTGTCACAAGGGGAAGTCATAAACCGACTTACAACACTCACGGGAAAAGAGATGTCAAGTCTAGTCACTGTGAGATAATTTAACTTTCCAACAAGCCGTCTATACCTTTCATGAATACTAAGTGGCTCCCCCTGTCCCACCTGAAGTTTAACATTCGGATCCATAGGAGTGTAAAAAGGTCTACATCCCATCATTCCTTGCTCCTCAAGAAAGTGTAAGGCCTACATACGTTAGAAATAATAATACCTGATCTGGACTGAGCAACCTCAATACCTAGAAAATACTTCAATTTTCCAAGGTCTTTAGTCTGAAAGTGCGTAAAAACATGTTTCTTTAAATCGGTGATACCATCTTGATTATTACCACTTATAACAATATCAACGCAAACAACCAAATAGATACATCGACTTAGTGCACAATGTTGATAAAACACAGAGTGATCAGCTCCACTACAAATCATGCCTTACTCCATAATTACTGTGCTGAACTTCCCAAACCAAGCTCGAGCAGACTTTTTCAGACCATAGAGTGACCTACGCAATCGACATACAAGGCTACTAAAATCCCCCTGAGCAACAAAACCAGGTTGTTGCTCTATATAGACTTGTTCCTCAAAATCAGCATGCAGAAAAGCATTGTTAATTTCAAACTGATAAAGAGGACAATGACGAACGACAACCATAGATAGAAAAAGATGAACAAATGCTATTTTAACCATAGGAGCGAAAGTGTCACTATAATTTAGCTCAAATATCTAAGTATACCCTTTGGAAATAAGGTGAGCATTAAATCGATCAACCTGAATGTCTGGACCAATTTTGACTGCATAAACCCAAAGGCAACCAATAGTAGATTTACCTGCTGGAAGTGACACAAGTTCCTAAGTACCACTATTATTTAAAGCAGACATCTCATAAACCATAGCATACATCCATCTAGAATGAGAAAGTTCTTCGCCTGTAGTCTTAAGAATGGAACAGAGGACAAAGGCGACACAAAGGCAAAATAGGGTGATGATAGACAATGATGACTTAAGAAGGTATTATGTGGGTTAGTATTTCGAGTGGATTGTGTAACTTTTTGAAGTGCAAATGCTGGGATAGGTGGAGGCAAGTCCTTAGTAGGAGCATGGTCTGGCGCGGGACATAAATCATCTGGGACTAGAGTTGGACATGTAAGGCGATGATAATTTAGTAGTGGTGACACTAAAACTGGAGATGTATAAGTAACTTTAGATTTCTCAAAGTTTGGCACAGGTAAAACTTGAGGTATGGGTAAGAACATAGATACATCACGATGATTAGAAGATGCACAGTAAGACTAAGACTAAAAAAATGTAACATCAGTGGACATAACGTATCGATGAAGATCATGTGGATAACATCAATACCCTTTTTGGACTCGAGAGTACCCAAGAGAGATACATTTGAGGGAACGAGGAGCTAGTTTGTCTTTTTTTGGGCTAAGCTATGAACAAAGCATGTGCTCCCAAAGACACGGGGGGGGGGGGGGGGGGGAAGGACAGATATGTGACTGAGGAAATAGTATGGAATGTGGAACCTAATTCTTAATAGAAGAAGAAGAAATTCTATTTATCAAAAAACAAGATGTAAGAACTGCATCTCCCCAAAAATGTAGTGGAACATTGGATTCAAGGAGAAGAGTATGAGCGGTCTGAATACGATGTTGATTTTCTCTTTCAGCTACACCGTTTTGTTCAGGGGTGTATGGACAAGTAGTCTGGTGAATAATGGCTTGCCGAGTCATAAACTATTTAAATTGAGAGGATAAGTATTTTAAGGCGTTATCACTATGAAAAGTACGAATAAAAACCTCAAACTAATTCTGTATTTCACTAAAGAAACTTTTGAAAATAGAAAATAACTGAGAATCATCTCTCATTAAAAAAACCCAAGTACATTTCGAATAATCATCAATGAAAATAACAAAATAACAAAATCCTAAGGTGAAACTGACTCTACTAGGACCCGAAATATCATAATGAACTAATGAAAAAATAAAGTATGAACAACCCTTAGTACTATGAGAAAACGCACCACGAGTGTATTTTCCAAGATGACACGACTCACAATCTAATGTAGATAAACTAGACAAAACCGACACCATCTTTTGTAGCTTGAATAGACTCGGATGTCCTAAACGTTTGTGAATTAGATCTAGGGAATCTGGAACGGAGCATGCTGTTAAGGAATTTTAAGAGGTAAGGTAGTAAAGGTCTTGTGATTCATGTCCTATTCCAATCATCTGTTCCGTACTGCGATCCTACATGAGGAAAAAATCATCGAAAAAAAATTATGCTACAATGTAGGGCTTTTGTCAAATGACTAACATATGCTAGATTAAAAGGAAAACCAAGGACATAAAAGACCGAGTATAGAGTAACAAAAGATAGGCGTTTGGCTTTTCCAACCCCTTTTGGTTTTGTCTGGATCCCATTGGCTAAATTAATACCCGAAAGAGATTGTGAATAAACAATATCAGATAAAAGTGATTTATCACAAGAGATATGATCAGAAGACCCTAAGTCCATGACCCATGTTCCAAGAGTAATAGATTGTGACACACAAACAAATGAATTACCCGCAACAAACAGTGCAACCGAAACCACTTGTGGAGACGTTTGCTTGTTTGCACGATACAAAAGGAACTCATCATATTCTGCCTGAGCAATATGAGCACTATTGGATGGTTGGTTAAGTTTAGCACCATATTCTACTAGTGGAGATGTATGTTTACTTGCGCGATTTCGAAGGAACTCATTATATTCCTTTAGAACATAGGCTCATAACTGGGTGGTGGACCATGCAAAATATAACAAATGTCACGAGTGTATCCAGGTTTATGGAAATGACTACACTTTTATTGAGGTTTCCCACAATGCCCTCCCCCTTACCGATTCTCCATAGACTGGTATGTACGCTTTTCAATTGTTTGAGATGCGAGAATAGAGGAGTCAACAACGGGTGATGAAACATCTTTGTGACTGAGAGGTACAGCAACATGAAGAAGACAAGAGAATAATTCATCAATTGAGGGAATTGTAGGACTGGCTAGAATCAGGTCATGTACAAAGTTCTTGTCAGGGAAGAAGTCCAGCAAGTGTAAGAAATAGCAACAATGTATGCCTGTGCTCTTGTTGCTTTTCCACGTTTGTATTGATGGGCATCAATGATTAAGTAGACATATTGGATTGTTGTTTCCTAAAGTTGGTCATCCGAGATATCACATCATAGAATAGAGATATGTCATTATTGTGTAAAGCGCGTGCCTTTTCCCAAACTAAATAACATGTCTGGAATGGGTGAAACAAATGCATCAACTTTAGAATCAATAGCGCGCTAAAGAGGACAACGTAATTGTGCATCCACTTTCTCCCATTGTGCTTCAACTTTTGCACCATCGTTACTAGACTTTGTCTTTTCCTCTACAACACAATGATTGTTTGCTAAGTGCTCTTAAACACCTTAACCCTTGCACCACAACTCAATTGAAGAAGCCCAAGCTAAATATTTTTAACTTTCCATTGGTTCTAAAGTGATTTTAAGGCTTGAACTTCCAATCCATGTATTTTTGGAGCCAAAAACAACACACCCAAAAGACATTTTTCGAAATTTTGTTGGAATAGAGTATGAAACTTAGTGGAAACTGCCGGAATCCACCTACAGTGGCCTGAAGAATCTGAATTCACTCGAAACTAGTTGAAAATTGCTTGAAAAATCAACGGAAGCCTAATTCGAGTGATCAAATCTTGAGAAAACTACCCAGGTTCTGGTTGGAAATACTGGGCGACCTAACGGAAGAAAATTTCTCGAAAAAAAATTTACCAGAGCAGCACTCACGTGTGAACAGATCTCGCGGGAAAATTTCCACCTCCGATTGGGCTGTGGGGCGCGTTGGAGGTTATTTTCCGATGATTCTTGCTGGGGTTTTGTCTCCTAAGCTTCCTGAGCCTCCTGACAGTGTAGTCTTTTGTACAAAACCTTCAAAACAAAAGATGACACAAATCAGTCCCAACGTTGTCACCGAAATTTGAACGCGGTGACTTGAAGTTCTCCCAATGATGTGATACCATGTGAGAAATATATGGGAAGAGTATTATTCAATTGTGTTTTTACATTGTTACATTGAGACCTTATTTATAGACACTTCATTGGAACCCTTTTCCACCTAGGATTAATTATTCTATTCTTCTTCCATTCCTATTCTAAGTAGGAAAAACTTGTTCCTATTCTAACATATGCCAAACAAGATAAGATTGCAAAACACCTTTTTCTTGCTACCTAGTGATATCCAATATGCAGATTGTAATGGAAGCAACACAATGGTAAGAAACATGGTCCACATGTATTCACACCAACTATCCAATTGTTGTCCTCTTACTACTACCATGTGGCCTACATACATTAATCCAACAAAACTAAATCAATCGGTAGGATAAACAAAACAAGAGAAGGTAAGTAGCAATATCACGAAAAGAATAGGAGTGCTTTACAGGGCCTTCAAAAGAACACAGTTGAATTTGAATAAACTTATCATGTCTTGTGCATAACCATGGAGATCCTCACCAGTTGGATAACCAAAGAACATAAGTAGCATCTAGATTATAGAAAAACAAATGTGGAAACAATAAAACACACTAAAAAGGGTTTTGACAAGTGATAAGGGAGCCACTCTGATTATATGTAACCCCACAAACAATTCTATTAAATAAAAAGAACAGACAACTAATTTTATACATACACACCTTCCCTCTTCCATAATCTAGGCTTGGTACTGGCTGATTTAACAATCGGAGTTACAGGGTTTCCCTAAACAGAAATGTAGCATCAAATAAACCAACACAACTTCAAAATCAATTCTATCATACATCTCATACCATGAAGAAGTTGCATTTGCGAACTCCACAATTCCATAGCAACTTCAACAATTAAAAGTATATATAATATCCAAAAAGTAGATTCTCCAGTTCTGGAGCAACGAAGTATTTGCACAAAGAGAGAATAATATGTACCCTCATATAATGTTTTTGGACCAGTAACTACTACCCTTATATATCTTGGTCTTTTCCTGTTCTCGCATCTGCCAAATATCAAGGTGCTTTATCAAGTGTTTCTTCGGGAATTATTAAACTTCCATAAGTCCATGTTTTTAGAAAAATAATGTCCTCGCTTCCTGAAACATGAGCTTTATCACATCCAAGATACTAATCCGCAGATTCAAATCCCAAACCAAAAGAGAACAAATAAGCATGTGAGATAAGAAAAAGAAAGAGAGATCCAAGTGATCATAACAACCACAAACAGAAAGCTACGTCACACATATATTACCCATAGACCACCTATATGCAGTTACTGCATTTCATACATGTGAGAGGAGAAAATTATTTTGAGAACGTTCCGTTCTTACTCATAATTAACACTCAATCAACTATACTTCCGCTTAATAGAACACTCATCCTCCCATACACTTCAAGGTGCACATAGATTAATAAATTAATACATATTCTAGGATAAAGCACATTATACAGTACAGAGTGACTAGAACACTCGAGCATAGTTGAACACCCCCCCTCCCCACTTAGAATAACCAGAAGAACTTGTAATGTTAATCCATACTAGATGGTAAATATTTTCAACATGCAAAGAAGACTAGGACAGGTCAATGCAAAAACAGGAATGCAAGTGATCATACCATGACCTTTACTATTTAACATACTCCATATCATACTTGGACCTTTTCTATTTAACATGATCCCCAGCCACCGGTTTATCATCCTCCGAACTTCCTCCTCTTAAGGAATGTAAATCCATTGAACTAACATTGTGTATTTTAGCCAAAAAAGTCCTTTAGTCCTATCTCTATCAAAATAGCTACAAGAACTTGAGAGAAAAGAGGAAGAAAGCTGGACTCGCATGTTACCCCAAAGCAACATCTTTGAGCTGATAATTGTTGACTGTCTAATTCAAGCAAAAAGATCTTAAGGGAAGTGCCCCATTCAAAGTTATCTGGCGATATTGGACAACTAGTGTTTAAAGAGAAATACCCTACTCAAGTTATTTGACACATTTAGGCAAAATTTGGACAACTGGAACCTAGAGAAAAAAGAAATACCCATTAAGTGGCAATATTTAGAAAAAAATAAATACACCGAAAAACTAAAGCCAAAGCATCCTAGATACTTCAAGATGCTAATACCTTCCTCAACTTGAAAAATAGAACTCGCACATCTGTAGTGCTGTTTTACAGATACGAGATCAAAATCAACAAACACAATAAATGCTCTGAAGTCTAAATACAGGAGTCGCACATTAATAACCATTGTAAATGACTATAACAGACTGCTTCTCAGAAATACCTTGATATTGTTCCTTTTCATTCTTGGTGCATGAACCCGTCTAACTAATTGGGTGGATAACACAACATCACCGTCATTGTAGATAACACATAAAAAGGCTACTACACTAGCACCTGTACTCCATTTAAAGCTTATGGGTAGAGAAAGAAAACAGAAGACTTCAGAGGGAGACCATTTCATGATTTTGGATGAGTCAATCGCATAACAATATGGAATATAGAGAGCAACGTCTACAAGGAAAGGCTTAAAAACTTTTACTGAATGCTGTTCCAAAAGATAAGATGCAAGGAAAAGATAATTTGTTGCAGGTATCAGATATGAGGTTTACTTCGTTATAAAGATTATTGATATCCAAAAATAGAAACTGCATGGTGTATTTCCTTACCATCATTACTTCAGGTAGAACAAGAAAGGAATTGGAATAAACTAAACAGGAAGTCCTCGGATGGATCAAGAAACCAACAAACAGCACAGTCAAACTTCAAAATTGATCTTCAAACCCAGAAAATGATATCCTTTACCATAAGATCACCCTTTAAATATCACTTTTTGCACAGGAGGCCAAGTATTTTGCCAGATGTTCTTTTCTACAACTGATAGATCTGCTTATATGTCATACCACTATATCAAAATTAAAGAACATATAGATAAACACTATATCAATTAATCCAGACCTATCCAATTAAGTAAATAAACAAAATCGTCAACCGTCACTGGTGACACAAGACTAGTTGCGTTGTGCAGAAACCTTTAAAGAAACATCCTTGACAACTCCTTCCAAACATCCAATAGACACAACGAAGGAGCACAAACCTGAATCTGGGAGAAAATTAAATCCCACCGGATGAGATAAGACAACTGGAAGGAGGAAAGAACTCAAGGTGCTAACCCTTCCCATTCCGACCAAGAAGGGATGTTTATAGAGGGCAGTGGGATGAAGCAGATGAGTACTACATGAAGTAGAAATATCAACTCTAAACCCACCAAAGACAGTTACAACTTTGTGAAACCCCTAAGATCATGTAATCAAAATTGACAGAACATTCTTATTATCACAGTATGCAAGACCTAATAAAAATCATACACACCTTGATCCACTATCAACATCTCTAACCATCTGGCGGAGGCAGCAGAACATCAACACACACTAGTGTAAAATATTACGGAAAAGGGCCTAAAATATCCTTGAAGTATTGGAAATGTACACAATTAACCTTCATCCACCTATTGGCTACAAAATGCCCTTTTCACCCCCCTATTGGCTCAAAAATACCCTTGACATCCACCTTTGGGTTCAAAATTGACCACTTATTTAACAGTTTCATATTAAAACTTTCAACTTTTTTAAGTAGTTGGCGTTCGACTGTTAGATATAATTTAATTTTTTATTATTATTTATAAATCAACCCACTACCGACCCATTATTAATCAAACCTCACCCCATTAATAAAAAAATTATAATATCAAAATCTCCCTAAACACTACTAATACACGTGCAATTACAAATTCTTGAAAATGACATCCAAAATTATTTAGTCCAAATTAAATCCCCAATTAAATTTAGGTTGAGCCGCTTATTTAGGACACTTTTAATAGGATTCTCTTTCAAGCTTGAATTCGAATTTTATAATTAAAGGTAAAGAAATAGAACATCCCGAATTAAATTATGCACTTTTAAAATATAATTTTATAAATATTTATTATTTGTTTTAAATACTTTAATATATTCTTTTAAAAAAAAGTTATCCATTAAATAACACCACATAATTGAGAGGAATGAATAATTAAGATGAACATAGTCATACTTTTTAGTTTATCAGTAATTTTTTTAGACACTTGAATTATAATATGTTTTGATTGAGGAATTGAATGTATGATAATGTACTTCTATAAATATTTTTGCCTCAAATTTGTAGAAATACTCATTGGCAATAGTTTTCTATTGTTGGATTAGTAATGGGGCGGTTTTATTAATTGGGTGGGATTTAATTAGCAATTGGTGGATAATAGGTTAATTTATAAATTATATTAATAAATTATATTATAACAATAGTTGAGCGCCATGTATTAAAAAAATTATTTAAATAATTTATATATATAATCGTTAAATAAGTGGTCAATTTTGTACCTAAAGGTGGATGAGAAAGGTACTTTGGAGCCAATAGGTGGATGAGAAGGGTATTTTGGAGCCAATAGTTGGATGGAGGGTAATTTTGTACCATTTTTGATACTTCAAGGGTATTTTAGGCCCTTTTCTGAAAATATTATCTTAGTCAAACACGTCCACTACATTGAAAGAATAATTCAGTGCCCTGTAACCATGGCTTCATGAACAGAAAAAAGGCAACAGTTCAGTGCAAATTTGACAAACCCCAAATCATGCAAGTAATTACTAGAGATGTCATATATGCAACTGAGAAACCCCTTCTATCAAAGCCGGAACAATATCCAGATTGTTGCGCAAGCACCAAAAGAGCAAAAGATGGTAGAGGCTCACATATTGATAAACCGAGTTTTGATATTTGCAAATTTTAACATCCATAACAGTGTCACCACATGGTCTACTACACATCCATCCAACCAAAACAAACTAGTGTGGTAGCGAAAAAATATGTGAAAGCGGAGAAAATAAGTAAGTAGCTAGAGAATAAAAGCAATAAAATATTTTACTCCACTATTAAAATAATATCTAGAAATGGCCGAGTACTTATCAAAGGTTTATAAGCCATAAAAGACCTCACCAATTGGATGATCATAAAGAAAACTTCATGGCAGCAGAATACAACAAAAATCGGTGAAATATAATGTCATAGTTGAGAAACTTTCATACCACACTAATTTTGATAAAGTTAAAAGGCCTCTACGGAATTAAATTGGATTGAGAATCTCTATACTCCTAAAAGACTAGATTAAAGAAACCTCAACATAAATCGACAATGCATGATCGCTACGTGAAAAGAAGGCAATGGCTGCAATAACATAAAGAAGGGAACCGTTCAGAGCAAACCTCACAAACCCCAAACTACCTAGGTAAATTTTGTCGAAGACCATAAAATATCTAGATTGCAATGCAAGCACCAAAAGACCAAAAAAGGAGGAAAAGTATCACGTGTAGGTAAGCTTTGAAATTTCCAAATCTGAACGCCTATAACAGTGTCACCACATGATCTACACATCAAGAGAACAAAAATAACTAGTGATATAACATAAAAAAGAGAGCAATTTGATTTGTAACTAAAATAACAAAAGTTCAGAAGTATTTTATGCCACACTCTAAAGATCTGGAGTTGGTCAATTACTTATCATGTATCTATATCCATAAGTGTGAGAGACCTCTCATCACTATCAGAGACCTTATCGATTGTATTGCCAATAGAACGTAAGCATTTGAACTAAGAACTCCATGGCAGCAAAATACAACAAACATTGGTGAAAATAATGTCCTAATTGAGAAACTACCATACAACAGTAGCTATGACAAAGACAAAAGAGTATTGGGAAGAAAACATTGAAATTTATCGGCACTCATAGATGACTGAATCGCAAAACATCAACACGTATGGACAAATAAAACCACCGTGAAAAGAAGAAGTTAGTGCTTTGTAAGACCAAATGGTGGAAAGCAAAGGAATGAAGGGAACAGTTACATGAAAACATGACAAAATCCAGTAGAAATGCCACAGACAAGAATGAAGAAACCCTCTCTTGAAGCCTGATATTTTAAGGTTTCAATGGAAGCACAAAAATGGCAAAGTAACAAAAATGGACTCTATAGAAGCCTGATGATACTCAAATTGCAATGCTATCACAAAATGGCAAGGAAACGGAATTGGACATCAACCTTCTAAAATTTTGAAATCTAGTCCTCTTAACTGGCATCTATCCAACAAAATAAATAAAGCTGGATGATGCAAGGAAAAAAAACAAAGAGAACACCAAAACTGGGGTCTAACAAGAACCCACTTAATTAGGCTGTCAAGAGACGAACGATTGAGTTACGAGTATTTATAAGGTGTTAATAAGACCATATACCCATCAACCACTGGGAATCTCATCAATTGTATCAATGAGGAACATGCACATCTAGAGTGAGTGCAGGACAAACTATCTTAGCTTGGCAAGTTACATAGAGCAACATCTTTTGACAATGATAGGAGGGACAACTCTAAGTTTAGAGAAAAACCGAAATGAGTATCTCAGTACTAACAATTATCTTAGCTAAATAAACCTCAACACAAATGTTCAAGAAGAGCCCCTTCAATGAAAAAAAAAATTTCACAACTTGGTAAGACCCAACTGCAAGCACAAAAAGAAGGAATTAGTTAAGTGCAAAGCTAACAGAACCTGTATCACCCAGGAAATCACTCAAGATGCAAGAGGACTAAGAACCTTATTTCGGTTGAAGCGTAACTACATCAATCTTGGAGTACAGGGGACTAAGAATACCAATAAAAAAGTTTTCCATGAATTCATACCGGTCACGATCCTTAGAAGTTACCCATATCATATAAGCAAATAACTAGAGATTCAATAGACACGATTCAGAACTCCAATTTTTAATTGACGCCTAACAATATCCATCTTGGAGTGAAAGGTCCAAGAAGACCAACAAGGAGCAAGAGAATGCATACTGAATAAAATCCTTAGAACTTCCCAAAACTAGTACACTGTTACTGTCACCGGGTGGCCTACATTCATTCACCAATGAAAACAAATCAAGTTGGCGTGATAACAAAGGGAAAACCGGCAGATGATAAGTAGAAGAAGAGAACTTTACATTACTTACAGACATCTAGAATTGACATTATCCAGTGCCTATAACATCATACAAGACACCAGGATCATCAAATAACACGAGCATTTGAACTAACAACTAAAACTAACAGGCTGCTAATTACACTATAGACACTCGTCAAAAGAATAATCACAGTTGAGTAACTTTCATTTTATACCAGTTTTGGGCAAAGCTATGAAAGACCGACACTCCAAAACTTCCAGTCACAGACCTAGGAACTGCCACATGTTTCTCAACCACAAACACCACAAGAAGACACTTGTTCCTCAGGGACAACTTGCACCTAGATGCCCATCTATGTATTCTTGACCAAACCAAATAACAAGGTAAAAGAAGTTGATGCAAGGAGAAACATGAGGAGCATCATAATTAGGATGGAAGTCAAGATGTCAAGTCCAAACTGATAGCTCCACTAGACTAGAAGATCTAAGTAGGGAATGCCTGCAAATTTCCAATTCTACTCGTTTTCTAATTCAACAAAAAGAAATTACTATGATTCATAGTGTGACAAAACGTACAGATTCTCGCAACAAAAACTGCATGTAAGAGTAATACCAAGCGTTATCACCCATACCTGATCAAAGAATCAACAATAATGAATCAATAAACGAGTAAAAAGATCAAGAAATCCCCAAAACTCTAATATTGTTTCTCTAAACAAATGATCAAAGAGTTAAAAAAAGATTCCAAAGTAAAGAACGTGAGATTTATATAATTCTGAGATGTCCTAGAAATGAAGAACCAAACACATGGGATACAACAAAGACATCAAAAGAGACTTCCAAAGTGAAAAAAACCTATAATGGAATCATTGCAGCAGCAATTACTCCCCACACGAAGGGATATACTTATCTTCCGAAGAGAATCATATACAATAAGTACTCATTATCTTGATCAAACGGTAATAACCAATATCTTAATAAAAAATAATTACCAATTATCTTTGATCAAACAGTAATTACCCATATCTTAATCAACAATAATTACCCATATCTTGAGCAAACAATAATTACCCATTATCTTGATCAAACAATAATTGCCTGTTATCTTGACCATACCATAATTACACACTATCTTAATCAACATAATTACCCAAAATCCTGATCATACAAATAATTACATGTATCTTAGTCATACAATAATTACCCAAAATCTTGATCATACATTAATTACCCAGAAACTTTTGATTAACAATAACAATAAAGCCTCAAAATGTATATGAAATAACACCAAATCCCCAAACCTAACTATAGAGATGATCAAAGATTTCCAAAGATTCGGAAGTAGATAATGTGAGATTCTGGGATGATCAAGAAATCAAAAACCTCAAAGAAGACTTTTCGAAACACGAAATCCATGCACAAGAAAGTGCTCCACAAAGGGAGACATCAACTCATATTTTGAAGAGAATCGTATACAATAATTACCCATTGTCTTGATCAAACATTATTGTTAATAACTTTATCCGACAATATTAACCATTATTCTGATCAAACAATATCTACCCGTTATAGTGATCGAACAATATCTATCCATTATCCTGATCGACAATAGTTACCCAAATAAAATGAAAATTTATGACTATCAACAATAACAACAAGGCAACAATAATGACCCACATCAACAATAATGATAAGGCACAATAATACCCAAAATTTTGATACACAACAACTACCTAAATTTTGATCATACACTAATTACCCGATACTGATCAACAATAAAAATAAAGGAAAAAAACTGACACGGGATAGAAAAATTGCCTTCCTAGCAAGCCTATTTATAGGGCTGAAGGGAATTAGATATTATAGAGGCGGCCAAGTTGGGTCAGTGTCTAATTTATTAATTATTAATCAATACTTTTATTAGTTTTTGGCTAAAATATCCTTCAATTATGACCTATATCTAAAGTACATCCTTATGTTTTAAAAGTGAACAAAAAATATGCCTGCACTATTCAAAAAGTTGCACGATTAAACCCTCTATCTATTTTTGTTTAAGAAACTCAAGTCATTAGCAAAAAATGTGTCAAGTCGAATGAATGCACACACAATTAAGCTAGTCAAGTTGAGTGTTTTTTTAATTTTAGAAATTGAGGATTAAAATATTCAGACAAAATATATTCAAATTCTAAATATTCTTTGTTAGAAATTGTCTAAATACAACTCCATTTTCAAAAATATTCAAATAATGTAATTATTATTTAATTTCACAACAAAACGCCTACATAATTTGACTAAATTACCAGTATTTTTATAAATTGTATAAAATGTGAATTACATTAGCTATGAAGTATATACGTATTGTATTTTTTTTATTAAAGAGATTATCTAAATATCTACACATAATATTTTTAAAATTATTTTTTTTGCACAATCTTTCACACCATTGGATCCTATTGTATAAATATTTCAAAACTTGTGCATTGTTGCAACCTAATTTACTTAATTATGCAAAAACAAACATATAAACTAACAACACACAAAATTATTATGAGTTTAAGATATTCATTTTTTATCCATATCCGTATTCTTTTTGGGTAACATTGATCTTCTCGATGTAACTAAGACATGATAAAATTAATAAAAACTATTTTTTATTTGTTCAATTAGTTTCTTAACAAAAATAAACCGAAGGATGATCTTGTTATTTTTCGAACAACATAAGGATATTTTTTTTGCTCATTTAGATAATATAAGGATGTACATTAGATTGCAATCATAATTGAGGGATGAATTTAGCCAAAAACTCGTACTTTAATATTCTTATATTGTATATTATTATTATTACCCTTCTATATAAGCCAACAAGAAAAGTATTAATACTTTATTATCTAATTGTACAACATGTTGTTAAGATTGTACTTTTATTTAAACTTATTGTATTAAAAAAATTGATGTATAGACACATGGTGCACACTTCTTTTTGCCAAATATAAGACAAGGAGAGGGCTATAGGTGAGTGTACAAAAGTCTTTGATAGTTGTATACTTATATCCAACAAGTTCACATTGCCACATATAGCTTGAAGATCTCTTCAAATTCACTAAAAATTCATGGTTACTTTTTCTATTTTTGTCAAGCTTTGCTTTATACGGCTATCTCTGTTATTTGAATTGTCCCATTCAAACTTCTCCATAGGGTTCCTCTCAAAGACTCGATAGATTTTATATTTTAGTTTTGCATGTGATTAAATTAGAATTTTCACGATTTTAGTAGAACGTCCAGCTACTTAGCGTATTATTTCTTAGTTTTAGATTAGGGTTTTTACATTATCCCCCCTTGGAACATTCATCCCCGAATGACACTATCACTACATATCGTAATGCCAGTCAGATCATAACTTAATCACGATGCACAGTCACGCAATATCAATAAAGTACGGGGATAAAAGGAAACATAGACATAAGAGTAGGAAATCTAACCTCAAGAGCTGAAAAGATGAGGGTAGCAGGATCTCATGTCGGCCTCATCCTCCCACGTAGCACCCTCAACAAGATGATTTCTCTACAATACCTTCACTATGTCAATCTCCTTGTTCCTCAGCAGCTTGACCTGTCTGTCTAAGATCTCAACAGGTACCTCCTCATAAGACAAGTCTTCATAAACCCCCAAACCTGGCACAGGTAGAATCGATGCTAGATCACCTAGGCACATCTTCAACATAGAGACATGAAAGACTTGATGGACATAAGCTAGCTGCACATGCAATGCTAAATTATAGTCCACCTCACCCACACGCTGTAGGATTTCATATGGCCCAACATACCTCGGACTCAGCTTCCCTTTTTTACCAAATCTCATCACCCCTTTCACACTTGATATATTCAAGTAAACCAGGTCAACAACCTCAAATTCGAAGGTCTTTTCTGTTGTCTTCATATGACTTCTGTCGGCTGTAAGCAGTAGCCAACCTGTACCTAATTACTCTAACCTTCTCTAAGGCCTCATGAATGATCTCTTGACTCAAAATTGATGACTCTCCAACCTCGAACCACCCAATTGGAGATCTACACCTCCTACCATATAGCGCCTCAAACGGTGTCATCCCAATGCTTCAGTGAAATCTATTATTATACTAGAACACTATCAAAGGCAGATGGTCATCCCAGCTACCTCTCAAGTCAATTACACACGCTATCAACATGTCCTCCAATGTTTGAATGGTGCGATCTTCCTTCCCATAAGTCTGAGGATGAAAGGCATTACTAAGCTTCACCTGCGTGCCCAAGATTTTCTGGAAAAATCTCCAGAAACGTGAAGTAAGTTAAGCTCCTCTATCCGAGATGATAGACAAAAGAATCCCATGACACATCATAATCTCATCAATATAAAGTCTCGTATAATCCTCGTCTCTGTAGGTAGACTTCAAAGAGATAATGTGAGTAGACTTAGTTAGTCTTTCCATAATAACTCATATGGAGTCATGCTACCTCCTAGTCCTTGGAACACCAACCAAGAAGTCCATATTAATGGCCTCCCACTTCCAAGTCGGAACCTCAATAAACTGAGTCAGACCACCATGCTTAAGATGCTCTGCCTTAACCTGCTGGCAATAAGGATACTTAACCACATATTCTGCAATGTCCTTCTTCATGCCATCCCATCTATAGGTCTACTTAAGATCATGATACATTTTGGTGGAACCTGGATGTATGGAATACCTTGAACCATGGGCCTCTGCCACAATACAGGTCCATAACTCATCCACATCTGATACACACAGCCTGTCCTGGTATATAAGTATGCCATCACCTCCCAAAGCAAAAGACTGACTCATTAATTTTTAACAACACTGAGTCCTTTAGCTCCATCAACACAGGATCAAGATGCTAACCCTTCTTGACTTCAACTACAAAGGATGATTCATTATTTGGATGAACTGAAACACTCCCACTAGTAGAGTCAACAAATCGCACACCCAGTTTGTCCAGTCTGTGTACCTCTTTAGCCAACTCCTTTTTCTCGTCCTCAACGTGGGTTGTACTCCCTATGCTCATGCTGCTCAAAGCATCAGCCACAACATTAGCCTTACGTGGATGGTAGTGTACATTCATGTCGTAATCCTTCAACATCTCCAACCATCTCCGCTGGCGTTGATTCAAATCCCTCTGTGTGAATACGTACTGGAGACTCTTGTGGTCTGTGAACACATCTAGATGCACTCTATATAGTTAATGCCTCCACAGCTTCAATGCAAACACCACGACTGCCAACTCTAGGTCATGAATGGGATAATTCTTCCCATGAACCTTGAGCTGTTTGGAAGCCTTGTCTATCACCTTGCTAGTCTGCATAAGAACACAAACCAAACCAACCCTAGATGCATCACAATAGACAATGTAATTCTCACTACACTTAGGCAGAGTAAGCACCGGGGCTGAAGTGAGTTTGTCCTTAAGTTCTTGGAAACCCTTTTCACAAGTCTCCGTCCATCAAAACTTGGCTTTCTTCTTCGTCAAAGCTGTCAGTGGGGCAACAATGGAAGAAAAGCCCTCCAGAAACCTACGGTAGTAACCAGCCAATCCCAGAAAGCTACGAATGTGAGTAGGAGTAAGGGGATTTCACCAGTTCTTAATAGCTTCAGTCTTTCTGGGGTCCACCTCTACACCTTGGTCGGACACAACATGACCCAGGAAGATCACTGATCTCAGCCAAAATTCACACTTGCTGAATGTGGCATAAAACTGATGTCGTCTAAGTACCTGCAAGGTTAGTCTCAAATGTTTTTCATGCTCTTCCTTGGTCTTAGAGTAAATGAGAATGTCATCAATGTATACTATGACGAAAGAGTCAAGGTATTCACAGAAGACCCTGTTCATGAGATCCATAAATCCAATAGGTGCATTCGTGAGACAAAATGACATGACTAGAAACTCATAGTGACCATAGCGGGTAAGAAAGGTTGTCTTTGGAATATCTCCATCCCTAACCCTCAGCTGATGTTACCCTGAACGAAGATCAATCTAAGAGAATAAAATTGACCCTTGGAGTTGATCGAACAAATCATCTATTCTAGGAAGTGGATACTTAATATTTATAGTGACTTTGTTGAGCTGCCGATAATCAATACACATTCTAAGGGTCCCATCTTTATTCTTTACAAACAAAACTGGAGCGCCCCACAGGGATATGCTCGGCTGAATGAAATCCTTATCAGTGAGATCTTTTAACTGCAGCTTCAACTCTTTGAGTGCTGCTGGAGCAATTCTATAAAGAGGAATTGAGATTAGTTTAGTATCGGGTTCTAAGTCGATACCAAATTCAAATTTTCATAGGGAAGGGACTCCAGGAAAATCTTCATGAAACACATCTAGGAACTCATTCACTACATGCACTGAGTCTATGGAGGGAATGTCCAAATCATTATCACTCACAATATGACATAGTAACCCTTTGGACATCCTTTTATTGGCCTTAATATTTGAAATGAAAGGATTAGGACGACTTGAATTGTACCCCTCCCAGACTAACTCTTTTTCATTAGGGAAGCAAAATCTCACCGCTATAATACGACAGTCCAAGCAAGCATAACACTGTGAAGCTAATCCATGCAAAGAATAACATCAAAATCATGCGGTAGTTCATCCAAGTCCACACACATAGTCCTACCACATACAACTATTGTACATTCCTTGTGTACTCTATCAGCTCTTACACTATATCCTAAAGGCGTACTAATAACTATACGATCATGCAGAACTTCAGCTAGTATTTCAAAATTAAGAGCAAGCATAGGAGTCACAAAGGAAAGCGTAGACGCTGGATCAAGTAGAGCATAAACAAAATTTGAGAATACTTGTAGCATACATGTGACCACATCAGCGGACTTATCCTGCTCCTCCCTGCCCTTCAGGGCATAGAATCTGTTCTTTTAGGAGGCTCGGGTGCTGCTGCACTCTATGTGTTAGGCCTATGCTGAGCTTTACCTCTAGCCTGACCTTTTTTCTGTGGATAGTCTCTGACCATGTGTCCACTCTTACCACAACCGAAGTAGGCATTAGTTCCCTCTTTGCACAATCTACCGTGAGCTCGGCCACACTTAGCATAGTTATTCTTGGGACGTTGCATCTCACCTCCATTGCCCCTCTTCGGTTCAGGTTTGCCTTCTCTAGGTGTTGTAATCCTCTGAGAGTTAGAATTCCCCAAACTCTGTTGCCCCTTCTTGAACCTGGGATACTCAAGGACACAAAAATTGTTTCTGTGGCCTCCATGGCTGAGACCTCTCTGATCTTGAGGCCTAGGCCTCCTAACATCACGAACACCTCTCTTATTGCGGGTATCCTCTACCTACTGTACATGCACGATTAACCTAGAAAGATCCAATTATCATAGAGCATGGCACAATGACACTCCTACTCCATGTCTCCATTGGTTCCCGTGGGGAACCTGCTCAACTCATCCCTACTCTTCAAAACCAGGGAGGTATCAGTGGATAATTTCAACAAGGCACAGTACTCTCGTAATTCTTGCTATTAAATACGAAGAAAAATAACATACCTTGATAGCTTAACAAACATCAGGGAATACTTCCTGACCGTCGTAGATCCTTGTTTAAGGTTCATGAACACATAAACCTTTGATTTCTTCATCTCTCTGGGGAAAAACCTCTTCATAAATGTTGTCTTGAACAGCTCCCATGTGACTGTCACTCCACCCAAAACACAGCTATCTTGACACATCTTGCACCAAGTCTGTGCAACATCCTTGAGCTGATAGGAAGCCAGATCAGCCTTCTCAGTACCTATGGACCCCATAGCAATCAGAATCTTATGTAGTTCATCCTGAAACTCCTGAGGATCCTCTGATCTCTTAGACCCTTTGAAAATCGGAGGGTTCATCCTCGTGAAGTCTCGTAGCTGTCAGCCATGCTACGGACAAGTGGCTTCTCTCTGAACATCCTGCCGGTTGACTTGGGCAGTCATAGCCTGAGCCTGCAACGTAATGGCCAGTGCCATCTGAGCCAGAGATGCCCTCACCTCAGCATCAGTCAACCCAGCTGGGTTAACTGGCATGGATACTCCTTCAGTTGGGGCCTAGGGTGGATCATTATTACCCCCAACAATTGCTCCTCTTCTCCTCTGACTATTAGCTCACCTAGTGTTCATTCTCTGTTAAACAACAAGGATTGATGTTAGACATACTTATAACACCAAGGACTCAGACATTAGACAAAACATGATAAGATTAGAAGAAGGGAAATTTTCCTACGCATCATGCAATCTCTAATCCAGGATAGTGGTGCACTTCACTAGTATGACACATAACTTACTCAATGTGGTTGATGTGAACTTATTATCCTCAGAATTTAACCTATCGCTCTGATACCTACTTTGTCACGACTGAAGTGCAGACCCCAGACGAGACCGGCGTCGTTGACCTCTCAGAGGTCGCAGACAAGCCTATTACGTCATTCTTACTTCTTCTAGGTTAATTTTAGCGGAAAATTTAAAACTTTTTGTTTATTAACATACTTATAGAAAGATTCTCATTATTACATGATTGTTCACAATCAACCATCTAACATTAAGAGATAAGCAACTGAAAGAAATAGTTCAATTCTTATTAAGTGTATAATTGAAAAAATGGCACCAATACATAGTCTGAATAAAAAAGGAAAGAAACGCTACTGGAACATGCTCCACTAGCTCAACTCTAAAACTAAGCTAGAATATAAAATAGTAGCATCCTCGAAAGCATGAGGACCTACCAAAGCCAGATGAATGTTGAACGTCCGCATAACTGCAACGATGATCCTGTAGCTCTATCGTGCACGTGTGCCTGCACCTAAAATAGTAGAGTTTGTTTAAGGTTAGCACACACTTGTACTAAGTATGGGTATATGAAAGCACACACCAGGGACATGCATGAGAAAGAATATCTCTTTCTTAACAATATGATTTTTGGATGTCAAGTCAGTGGACTTGCGAAATTGAGATTAGACTAGTTTCCAAATTTGGATTAGAAAAGTCAGTGAGCTTTCCAGATTTTGGAATAGGAAAGTTTTTTCATGAGAATAAAATACATCATCATACTTTCCACATTTTCACACAGCACATAATATTTACGCATAGCACATATAATATAGCATACGACACATTTTGCGTGTGGCACCTAACTTCTTTAATATCATTCATTCATATACAATGAGACCTTGGAATCATGGACTTAATATCAAAACATCCCAGAAATGAGGGCTCAATAGATGGTACCTCAACTAGGGAGTCTTCATTAGCAAACACAGAGTCTGCTTCGTTCATTCATACGTATTCCATTTCATTTCATTCATAGGCCACTGTGAACACTAGCTATAACTAGGATGTAGTTTTAGACATTCACTAGGTTCGTTGTGCAATGACCAAGAATGACCTAATTTCATTATTAGAATCTAACTCACCTTTTGATTATTCTATCCTAACACCTTTGGTATTATTCATTTCATTATGTGCAACATTTGAGGCTGGCCTCATTCATTCATTGGGAACATTAACTTTAACCGACATGGATCACGTGATCATGATGAAATCCAGTGTGTCCCCCATACCGAAAAGAGATGGAATCACTGGCCAAAGTGACCCATAACATGCTAGCGTATATGGTAATTTAACCCTGCCAGATCCCTCTATTAGTTGTATAGGTTCAAAGACTAGGAGATATAAGGCGACCCATACCCGACAAGCTGGACAATCTCAACTCATGGGAGTTACATGAATCTCCGCCATTCCCGAAAGAAGACATCACCGCTCATAGCTAGCCTGTCGGTTCTCAGTATAAAGTTCCATTTCATTTATTTCATATATCATGAAAGTAGGCTTCTAGTATGAGGATATCATAGCTCATTTGATAATTCTAATCTTATCATTAGTATTCAGTGTGTTAAGCTTAACACTTTCATTAGAGTGTTCTAGATACTGGTCTCTTCATTATCTTACACTCTCATAGGTGAGTACGTTATGGTAATATTTACATAGGCTCATTTGCGATTTCTCTCATCATTTATATTAGCCTCATCATGTTGTCACCACATTCCTTACCATTAGCACCTTTGCTTTTCATAGTTACTCACTTATTATTACGTGAATGTTCATTTCATCATATGCCAATGCACTTGGCCACTTAGTGTGATTCACACCCTTACTTAAACCTTCTAGGGTTTCATCATTTCATTGTTCATTTCCTCATTTCATCTCATCTTATTCCAATGAACTTGGCCATTTAGTGTATCTTACGCTCATACTTAACCCTTCTAGGGTTCATCATTTCATTACATACATATTAGGTTTTTCTTACTTTTGAACGTATACTAGACTTATGAGTCTATACACACAACCAATGGCGCTTCATTCATAGTTTCTTAAGTGATTCATACATTCCTAAGATTATGTTCTACAAGACTTATGTATCCTGTTTATATGTCAAGATCTTGATTTCGATCTAAGTAGGTGACATTATTCTTGGATATTTTGTTCACGTATGACTTATTTATCAATACGGTAGTTTGGGCTAGGAAACCCAAATTTGAATCACTTAGATAACATTTACATTTTTATTGATTTTATTTGTTAATTTCCATAACATTTGAACTCTAGATCGAACTACAACTTTAACCTTGTACCTTAAAATTTCTACTTGGTTTCCTCTTAAATTGGCCGAAGGGTTGTGGGTTTGAGCCCCCACAACCTCTTCCATTTTACTATTAAATTTTTCGCCAGGTCATTAGGAGGTTTTGGGTTCAAACCCCCACAACCTCCTTAATTTTGTTGTTAATTTTGCTAGAGCATTGGGAGGTTGTGGGTTCGAACCCCCACAACCTCCTTATTTTTTTTTTTTATTAAAACTCACTAGGCTAGGCGTTTGGCAAGGAGGTTGTGGGATCGAGCCCCCACAGCCTCACCTCATATTTTTCTTATTCAAATCGCCTTATCCTTTCCATCTTTGAGGTTGTGTGTTTGATTACCTTGCCTCACATTTTCCTTTCTTTATTTTCTCTTCTTTCACTCGCTGCCTGGAGGTCGTGGGTTTGATTCCCACGCCTCCCATTTATTTTTTAGAATTCTTATTCCCTTCTTACTAAGCCAACAGACCCCATTTCTATTCCCCCCAGCCCCCTTTTATTTTTCCTTGCTCGTGAATTCCAGTAGTTAAAGGGTAAGGTCACAGGTTTAAACCCTGGTGTCCTCACATCTTTTAAATGTACTAAATTTCCTGATTTCAACCCCCTTTTTTAACAAGATATAAAGTACACTAAGCTGAAAATTTTTCATAATTTTTTGCTTCCTTTCATCAACCTTTTCATGTTGTTTCTTAGGGCATTTAACTAAGAATTTAATGCATTATTAGGTGTAGTTTAGTAGTTACATTAGTGAAGCGTTTTCACTCAAAAGTTGTAACTTCACACACCATATGAGCATCACGATGTGCACAACTTTAGCACATACAAGAATTTTCTTTCCTTTACACGTCCCAAAATAGTGACTACTTCACTGTCACACATCGCACACAATCATCACCTTTTTCACACAATTTCAAACATCATAATCATTATTCACACAATTTCAAACATGCATACTTAAACATAAATATAATGAAAACACATTTATTCCCTACTTTGTACTAGCAAACTTACACAACCTAAAGTTTAATCAGAGCTAGTGAGAGGGACATGCAAAGGAGGAACAATCCTAGTTTTTGGAATGAATATCTTGAATCTTAAGGGGTCTCTTCGGAAAGGACCAAGAGGAAATAAACACATAACTTAATTGATGTTCAAACGTTGAAGCTGCTTCCCAAACCTTTCTCCAAAACCATAGCCAACTCACCTAATGTTTCACCACTAACTCGACGGAAATTTCCCTTGCCATAACGTTTTTATTAGCTTGCTTTCTTAGATTTTTTTTGTGATTCTTAAAGTTTGAAGAACCTTTATTATATTTTATGTTCTTTACGTTGATTGTCAGAGAGAAAACATTAGAGTTTAAACGTGAGGATGGGATAGATGTGAGAGAGTGAAACGTGTGAAGTTGTTTAGGCTTAGATAGTATTATAGTCAATTTAGGACTCTACTTAATACTTAAAATCAACTTTAATTAATTATACGTGAAAGGAACATTTTGACCTTAAAATTTCAGATTTTAAATAATAAATATATCACCAATTAGTTGCTTCAAATGGGGCTCAAACTCGGGTAGAGTGGCCCTTGTAAAATGAACCATTTTGGGTCAACCTAAGCCAAATTGGTTCTTCAATTAAATTGAATAATAATTTAATGAATTCTTTAGGGTAATTACGATATTACCCTTTGCCTGGAAAAGACCATTTTACCCCTGGACCCTCAAAACTTAAGATGTCTTCTTTTTAAGTCCGGTAAAGACTCCTTCGATCAAAATCTTCATTTTTGAGAGCCTTACTTGCTTGGTTCCAACCTTTGCAATCTCAACTAACTCCCCAAGTTAGTTGTCTTGGTCATAGCAAGGGTTCTGAGGTCTGTTTCTACACGTAACAATCCGTGTGAACCTTGGTCTAATCGCAACCATTCCTGACACCTTAAGAATTTATCCTATTCATTTTTAGGGTTGTCACAAATGCCAAGTAGCCAAAATTTCCAAGGCCTAATATGGAAAATTCCAAGTGAAAGCAAGTAGGTACATCACCTAGTTTGACCTTTTGAGATGCTTGATGCACATAATCAAGTGCATCACCTACTTGAACAATTAGTGGCTAAAATGTACAAAAAGAAAGGAGGTTCTAGAGGATATTTTTGTGGTTTTAAAATCTCCATATAAATTCAATATGAGCAGATATCTTTCACCCATTTTAAAACATAATATTGAGAATTAACTCCAGCTCTCTCTTTTTTTTCTCTTCAAGATTGGGAAAAGAATTTTTAGTTGTTCTAGCTTTTTCAAAGAAACCCTCATATCTGCAAACCAAGATAAGTGGAGACACTTGGGTTTTGCTTAAATCTACCATGGATAATTAGGAAAACATGTTATTCATGCTCATGTATGGGTACAAAAGCAGAATATATCTAGAAGCTACTGCTCACTTCTTTAGTTATTAGAATACCGGTTTCTTCTTCTTTTGTTTAAGTGTGAAGGGAAGCTGATGTTTCGAAGAATTCAAGTTATAAGGTAAAGTTGCGGAAATCGAGGTAAGGCGAGTGCTCCATTTTTGTCTTCCTTATGTATGTATTTGAGTGAGGAATTAGGGGTGTGTTGTCATAAAGAAATCAAGAGGATGGTTAGTTCAATAATTGGTTGTTTGATAAAGAATATTTGGGGTTGTTCTATGTGTATTATTGTTGGTGCATCTTGATTAATCTTGGGAAAGGATATAAATGTATGTGTTGGATAGAGAATGAGGGTGTGGTGATACACATTATTTTAAGGGTTGTATGGGCTCATTATCTGTCAAAGTTAGCAACTATTTTACGAGGCTCACGGTGTGATAGCTTTTAATTTTAGTTTACCATGACTTAAATCGTAGATTAAAACTGAAAAGAGGAGGTTGAATTGTGATAGTTATATGAGTCAGAGGAAAAGGTATGTAAGGCTATTCGATTCTATATTCCTTCGCATGAAATCTTATACTTGCGATTAATATCAATGAAGTGAATCGCCTAAGTTATATTCCTAGCAAAGGAAACATACTGGCATCATACTATCTCTAAATAGCTAGCAATATTCCCCCCCCCCCAATTACATCATTATATGTTCCCTATTCTATACTTGTGTAATTATCCCTTCATATACTGGCATAGACGTGGTATTTGCAAAAGCAAGTCTGGTGAATCCTCCTCATTGTAAATTGAAGTCAATTGTATCATTAAGATCTTAAAGTAATGAGTTTATGTTACATAGCTCCTTATGTTATTGTTACTGCCTTGAAGTATTTTTTTCATGTCTTCTACTACTGGTCCATACTTCCATATCTCAAAAATTATTATGACCACAAAAATAACATCTCAAAATAGTTATGATTATCCAAAGAACAATCCCAAGAGATCTATGAACTAATAAACACAATCTCAAAGATTAAAGAATCTAAGTGAAGAAATCTATATAATTACGGGTGGCAGCCCAAGGGAGAAAGCCTAGAGTGGGTTGATCCCAACTAGTACATAAGGATCGTAACTCAAGGGCAAAAGCCTTGCACGAGCTTATCCCAATTTGTGTAATTATGAGGACCGTATCCTAGAGGTTAAAATACCTATCTGGGGTAATAATCTTCTACCACTGATCAGCTGGTTACTTGTATCACATGCCCTACAAAGATTATACCGTACAAAAGAGTTAACAAAAAAATATCACTTACATGATCTCAAAAGAATAAGAAAAGGTGCTCTTCTCACTTGATCTATGAACTCATATGTTAATAATTGACTTCAATTTGTTCCCTCGTATTACATATTCTATTGCCCAACCTATTCAGTACATTTTTGTACTGACATCTCTCACGGGGGACGCCGCACTTCATGCTGCAGGCTCAGGTACTCCAACTAGTAGACCTCCATAGTAGGAGCAGATAACTCTACTACTTTGGGTGATCTCTACCCTAATTTGGAGCTTGATTGAGTCCTTGGTAAATTTTTTTTGTATTGTACCATATGTACCAGTAGGGTGGGGTCTGTCCCGACCTACTCTAGGTCTTCTATCTTTTGGAGTATTTGTAGACTTGTGTATATAATTCAGTTGTGTCTTAGAGAGTTGTGGACTCAACGACCAAGTCTTGTCTATAACTTTTGGGTCTATTTATGTTTGTTCTTATTGCTGCATCCTATGTGAACTTGTCACGATTGTTACAGTTATATGCATAGTAAGCTGAGCTTACAGGTTTGTTCCCTCAGACCTTTAGGGCATCAGGTGCCTTTCCTTCTTAATTGTATTTGAGGCGTTCCAATTTATGTCTTCATGCATGACATTGTAGTTTTGTCTACTTGTTGTGATGATATACATGTTGTATGTCTTAATGAATCTATATGATGTGGTCTTACCTTATATGCATAATGTTGGTCTTATTGACTATATGATGAAGGTCCTATTTTATATGCTTGTAGTTGACTATAATATCATGTTTGATGTATGAACTACATGTTAAGGCTTGTAGTCTCTTTGTAGGTTTACTTAGTATGTGTAAAGTTATGCGACGTCACATGTACATTGCACTAGTAGGGGTAGGGATATAATGAGATTATGAGTAGGGTTCTATGATGTCTTGTTGAAGTGAAGTCCAAGTATGTTAATATTGATTATGGCCTTTCTATGATGATGTTGGAAGTCTAGACTTGTATGTGGTCTTGTAATGAGTTATTCATGTGGTCCATAAAGTATGTTGGGTCAAATGCGGAGTGTATGTCTTGTGATATGAAGTGGTTTTATGAATGCAGGTGAATTGAATGATGCTTATAGTATCAAAGTTTTATGTAGTTTTCACAAAAAGGCATGATGCATGGTTTCAAGTGAAATGTCCCTTTTTAAATGCATGTTTTTGCATGGTTGCCAAACTTAGTGCATTCCTGTACTAACACTATTTTTCTTTACTTTTTTACACAAAGTGCCAATTACGGATGCTTAAAAGATGTCTCTAAGGTAAAGGTCTTGATATATGTTTCCCAAGCTCAAGAAGGAATCCTTAAGTTTCAAGGATGTCCTATGTGAAGTTTTATTCAAGTGATGTAATTGTTTAGTTATCATTATATGTTGATAAGGGTCGTGTCCCTATTGTAATTTAATGATGTAAAGTCTAAGATGGTAAAGAGACTTTGAGTTTGTGACTATGTATTATGATGTTTTATATATTAAGGAAGTGATTTTCTAGCATATGATGTGCTATGAAAGTTTTCAATTTTTTGTTAAATTTACCTATGGCAATGCGATGAATGATAACCACAGGCTAGTATAAGACCTCCGAGAGGTCAAGTATACCATGTTACTTAAAGGGGGTGCTTCCGATCGTGATAAATGTGGTATCAGAGCTTGAGGTTTAAAAAAGTGGTTTTAGGGTCTAAAGTCTCATATTGCCACGTCTAGTAGAGTCTCGTTCATCGCTGGTGAGTAACAACATATTTATGAGTGGGAGGCTGTAGGACAATAGAGTTTGCCTTCTTCAATATTCTTATGTCATCGTGCCATAGAACTTAATTGTATAAGATTTCTCTCTTATGTTTTCTTGTCCAGTGGTCTTTTAGATGTAATTGCTTGGATGAGTTGGTATCTGTATGCTTGAGGGAGAAAAGGTGAGTTTTGATGCTTATCTTGGTTTTATGGTTAGTGAGTATTTGTTAAAGTGAATATTGGCATGCTTTGAGGATGTTATGTCATTTATGACTATATATGTTATTTAGGTGAAATGACATATTAAGTGAAGATTTATGTTATGATATGGTTATAGCTTGTTAAAAGTTTTTATGGTTAAAAACTAGTTACTTTTTTGAATAATGAGTTTCCATATGGTTTTGCATGATGAAAGTCTAATTAAATGGTGTAGGATTGAAATGCTTTGAAGAAATTTGGTAAATAACTCAAGATGCATGTTGCCTTTATATATGTGTAATGGTTCAAAATTGCCCTTTGTATATGTTTGATGCCTCATAGTTACCTAGTCTGGATTGAGTCCTTTGTATAGGCTTGATCCTAGAAGTGAGGGTAGTGTGTTTACGTTGTGGGGTGATGATGTGGGTTGGAATGACCTATAAGTTGACTTACCCTAGTATTGAAAGAAAAGAAAAAGGCCTTATCTCTAAGTCTCCTCTATTGTATCCACTAAGGTTGTTATGACCCTTGTTATTGATGATATAGTTGAGACCTTATGTTGATGAGTAGTATGACCTAAATTGATTGTTATGGATTTCTTTTGGATGTTAGGCCTAGAGGAATGATGATGGTTACGTTAAGTTGCTCTTAAATAGGTTTACCCTAAGTGGGGGATGACGAGGTAAGTAGTAAGGTTGTAGATATTCGTATCTTGTCCTTCTATTCTAACTTTATCTTGAAAGTAAAGAGTTCATAGAATTTTGTTCAGGATAAGAGTAATGCATAAAAATATGAATTGCATGTTATCCATACGTTATGTATGTCTTGATTTACACTATGTTATGCATGTTTTGAAGATTCTAAATTGCATAAAAATGATTTTTTTGATTAAATTCATGTTTTCTCATGTTGATTGTGTACCTTGATATGTTGGTTGTGCATTATACTTCATGTCATAAGGTAAGAAGCATATTTAAATTCACTCTTAATGTGTGGTGTTTAGCCTCATATTTAAAAAAATTGAGTCTCGTTTAAATAAAAAAAGATGAGTCTCTTGAAAATTATGTGATTTCTATGGTTTGGGAAGTGTAATTGTAGGCTCACTCTTGAAAAGTGAAGGAATATCTAGCTAGAGTCCTTGTATGTGCCTATAATTTGTAAGAATTTCCTTAAATGATGCATGTTTATGAAGGTTATTTTCATGATAGAAATTGAAATTTTATGAAATGACTTCCTAATGTAGTAATGTCTCTGCTGTGACTTACTATTTTGACTTCACTAGAATGAAAGTATGAGCGTGCTTTGGTTTTTAAAATTGAGGATTTCTCATTTTGAATAAGTTGACCCTTGTGCATTGCTTGTGTATGAACTCATGAGGCATGTAAGTGTGTTGAGGAGAAGGACATTCCTCCTTACACATAACTAAGCATGGTAAGGTTGAGTATGACCCTCATTATATTATGTCTAAATGATAAGGATCCTTGTTGATTTACTTGACTCAAGTTTATATGAATTGAAGTATGAATGCTTATTTGCTTCTTGAGTGATGTTGAACTTGTCTTTGTGTGACTTAAACGTTATTGCATAATTAACTCCTAATGAATTGAAATCTAATGACCATGATATTATTAGGATAAGTATGTTCCTCATATGAACATGACAAGAGCCTATGAGTTTGATGCATTAAAAGGTGAGTGAATAAGGTTTTGCTTGCTTGCATTGCTTTGAGTGCTTAATGGTTTGAAGTTGGCGTTCCTTGTAAGTTTGGTGCATTGAATTCTATGTGATGATGTTATGAATGTTGTGATCTTCTCTATTATTCATTGGAGTCCTTCAAGTATTTGAAATGTCCCAAATGTCATTCAACGATAAATGTTCCTAAATGGGGGTATTGTAAGGACCCTCAAAATGAATTAAGGTGCTTAGAGACTCACATAGATCTAAACATGTATAAAATATGTTAATTAAGTTTTTTAAATTATGCAATCTTTACTTGAAGTCATTTGGAGGTCAAATGTCCAAGAATATCTGATGATGTTTGAAAGTTAGCTTAGACACGTCCATCTGTGTCTTGACATGTTTTACGTGTTCGTGTTAGTTTAAATTGATGTGGAATGTCCTTAAATTGTATATGAGTGTATTTACGTTGGAAACATCGACGTACGAATCCTCAACCGCCCCGTAAAAGTCACTTAAGGAGGACCTCAAACACCTCCTAGAAACTGCCTTGGCAGTGTCTAACAATGGCGAAGGAATGACGCCCCGTCATACCACCAAGGCCCCTTCGATGGAAGGCGTCATTCCATACTTATCTTGGGGAAAGATCAAGCCAAATGACAACCCTCAGACCCAAACAATGGTTAACCTTGTGGCCTGCCGATGGGTCTATTGGGCGTCGTTTGTGGGTGTCGATCCAACATGCATTTAGCTGTCAAGCGCACTGTTTCATTAAAGGATAATGGGAAATTCACCCCACGTCCTAACCTGACCCTAGGAGGTTAATTTAGACATTTTTGGATATATTAAGTTGTTTATTTAGAGCAAAACTCTATACCCAATTCACTCTTCAAAAACTTAGACTTCCCTCTCCAACAAATACCTCTGCAGAAACCTCCATTAGAGATAAAACTCAAGAACAACTTGTATGTTGGATTGTTATGGTTTCTTAATCATGTTTTAATGATTTTATTTTACAATAAGGTATAGTGATCTTATATCCTTAGTCATCCTTTCTTTTAAGGAGTTCTTTCTGTAGTTTTCTCTGAAAGTTCATGATCAAATCACTTATGTTTCAATCTAGCCATGTGTTTTTTCTCAAATTGATTTCAAAAGCATGATTATGTAAAATTTATTATTATCTACTTTTTTCATGTTGAATTCAATCCTAGTTCATGATGAACCCATGATCCCTCCAAATCTCGATTTATTCTATATTATAGTATATTTTGATCTTGATGCTAGAATGATCGTGGTGAGATTCAATTATGTTAATTTTATTTAGCTACTGTCAATGATGTAAATTTATGATTAAATATGTGTAATTGATCCATGTGTATGAAGGTTTGAAGGTTTTAGTATCGATTGATCTATATTCCTCTACTTTCTATAGATTGTTAATGTAGTGTATTCAATGTGTTCTTGATCCTATGGAAATTGAAGTATGATTACATTTATGTTAAGATATCTCTAGCTACTTCCCTATACTTTAATTGTCGAGGAAATATGAGTAATGATCAATGATGATCAAAGGCTGTTGAATTGGTAAGATTTCCTACTTTCTCTACTTTCCTATAGAATTGCTAGTTGAATTGCCTTGAAGGGCATTGTGTGGTATGGTCCACTTATGGTGGCGGTGTTTACCTTATTGTCAATGTATATGTGATGTGATCATAGACATGAAGGAAATTGTATTATGAAGGTGTGGTGATGATGATCACCTATCGTGGGGTAGCATGCCTAGTCTTCAATTCTAGTTTATAATCTATCTTGTATTGCTAATATTATAACCGTGTGGATGACTATGTTAGGGTTAGGTTTAGGTGATGCCATTTATAACATAATAATGGTTATGAATGTGTGATTATCTAATGTTAGGAGTCTAAAAATTTAAGGTAAAGTTGTCTTGTCTAGTATGTGATGTGTGGCCTATGCTTGAATGTGCATTATGGTCTTAAGAGGGTGGCTGCCTCAATGTGATGTTGATAGCCATCATGTGATTATATTGATAAATGTACACACACTTACACCTTATGCATGCTTACAAGTAGTATAGGTTCATGGTGACCAATGAAAGAATATTCTCTTATGCACTAATATATACTACTATGCATGTAAAGTATATGTTCATAAAGTATGAATGCATTTGTTAACTAGGTTGACTTGATAGGTGTACTAGTATGGATAAGGGTATGAGAACTTGTCTATGCATTGCACATGTGTGCCTTGTAAGGATAGTTCCTAGGTTGGTTATCTATGAACATGAGTATGAATTCATTAGTATATTATGAATATGTATAGTGTCTAAAAGTTTTTATATGAAAGGCTTGCTCATATAGTTACACCTATACACTTTTGCATGAATGAAATGAAGTATGAACATGTGTGGTATACGAGTTTTTATGTGAATGGTCTGGTCACATATATGTATACACACACACATAAAACATGTCTATTATGCTAATGATCTAGTCAATAGAGGAGCTCTTGAAAGGTGTTCTCAAGGGTATCCGAAACTAGATGGTTCTTGAATATGCTTTGTCCATGTGAAAGGTTTTCTCACATGATTAAGGTTGATGACCTCTTTTCTATGACCTATGAGCTAAGCATATTGGGAGTCAATATTTTAAAGCCTACTTTAATAAAGTAATGTTAATAAAGTCTTTTCAATAAAGGGAACTTAGCTTAGCACCGACTGAACTTGAAGATGAGGGGTGTCCCTTCCCAATGTGGGAAGGTAGGTTCACCATAATCCTTAGGAGGTGGTAAGTTAGGTATCCCGAAATCCTTGGTCCCGCATCTAAACAATTTTGCCTCGCACCTTGGTCCGGCTACGTGTGTACAATATACTAACCCTTACCTTAACCTCATATTAGACATCATAATCGATGTATGACTTAGTTATTACTTTGCACCAATCATATCACACTAAATCTATGTTGATAATTATTTTCCTATTACTACCTCTTTAATAATGAAAGTAGAATTGTATAAGAACTTCTTGACAAATCCGTTCTATTTTCCTTCACCATTTTTGCCAAAATCTGTTTCATCTCCCGAGTTGACACCTCAACTTGTCCGCTAGTCTGTAGAAGGTAAAGAGTTTCCACATTGTGACGAACACCATATTTTTTGAGTAACCCTTTGAATATTTTATTACAGAAGTGCGAGCCACCATCACTAATAACGGCGCTCGGTTTACCAAATTTGGAGAAGATATTCTTGTTCAGGAATGCGGTTACACTTTTTCCTTCATTGTTGAAGAGCGCAATTGCTTCCACCCATTTCGACATATAGTCAACCTCCACTAGAATATACTTCGTCCCATGAGAACTCACAAACAAGCGCATGAAGTCAATTCCCTATACATCAAATAGCTCAATCACCAGAATGGAATTTAATGGAAGCTCTTGTCTCTTTGAAATTCCTCCATCTCGTTGGCACTGATAACATGACTTGGAGAAATCATGAGCATCTTGGTGAATAATTGGCTAATAATACCACACTGCAAGATCTTATGCGCTATTTGGATACAATTCTACATCCCACCCACAAGCGAAAAATGACACGCCTCCAAAACACTCAACATCTCAACCTCGGGTATTCAACGGTGAATTATCCCATCATCACAACTCCGATATAAGTGAGGCTCATGCAAAAAAAAAATTCACATCATGCATGAAATTTTTCCTATGGTGTAAAGTCAAGTCTGACGGTACTATATCACTTGCCAGATAGTTCACAAAGTCTGCGAACCATGGGATCAAATGCTGAGACGCGGCCACAACATGTTCATCTAGGAATACATCATCAATTTCAGTATTTTCTCCAAATTACGCATAGCTTCATCCTCCAATCTAGACAAGTGGTCGGCAACTTGATTGTCAGTCCCCTTTCTATATTTTACCTCAAAATCAAACTTTTGCAGCAACGGTACCCATCTGATCAACCTTGGCTTTGCATCCTTCTTCTCCATCAAGTACCTCAAAGCACAATGGTTTGTATACACCATGAACCTCGTGCCAAGCAAATAGGATCAAAATTTCTTGAATGCAAACACCAATGCAAGAAGTTCGTGTTCCGTTACTTTGTAATTCTTTTGGGCTTCATTCAGGGCTATACTCACATAGTTTATGGGGTGAAGGGTTTTATCTGTTGTCTATCCCAATACCTCTGGTGAAATAATAATGGGCGTAGACACAAACTTCTCTTTTAACTCTCCAAATGCTATGATACAAGATTCATCGAATATAACTTAGATTCCTTCTCAAACAATTTGCATAAAGGGTGTGCTGCAATTTTCGAAAAATCCATAATGAGCCTCTGATAAATGCCAGCATGCCCAGGAAAAATTCAAATACCATTGACAAAGATGGGTGGAGGAAGCCCCTCTGTTACCTTCACTATGGCTTGATCAACCTCTATCCCCTTTGCTGAGATGCGATTGCCCAACATTACGTCTTCTTTCACCATAAATTGACATTTTTCCAAGTTTAGTACCAAATTACAATCCTCACACCTATTGAGCACCTCATCCAAATTATTCAAAACCATTCAAAGCAGTATCCAACTACAGAAAAATCATCCATGAACTACTCAATAGTGTCCTCCACCTTATCAGAAAATATCAACATCATATAACGCTGGAAGAGACAAGTGAATGTGGTCTTATATTACTCTGACGGAGCAATAGAGATCTGATTGTAGCCGAATGGCCATCAAGAAAGTAATACCAACCCTTGCATGCGAGTCTGTCTAACGTATGATCCATGAAGCGCATAGGGAAATAGTCCTTTTCCGTCCAAGCATTCAACTTCTGCTAATCCATGCAAACTCTCCAACCGGTCACTGGCCGCATTAGAACAAACTCGTTCCTTTCATTAGGTACAACAATCATCCCACCCTTTTTAGGAACACATTGAACAAGACACATCCAACAGCTTCCCGCAATAGGATAAATAACTCCAGCATCCAACCCCTTGATGGTCTCCTTTACACTACTTCTTGCATAGGTGGATTCAACCTTTTTTGATGCTCAATACTCTGGCATGAGTTGGTTTTTTTGAGAACAAATACAGGAAGAGATCCCAATAATATTCGCAATAGTCCAACAAATGGCTCGCATGAACCTCTTCAACACTACCACTAAGCACTCTACTTGTTGCCCATTCAACTCCGATGCAATTATTATTGGCAAAGTATTATCTCTATCCAAGAACACATACCTCAGATAAGGTAGTAGAGCTTTAAGCTCTAATTTTGGGCCCTCCATAATAGATGGTCTCGCATGAGGAAACTCTCGATGCTTCATATCTAACTCTAATTTCTTCGTCTTTGACAGATATTCATTTTGTTCAAGTGCATCCACCAAAGAATCATACTCTTCAATATCATCACTTTCAAAATTCATGATGACTGTTGCTAGTGCGTCAACACCTAGTCGCTCTTCAATTTGAACCTCAGATACACTTTCAACCTCATAGGATAAAGCAGATACCGTTTGAATCATGGACCTACAAATGTTTAAAGTTGCTTCCTCATTGTTTAACCTAAACTTTATCTGCCCGTTTTCCATATCAACTAGTGTACGCCTCCTGGCAAGGAATGGTTTTCCTTGATTGATGGGGACCTCAAAGTCAACCTCACACTCAAGAATCACGAAATTGGACGGAAAGATGAATGATTCCACTATTAGGAGCACATCATGGAGTATACCTATTGGCCTCTTCACAATTCGATTGGCCATCAAGACCCTCGTCGTACTAGTCTTTGGGTCTCCCAAACCCCACTTCCTATAAATAAATAATGGAATGAGATTTATGCTCGCTCAAAGATCACACAAATCCTTGGCAAAGTGGAGAAACCCTATAGTACATGGAATAGTGAAAGCATCCGAATCCCTCCTTATTCTACACAGGAGACCTTGTAGCAATACCACTACAATGTTGCATTCTTTACTCATCCTCAAACTCACTGAACTCTTCTTTGTCACCACATCCTTCTTAATCTTATCATAACTAGGTAGTTGCTCCAAAGCTTATATCAACGAAACATTGATAAAAAGTTGTTTCAACATATTGATAAATCGCTGATATTTACCATCTTCCATTTTCTATACTAATCTCAATGGGAATTGTGTTGGAGGTCCAGGAATGGGGATCATTCTTTTGATGGTGCATCACCCAACTCACCACTAGTTTCTATCACCTCTTCTTCCTTTCTATTATCTTATTCAATTAGAGAAGGCACATGTGGATCAATGGTCTACTTACCTCCTCGTGTAGTTACTGCCATGAAATTTCCATCATTCTTAGGATTCTAGATAGTATTGCTTGGTAGAGTACCAGTTTCGCGTGTGTTTAAAGTAGTAGACAACTTATTCATTCTGTAACTCAAGGTGTTTTATCGAGATTGCGTGTGCATCCACCTTTTGTACAATGGCTGATATTTTACCTCTCATACCCTTAGCATTCTCATCTGTTGCATCAAATCCTCTCCTCATCTTCTGCAGCACATCCTCAACCCGCTCCATATTACCTCCACCATCCCTAGGTGCAGCTTCCCTATTTTGAGGTGGAACATATGGATCACCCCTTTCATTTCTGTTAACATAGTTGTTCCGATTGAAGTTGTTTTTGTGGTTGTAGTTCTTATCTCCAAAACTTTTACCCTCTCGATTGTAATTGCCATAGCTCCGACCTTGGTTTCCTTGACTTTAGCACCAATTTTACCTTGATTAAAACCTTGGGAGTTTAGTCAGAAACCCCTTGTCTAATCATTAAAACCATATATATCCTTTTCATAGTAGTACTCATCTGCCAGTGGTGGTTTTTTAGACAAATAGTTCACCAGATTCACTTTACCTGTGCCTCTGCGCACATGCTTCAAGACAAACCCTAATTCAGTTCTCATCTACGCCATCTCTTCAGAATCTAATTTGTTGTTGAGTTGTGTGTAGTTGAAACGCAAGGATGTTTCGCTTGGTGTCTGTCTTTTCTAGTGCTCCAAGCGCTATTCTTGTGAGATATCTCCTCTAGTTTCTCTGTAATCTCAACATATGTGCATTCACCATATGAGCTACTTGTAATAGTATCGAACACTTCTTTGTTGTTATCATCTTGACCTCTGTAAAAGTACTATTTGAGTGACTTATCATCAATGCGGTGGTTTGGCATGCCTTACAAACATAGAAAATCTATTCCAAGAGCTACTCACCGACTCTCCAGGTAGTGCCACGAAGTTTTTCACCTTATCCTTGTGGTTTAGCTTCTTGGACACGTAATAGTACCTTGCTAAGAACACATCTCTCAACTAATCCCAAGTATATATAGAGTTGTAGGCCAGCTCAGTGAACCATGTAGTCGCATCTTCTATCAGTGACAAAAGAAACACTCACAACCCGATGACGTTCATATCCAAGTCTGGACTACCCATACAACTTTTGTACAGAGAACTTAGTTTAGCTATATAGGAATGTGTATCTTCTAATGGCAGTGCGAGAATAAGCCCCTCGCCATAAACATCTGCGTCAAGCTACTCGTTACCATGAAAGTGTGCCCAGGGGGTAGTATTGATAAGACAAGAGGCCCATCGGAGTTTACAATGTTCATGTTGCCCCTATGGTAATCCTGAAGTCGTGGGGCTGCTGGAGGTCGCAATCCCAAGGCATCACCTAACTGATTTTCAGCGTACGCCTGGTGGCGTGCCTCAATTAGTAATAGAGGTTGACGGCCTTCTCCATCACTCAGATTCCCTCTGATAGGATTAGCTGGATCAAATTGATTCCTTATTAGTCTAAAGGTTTGGTTTAGTTCGGGATAGTATGGAGTGAGTTGTTCTCTTTGGCTCCGTGTACTTGGCAAACACTAGAGTTAGATGTGAGATAAATAAAAACAAAATGGAAAAGAAAATCAGAAAATAATTTACTAAATTTCAATAATATAATTAAAGTTAATTTAAAAGCAAAATTCCCCGGCAGCGGTGACAAAATTTGATACGCTCAAATTATACCCCACTAAAGAAGCAGAAGCAATCATTATCAAGTAGAGAACCCAACTAGTAGGTTGGGGTCGATCCCACGAGGAAAATGATTTAGAGTTAGCATTAATTCACAATTATGTCCTTTTAGGAAATGTCTTTCTGAAAAAAGTTAAATAAAATGGGGGTTTGTGTTAAGTAAATTTATCAAATAATATAAGTTAACAAGTAAACAAAAGTATATTTAGAGTTTGTATCAAGTTGTGAGAATAACTAGACTATATGTGTTCCCCACAGGTGCATAAAGCAGTAATCCTAGCAGTATCAATCCTTTTCTAGTGTATTATATGCAAAGTAATAAGTTAGGTATCTATAAATCCTTGGTCTGTCATATAAAGAATATCACCCCGCCCCTTGGTCAGACTACGTGTGTATAATATACTAACCCTTACCTTAACCTCATATTAGACATCATAATCGATGTATGGCTTAGTTATTACTTCACACCAATCGACACTAGCCTATTATATAGTATCACACTAAATTTATATTGATAATTCTTTCCTATTACTCTCTCTTTAGTCCAACAAGTAGCAACAACACGAGTTCTAACACATGCACTTGTTAAAAAGACTTCTAAGTGAAATAATTATTAATCCATGCAAAGACACTATTCAAGAACTGCTTCATTACTAGGATTACTTTATTAATTGCCCATGGTTCCCTCAACCCTAATTAAGGATTTAATTACTATGCTAGAAAGATCACCATTCATAGTTTTGAATGAAGAAATCATGAACTTACTCAACAATAATAAGAAACCCACAAATTCAACTTGAAATTGCAAGAAGATCCCTTAAATGAAATCCAAAAATTGATTATTTGCCCAAGTTTCCAAAAACCCAATCTCCAAAATACAAAATAGAATAATTATAATAGTAGCTAATCCCAAAAACGAGGTTTTAATGCCCTCTATATAAAAAAACATAGTCCTAAAGAAAAAGGAATTGAAATAAGGAAAGATTATTTAGTTAACACGACTTCAATCTACGGACCAACTGACAGACCATTGATCAATCGATGGTCCGTAGATTCAATCTGTCGGTCAGGATTTAGAATTATTTTTGCTCCAGCGGATAGAACCCTCTCTGAATCAAACGACGGACCAATAATGTAGTTTATCAATCCATCTACGGGTCGTCGATGCTCCTCCAAAACTCTATAATTGGAATCTTCAAAATTCAAGTACTAGAACCTTCTCTGAACCAATCAACGGTTGATCAGTACGGTCCGTCGATCAAACGATGTGGTTTTCTCTCGTGGTTCCACACTTAGTCAGATTTCCCTAATATTCTCCCAAGGCCTAAGCTGCTCATCTACGGTCACAAACTAAGGTCCATCGATAAAAAATATAGACCGTCGATGGCCTCCATAGGTCCTGTTCTTCATATTTTAAAATTTTTTCTTATCTTGTCGCTTGAACAACTTTTCTGCATAACAACACACAAAACTTATAAAATCACTACAAAAATGCTTTAGACACACACAAATCTTAAGTGAAATGCATTATAAATGTCATGCAATCACGACTCATCAATTAGAAATAATGAACAACAACGACAATGATAGAAACAACAATTTAAAAGTAAATAGAAGAAGAGAAAAAGAAATAAAGAAGAAGAAGAGGGAAGAACATATCTGAAAAAGAGAAAGAAAGAAGGAAGAAAAGGGAAAAATAAATAAGAAAGAAGGAAGAAAAGGGAGAAATAAATCTTTTAAGATATTTTAAATTTTGAAATTTAAGAAAAGATAGAAGACTTTTCAAACATTTGAAATATTAATGTACACCCGAAACTATTTAATTATTCTAATCAACTTGACTTTTTACTAATCATATTTGACTAAGTCAATTTCACCTATTTTAGTTTAAAGAATTCAGTGACACCGTATACTCATTTCTCTCCAAAAGACACTACCATCACATCCGTTGTACTTGTTCTCGTCTTTTTGCGTGAAATCATCTAGAAAATAAGGAAAAGCAACGACACGTGTACACGTCAAATAATCCCGTCCCTCTTTTCTCCTTTTTAGAGATTTCTCAATCCTTTCTATTGTTTTCTTGAAAAGAGGTTGTAATTTGTAGTTTTTATTATTTGAAGCACCACGAGACCTTGTAAAGAGACCTGATCTTTCTGACAATACATACACAAATTCCAATTTGTAAAAAGTACAATCGATTGGTACATAGTCTCCAACTCAGGCAGAAACCTCATCAAATGGCATAACCTCAAAGATTGTGTCTATTCTTCATAAAATTATGTCAAATAGACATAACTTCAGTTTTTGCAACTTGAAAACTCTTAAGAACTCTTGCAAAGGCTAACACTCAAGAGAAGTATTATCCTCAAAAACAATAGGACGTGATACAACTACAATTTGTCTAGTTGTCTTATGATTATATCTTCTCTACTTATATTATAAATCGCTAATCTATAAAACATTTAGATCTTGTGTTCATATGTAAAAGTCCAAATTAGTTAAGCCTAACTGATTTAGTGGGCAACATTGCATGCTTTTTTGTCAAATTCTATGTCATCCAAGATCTAGTTGATTCAATGGGCAATATGATATGTGCTTAGTTGAATTCTAAGTTGTATATAGGTGATAGCTTAGTGAATATTGTGGTATCTTCTTAGGCTCGATAGATAATAGAGTTATTAATTAGTTGCAAGATTAATGTATTCTTCTCACTTTTGATTTAACTGTGTTTCACTTTTTCTCAAAAATATTAGTGGAAAAAGTTGAAAATCATGTGAGACATGTCGTGTTTTTACTACCTTGAGCAAGGAGGTTTCCACGTAAAATTGTTCAATTGTCTTCTCTTCATTGTTTACTCTTCACTATTGTTCTTCTTAAGTCAAGTGACCTGGTCAGTTGACTGATAGTGGACACACACATTCTATCAACTAATATTGGAGAAGGTTCTCTCTAACTAGTTAACACCTAGAGAGATAGTCTTGAAAAAGAATGGTTGCTCCACTTAACCTAGAAGAGGGATAATCATAAACAAGACCACCTTATTTTAATGGCTAGTTCTATAGGTGGTTGAAGAAAAGGATGCAGGACTATCTAATGGCTGAAGACATCGAGTTATGGGATATAGTGGTAGATGGACCCTTCATTCAACCCAATGAAATGAAAGATGGTTAAATAACAAGATTCATTCCAAAGACTCGCCAACTATACAACGAGACAGATAGTAAGAAGATCAAAAAAAGTTACCGAGCTAAAAAGCTTCTAGTGAGTGGTACAAGTGCTAAAAAATACAACATCATATCTTTGTGTGAATCGATAAACAAAAACTAGGACTGTCTATGTAAAACTCATGAGGGCATAGAGCAGGTGTAGGAATCGAATGTGGATATGATTACCACCCAATATGTGAACTTTATAATGAAGGAGGGTGAAACTATTAATGACATGCATACAAGATTTTCCTCAATAACCAACGAGGTATGGTTCTTGGGAAAACCTATTAGCTTCAGTAAGCAATTGAGGAAGATTCTTCCCAGTCATGGAAAAACAAAATATATGCTACCATTGAAGTAAATGACCTGAAGGTTATGATGATGGATGCTCTCATAGGAAATCTTAAGACTCATGAAATTGAAATCAGGACACCTCAAAGAAGGAAGCTAAGAAAAACAGTCTCTAGTCCTCAAGATCTCACCAGGTGAAATATCAAGTGAAGAGGTTACATGGCTTATCTAACCAGGAGATTTCAAAAATTTGTGAGAAAACATAGAGGTTTTCAAAAAGGAGGGAACCATTCTCATGCTGCAACTGTGAAGGACCTATGTCATAAGTGCGAAAAGGTGGGACAATTTAAAAGAGATCACCTGCGAAAAGAGGGACCTTGTATTTGAGAAAAATGCAAGAGAAGTTGTAGATGACTATGTTGTGAAGAAGGCAATTATTATTTGGGGAGACCCTGCAAGTGAATAAGGAGAATTGAAATGTCCTAATGATGCATCAATGTTATTGACCTTTAACAAAACTTTTATACTTATTCTGTTAGAAGTTTGAGAAATCTAGCTAATATTCTGATCCACTCTGTCATAGAGTTAATGGCGGAAAAGGACTCTATAAACAACATTATAGATAGTCTTAGTGAAGAAAAGACAGTGATGATTGTCTACATGTCGATTATTGAGGAACAAGTGAAAATTCTAGAAGCTGAAGTTCTAGATGTCAAGGAACAATTGAGATTACTGAATGAGAAAACTTCGAAAAGAAAGGGGTAGGCCAGTAGCCTAAAATAGATCTAGAAACCAGTCTAAAAACTGTGACACCATACTTGCTCTAGACATAGAAAGAAATGATCAGAAGGAGATGGAACTTGTTCATCATAGAAAAGAACTCAAAACTTCTCTAAAATTGACCATCTACACCAAGTTGCTTTCTAACATCATCAGTCAAAGTTAATATAACAGAAAGGGATTAGGTAGATTGAAAATTAATCCTCCCTACAATCCCCACAATAAATATGTGTCTATGTCAGATAAGGTATTGTGTCTTCAATGTGGTCGCAATGGTTATCTGAAAATGGTTGCAAGCCTTGAAGTCCTCACAAGAACAAATTTTTATCTTCTCTAGACAAAAAAAATAGGACAAAAAGGTAAAGATGCTCCCACTCCTATTCCCCCGAATAGGAAAATAACAAACATGGCTTATTAGGCAAGAAACATTCTTATGACCTTATCAACTAATTGGGAACTTAAATTAAAGTAGGTTCCCAAGTCTAATAAGTGATATTTGTTACATAGGAGTGAAGGAAATAGCACTCAATGATGGTTCATGGATAGTGGATGCTCAAAGCACATGACTGGAAACACAAAAAACATCCATTTACTGAAGTCACTTCATGATGGAGGTGTCTCTTTTGGCAATGGAAAGAAGGGGGATATTCTTTGTGTTGACAGAATTGGTAAATAACTTGAACACTCTATTGAAAATGTCAACTATATGAGTGGGTTAAAATAAGTTTTCTTAGTATTTCCTACATATGTGATAAGGGAAAAAAAGTAAAGTTTCTATAAAACAAATGCATTGTCAGTAGCTTGTCTACCAAGAAGGTGAACCTGAGGGCCAGAAGGCAGAAAAAACATATATATGGTAGATCTGTAATCTGACATGCCTCAGTCCTCAAAGTGAAAATTCTGACATATGGTATAGGAGGCTAGGTCATATGAGATAAGGCTAGGTCATATGAGCTCATTTCTATTGAGAAAAATTGTCTCTATGTACCTGGTCCATGGTTTTTTCAAAACTGAACTTCAGTGATAACAAAGTGTGTGATGCATGCGTCAAAGAGTTCTAGAGTCGATGCACATGGATTTATATCGCCCTGTGAAAATCCAAAGTCGAGGCGGAAAAAGTACTCTTGGTGAATGTGGATGAATACTCAAGATTCACGTGGACTATGTTTCTCAAGTCAAAAAGTGAGTCATCTAAGGTGCTAATGATATTATTCAAAATGATTTAAACAAAGTATAACTTCATATTTGTATGAATTAGGTTCGATTATGGAACTGAATTTCAAAATGTGAAGCTTTAGATATTCTGTGCGGACAACGATATTCATCACAACTTTTGTGCACCTAAATTACCTCTACAAAATGGCATTGTTGAAAGGAAGAACAAAAATCTGGTAGATATTGCCATAACCATGCTCATCGATTCAAATCTTCCTCAATTTTTTTTGGGATGAATCAGTTAACACTGCATGTTATGTTACTAACAAGTGCTTTGTCAGATCTCTACCAAACAAAACACCATATGAGCTGCTCAACAATAAATAACTGAAGCTAAAATATCTAAGGGCCTTTAGTTTCAAGTGTTTTGTGTTAAACAACGACAAGGATGATCTGGGAAAGTTTGACCCCAAAAATGATTAAAGTATTTTCATAGGGTGCTCATCCTCCAACGAAGTTTACAGAGTATTCAATAGAGGAACACTATGAATTGAACAAAGTGTTCATGTTATTTTTTGTGAAGGTGGTGATCTGAAGAACTTAGAGATGAAGGATGATTATGATCTTGTAGAGTTGTTCAAAATTAAGAGTAATGAAGTCAATGACATAAATGCTTAAGGAAGTCAAGATTCTGATGGTGCTGGTCTTGGTGCATCGGGGAAGACTAATAAAGTTAAATATGCCACCAAGGGACATGGTAAATCCCAGATGCAGATCACGAGGATTCTCCTCCTCTGGAGAATGATGATTCTGAAGATTAAGAAGACCAGACTATTCAACCCCCACCCCTGAGTTCTCAGTCAGGATGGAAGCATAAATCGTCTCACCTCCTTAAAAATCATATTTGTTTATTGAATTTTGGAATGCAAACCAGATCTAAGACTATAAATATAGTTGCATTCTCAGCATTCAAATCGAACATTCAGTCTAAAAATTTAGAGGAGGCCTTAAAAGATGTTGGATAAGTGAATTCAATGCAAGAGGAACTACATCAGTTTGAGCGGAGTGAAGTATGGTACATGGTCTCCAGACCAGTAAATAGAACCATTACAAGGACCATGTGGGTATTCAAAAATAAGCTTGATTAAAATGGAGTTATCAAGAGGAAGAAGTCTAAATTTGTTGTTCAAGGTTATAATCAAGAGGAACACATCGACTATGATGAAACTTTTGCTCCTATTTTCATAATGGAGGCTATCAGAATCCTCATAGCTTTTGCAGCCTTCAAGGTATTCAAGCTCTTCCAAATGGATGTAAAAAGTTACTTCTTAAATGGATATCTGAATGAAGAAATGTATGTGTAATAGCCACCTAGATTTGAGGATGCTTACCGCCTAACCATGTGTTCAAACTCAACAAGGCCTTATTTTTTCTGAAACAAACTCTTATATAAAAGGGTGTACAAATTCCTTTTGATGAATGGATTAAAAAGAGCCAAGATAAACAACACATTGTTTCAAATCAAAAAGGAACAAAAACTGATCATCATCAAGTGTATGTGGATGGTATCATTTTTGGGGATACCTCTCAATATCTACATGAAGAATTTGCTACTCTAATGGGGAATGAATTCGAGATGAGCATGATGAGAGATATGAAATTCTTCTTAGGAATGAAGATCAACTAAACCTCAAGTGACACTTCAGTTTGTCAAGAAAACTATGCAAAAGAGGTTCTAAAGAAGTTTTATATGGTTGACTCTAAGCCTATTGATACCCCCAATGGGTACAAGATAAAATGTGGAAGCAGATTAGGCTGATCCATTAGTGAATCAAACCATGTACAAAAGAATCATTGGATCACTGTTGTATTTAATAGCAAGAAGGCTTGACATCTTTTTTGGTGTAGATTATGTACGAATAATTACAAGATTTAAAGCATGTCCCACGGAATAAAATCTGAAAGCAGACAAGAAGAGTCCGAGGTACTCAAAGAAGACAAAGGACATGTTCCTCTTCTGTCTAGAAGGTGACTCGTTTGATTTTGTAAGGTATGTAGATGTTGATTTTGCAGAATATCAGGTTGACAGGAAGAGAACTGATGAAATGGAACTTCCTTGGATCCTCACTCATGTTCTAGGGATCCAAGAAACAAAATTTAGTGTCTCTCTCAACTACTGAGGTTGATTATGTCCAATACACTGAACCTCAGGTTTTGCAGCTTGAGAATTCTCAAGAACTCTTGTAAAGGATAACACTAAAGAGAAGCATCATCCTCAAGAACAACAGGGACCTTATAGAGCTGGAAGTTGTCTAGTTGTCTTAGGATTATATTTTTTCGACTTATATTTTAAATATGTACCTAATCTATAAAGGATTTAAATCTTGTGTTCGTTTGTAAAATCAATTAGTTAAGGCTAATTCATTTAGTAGGCATCATTGCTTCTGCTTAGTCAAATTCTAAGTTATCTAAGAGCTAGTTAATTTAGTGGGCAATATGGTATCTGCTTAGTTGAATTCTAAGTTGTCTAGTGGTGATAGATTACTAGGCAGTGTGATAACTACTTAGGCTTAGTAAGTAATAGAGTTATAAAATAATTGTGAGATAAATAACTTCTTCTCACATTGGTTATAATTGCGTTTCACTTTTTCTTGAAGAGATTAGTGGAAACAGTTGAAAATCCTATGAGACAGTTTGTGGTTTTACTCCTTGATCAAGGAGGTTTCCGCGTAAACTACTTGTGTTGTGTTCTCTTTATTGTTTATTTTTCAGTATTGTTCTTGTTGAGTCAAGGGAACTGGTCCTTTGACTGATAGTGGACGCATAGATTCAATTCAAGGAAAAGGAATTCAAATTTTTAATTCGTTCCCCCCCCCCCTCTTAAAATTAGCCCTTCACCCCTCTAGAAATATCCTCCTTAGTTTTCATTGAAAGGGGGTAGATAGTTATAAAAAGAAAAGTATCGCAAATTTCAAAAGTCACACAAAAAAATATACATAAAAATATATTGTTTCTTTGTGGGTTTCGGGAAAGTTGTTAGAATCCTTGGAGTTCTGCAAAGCTCTTTGTGGAAAAATTTTTGCTCCTCTACTCATCACTGTCTTATTTGGATGCCCCACAAAAGGTACTTTTATGCCTCTTTATTTCATTCACTATCATATCTTGCCTATTAGTTTAAATTTATCATATTTTCTTGTTGAATTCCACTTTGAGATGGGGTGAATATTTTTATTTGCAGTTTTGTTTCTGTGTGACCTTAGGTGTTCGCTTTGCTGCTCCTAAATTTTTTTGTAAATGATATGTACTATTATTTTTGTCTGGATGAGCAATCTATCTATATATATAATAGGAGAAAAAAAAGTTACATGTCAGCTCCACAATTAATCTCAAAATTTTATTATTTAAAATTAACTAAAAACATATAAAAAAAAATATGATTTTTAAAAAAATAACATATGTCAGCAATTACTAAAAAAACTCCATCTTTCTATTGTTCAAAATTTGACTTTAAAATATATTTTTCATTTACAGCCAACCATCAACTCCCCAAAATTTGGGATTTGATACTTTTAAATAAAATATTATATTTATGAATTATTTATATTAATTTAGAATCTGAAAATAAAATAAAAATTGATAATACTAAACAAAGATACAATTTTACAAAAAAATACAATATAAAATAAAATAAATAAAATACCTAACACAATCTTAGGTATCCTTCTTTACTTCATTTTTGACTTTCTTTGAAAATGATAGTTATCCAAATAAGTTTAAGTTTTGAAATTTGAGTGGTAAATTTTAAATCTAATGTTTAAAGGATAAATAATTAATTTATTCCTAGAAAATAGTTAAGCATAATACACACATTTAAATAACAAAAATCATTCTTAACTACACAATTTACATCTTCCCAAAAAAATCTTATTCTCTTATATTTATTCAGCTATGTACTTAAACATGATAAAAGTTTTTTCTTTTCGTGTTTGCCTTTATGATTAGTTCATGTGTATGAAAAGAAGATCATTTGGTTTAGAAGGGTTCAGAAAGAGATTTTGACAACATTGATATTTCTTTTAAGATAAGTTCATAGTTTTTCATAGGAAGAATGGCCTGGACCCCTGTACTTGGCTTTGTTTGTCATTTGAACCCTTCTACTCATTCCTTTGTAATAGGCAGAATGGCCTGGACCCCTGTACTCGATGAAAATCTATGTCTTAAACCCCTATTACAATTTACCGAGCTAATGTGACATTGAAATGGCTGAATTGGATAAATATATCCCCATACACACTTTAAAGCAAGTGAATGTAATATTTTTTATTCAAAAATTATCAAAATTATAAGACAAAATAATAATAATAAATTTTTAAAAAGAAAGAAAAAAGGAATCCCAAAACCTTTCTTCTTCATCCCACCCCACCCCCACCCCATCTATATTTCTTTTTCTGTCATACCCCATCCTTTTTCTCTTCCTCGTCATCCCCAACCTTCTTCAGCCCCAGACCCCCACCCCCTCCCCTACCTCTTTTTAATTCTTCTTCTCTAACGTACACCCAACACCGTAATCATCAATATAAAATATTTTAAAAAAATTGAAAGAAAATATATCCTTGACTTATTTCCATAAATTTAAGATTTACTGCTTGAATTTACTCATAATATTTTTTCTTATAGGTTTATTGAATTTTAATAAATAAAAATAAATGGAACCTAAAGCATGTATGTGCAAGAGCTAATTACAATCTATCATATTTTATTATTGAGAAAACTTTGATGTGTGAACTTTGAAGAAAGATGAAAATGGTGGCTTTTAATTTTTTTATTCTTGGGGTGAGGCGTTGTGTGGGTGGGAGTGAAGAAGATGATGTAGTAAGGGGGGAAAAGAGAGAGAAAATTGCAAAAAAAATCATTTATTTTTAGATGTGTCATTTAAAAGTAATTATAATAATGATGTGTCACTAAAATGACGTTGTATTTCATGTGTAAATGAGTTTATTACACACACATACATCAGATGAGAAAGGGGTTTAAATTTTTTTTTTTAAAGAATTTAAGGACCCATTTGGTAAAGTCATAAGTACAATATTTCTTTTAAAGGTCAGACAATATTTTTTCAATTTTATATGATTTACCTTATTCTCCAACATATTTTACTTTATAAACTAATCTATGTTCTTTGTTTTTTTTATGGATAAGAACAAATTAAAAGAGGAAGGAAGTACAAGAAGAAAGAAGAAATGAGGTGTGGGCATGGGGTTTGGTATCCGAAAGAAAGAAAAAAGAAAGTAAACTTGACTTCATAAAAACTAAATAAAATTTCCACATGTCAAATACTTATACGTTTATTTTTCAACATAATACTCGTATGGATGTACGCACTTAAAATGTGGTTTTGAAAATATTAAAATGTCAAATTGAAACAATTAGGTTTTACTTGAGGTACTTAAAATGAAAAAAGTCCAATTAGAGTGTCCCAGTGAAAATTGATGCAAACTTTAAGGGGCTACTTATGGGTTACCCCTACATAGAAATATGACTTTGTTCTCTTTCTCTGTTTTTTAAAGGAAAAATAACTTTGAAAAAAAGTGATAATTTTTTGTAGAGTTTAAACTATCAAGCAAGATAAGAGAAACACTATATTAGGAGCCTCTGGAGAATACTGCAGACTTTTGATGTTTCACGATTATTAAAACACTATTTAGGTTCAAGTGTCAACGATCGCGAGTAATAATATAATCTAACCAAGGGTTGGGGTCGAGTCCCAAAGGATTGGTTTCGAGAACTAATTGCCAAGTTTAATTAGTTCAAGACAATTATAGCTAAAACAAATTTACGCAAAAAACATATTAAATTAAGAGTGACACACGTGTAATATTAAAGCGAGATTTTCAGTCAATTATCAACTTCAATGAAAAATGCACAACAATACAAATATGGAGATAGGATTCTTGGGATATGATAGAATTATGGGATAAGACAAACAACCAGGTAGTTGTGATTAATAGTAAATAATTGCATATTAGTGATTAGGCTAGACTTTAGTGGGGTAAACTCTCTCTCGAGCAATTTACCCCAAATCAAATTGAGTACTCTCGAACTCCAATAAGAGGAAATTAATCACAATATTCGCCTTAGACCATTCACTCTATCTAATTGAATTTGTGGAATAGGGTTTAGGATTCACTAATAATGCATTTGCAACTATAACCTCATTAAATTCAACCACAGCTACTAAGCGAACTCACTTTTTAACAACAAATAAACTATCAATCAACAATACCCAGTAATTATATCAATCCATAATCACACAATCACACCCCAAAACTGGTGATTTTAGCTAGACATAGTCAAAAACAAGAAATCAATACCAACTGGTGTTTCCATCAATTGGGCATGCTTGATAATGTCTTTACACAGGTCTACAATGACGAATCTTCCACATTCACTTCAGATTTTGTGGAATTGGAAATCTTCAAATGCTTAGGAAAAATGTCTCCAAACATGAGACAATGTTCAAAACCAGAATGATAATTCTAAGTCTAATTACACAATGTCTAGATAGTAAACTAGGAATTTTAAAAGATATTTCTAGTTGTCAAAAATTTTGATGCGAAGGGTCAGTTGGCGCAATAAATCGGGATCGTAATCTACTCATCAATCCACCCTTTGTCATTTGACTAGTCGTTTTAATTTTGCCTTCAACATATTTGACGTTTTGTAACTTTGGGCGAGATAACACTACATTGATGAACAATTTGGCGACACGTCGACTGCTCCTTTCGATCACTGACTTAATTTTGTCCTTACCGGATTAGCACACTGAAATAAAAGGTCAGAGAAAGTCCATCCAGCGACACGCCTAAAGGTTAGGCAATCCTCAGGGTTTTTTTTCTTCTTTCTTTCAGCTGCCTTGTTCCTTTTTAGCTCCTTAGTATCCATGCTTTGTTCCTTACATCAAATCCCTGAACTCAAGGATTTGTATCAATCATAAGGAAAAAATATTTATCAAAGGACACTAAATCTATTAAACTAAATCCCTATATGAGTACAAATTGTGGACTCATCAATACCCCCAACTTAAGCATTAGTTTGTCCTCAAGAAAAACCTAAGTTCATCAGTACTACAAGGATGTCTCAAATACTGCTACAAAGGATTCAATCATGAATGCACACAAAAATACTCAACTTACTTATGCAAGGATCAATTGCGCACTCAAAGAGTTAAGTTGTGACTTACAATTACCAAAGAATTTCAAGCTCACTATATTTGCTTCAAATGCAAGTTCAAGAACAAGAAAAGTGTTAAAATTCCCTCACACAGAGAATGATTTCATATTCACACACAATGGTACACAATATAATCTTTGAAATCAATTTCAAAGCTCATACTCACAATGATGAACACAATGCATCATTCAACCATAGGTTTGTCTGTATTTTTCAATCACCCTTTGTTTCAGGTCACTCAAGATTTGAAAGGTTATTTTGAGGCTTTAAACAGGGCTGAGTGTAAAAGTATAGTCATTTAGGTTCAATGACTTCTATCCTCATAAAATGTGGTGTGAACTACACTCTATTAAATTTTATTCATCATTTTCGGTCGTGCTAACAAGTCATCCCACTATTCATCTTTCATGGACTGTGGGAAAGCCCATTTTTAAAAATATTTTCCAACATTATTCTGGAACTTTTGATGTCTTTTTCTTTTTCTTTTCTTTCCGTTCTCCTTTTTTTAAAATATGAAGTGGTTCCATTTTTCCCAAATGCATGGATTAAAGGGGATTTTTTTGCACTTCTTGAAGTACCTTCTCCTTTCACCAGACCTCGAACTTAGGATTTTGGCCTAAGTTGGTTATTTAAACTAACCACAACTACAGGAGGATTATGTGTAAAGGACAAATAAAGGTTATAGTTTTATCAACTTTTTCTCTAAGAAAAGGTAAAGGCTCAAGGGGTGTATAAGCAAATATTACACACTCACAAGGTTGGTCACAAAAGAGGTATGTCAAATTTTTTCACACTCTTCAAAGTTTCCTAGTATCATATCAAGAGATTGCATCACGTATTCAATTGGACCTATAGGGAAAATTCTAGGTGTCATCATGTGCAGTTAATGGTAAGTTTATCACACAAGGCATTGAAACTAAAGTCAAACAAGACTCCACACTTTAACAAGTGCACAATGTTCATCATAAATTGAGTGAAGTCAATACTTGGCTAGTCACAATGAGATGCAAAGAGTTCAAATATTTTTTGTGCAACTTAATTTGGCTTCATTGTAGCTGCACATTCGTATTTTTTCAATTATTAGAATTATTTAAGTCATCGGTATTGATATAAACCGAAACTCAAATTTGCAAGAGAACAACCACATTCAACACGAACAAGAAGAGGAAAGTTTTTTTTTGTAAGGGTCGAAAATCATTTACAATTTCAATGCAGATCAACAAGCTCAAACATCAGCAAAATGCTACTAAACACAAGTAAAGCTCACAAGCCAAATATATAAACAAAACATTAAACATCAATTTACCACAAAAGTTGGGACTCACCCCACCATAAATCAAAAATCGTTTCTCGTCAAATGCAAATGAAAGATAAAATATCCAAAATTCAAAGTGAAGTAAGACAGAAAGGGTGTTAAATAGGGGATCCTGTCTACTCATTTGTTCTATCTGTCTGGAGTTGGGCATCAATACCTGGGGTCACCTCACAAGGAACAATAGTTTTTTAAGCATCTATCAAGGTCTATCTTATGGCAAGGTCTATATAGATACATAAAGTCCCTCGACCTATGAAGGAATAGAGGAGGCGCGATAAGTAGTCTTAATTTTAGTGCTAGACCTCTGGCTCTTGCCTTTGTTTGTAGGTGGATGTTTTTGTCTTCTCTTCTTGGTAGGATTTGACCTTCGTTCATTCATTTGAAATGTTGTGCTCTTATATGTCAACGTATCATAATTCTCCTAACTACTTTTTGTCTATCCTTTTCTGCGAAGCATCGAGAAAAAGTTAAAAAAATATTTAGACAAAAACATAAAAAAAACATGTGAGATTTGCCTAAATGGTTTGCGAGTAGCTAAATGGCATTGGCGAGAAAGTATTACTCCGGTGATGATCTTAGCGCAAACAAGATGTAGGAGCGTAAACAATGGGGGATTAAAAAGAGTTTCAGCGAGTCGCTGAGTCCCTTCGGCGACATCAAACTTCTCGCTAAAAGTTATAGAGTCAACTAACAAAAATAGAATGAAATTAAAAGAGAGATGGAGAACTTCGGAGAACTACCAAGTGGTTCGGCTGCTCGACCCAGCTTGCCAAAAAAACCAATATGACTACTTTCAACCCTACTTATGGAATTCAACCTTGAAACCCCCAAAAATAAAATAAAAACATGCACTTCTCAGATTCAAGAAGGGCCAATAACACCCAAGCACAACCCCGCACGATTCCATCCATTTTAACGCAAAAATTCGATAATCAACAATCAGAGGCGTTGAAGAAAAAATTATCAAATTTAAAAGAGGTAATCCAATATTCTAATATTATAAAATATATTCGACATATGACAATTAGATAAAATCATTTTAATAAAAGTACGATACTCAAGAATAAATTAGGGTTTGGAAACCAACCTTAAATGTCGATTAAGATGCTATTTAGATGATAGGAGACAATGTAATCCAAACCCGAGAACAAATATAACAACTCGTATGCTCTAGAATGCACGAAATATATACATTAAAGTACTGATGTGAGTTTGGAAAGGTTAGAAAATGAGGGGAAGTGATATATTTGAAAATTTCATCATTTTGGCCTTTGAAAAAACTTCAAGTTTTCGCCATCCAATGACATTATTACACTCATTGATCCACCTGGAAATATGCCAAGTGGTCACCTACATCGCGGAGTTTAGCAGGATCTTTAGTTAATATAAGGATCTAGAAGGCGGACAAGATCAGGATTGATGACCAGATTGGCGATTTACCAATAATTCATAGACTCGCTGAGTGTTACAAAACCCAAATCCAAATTGGGTTTGATCAAACGACGGTTTGAGTCCGGTCACCGACTTCTTTGGAAACTCACCAATTGGACATTCGGATCGCCCAACTCCACTTTTCAAGAACTTTCCACACTATAGTCAACTGCCACCCTCCCCCAAAAAGAAATGATAAGAACTAATATAATAAAAAAGGTTGTTAAATATAAATTAAATACGTAAATGTGCATATAGAAGTGGTAAAGAGTCTTCACTAAACACCCAATCGTTGAGATAATGAGTCAGTTGCTTATTGCTCCAGTAGTTGGTGACTCGTAGAAGAGCAATAAAATACCGCCAAATCAATTACTCAAGTATACTGCCTGTGTGAAAGTAGGAGGGTGGATAAAGTTGGGTCTCCTAAGCACATCAAGGATTCACCTGATTACCAAGGTCTCCCGCCGAACATTCCAACCAATTTTTTCTTTGATCTCAAAGTAAAATCTTACAATAACAACACCCATCTCATCAAATCCGTTTTGGCATCCTTCATTGCCATTAGGTAGGTAGGGTAGCATGATTAGTGTGGACAATCACTTTAATATCAAATAAGTATGCCCAATTTTTTTTGAAAGCACACACTACCGCAAGTTACTCTTATTTGGTAACTTTATAGTTATATTGAGCATTTCCCCAGTTTTTCTTGAATAGTAAATGGGATGGAAGAGCTTGTTGCGTTTTGGCCTCAACACAACACCCAATGTTGTGCCGCTTGCGTCTAACATTACTTCAACAGATTCAAACCAATCAGGGTTGATATTGATTTGGGTTGACACCAATTTATCTTTACGAAACTTGAAAGATATCACGCAAGCGTCATCAAAGTGGAACTTTACCTCCTTCTCTAAGAGTTTGCACAAGGGATGTGCAATCTTGGAAAGTCTTTGATGAACCTCTGGTTGAAATCAGCATGCTCGAAGAAACTACTAACTCATTTCACAAAAAATGGAGGTGGCAATTTATCAATCACTTCAACCTTTGCTTTGTCAACCTCCTGTCCTTTTTGCAAAACATTATGCCCAAGCATTGCATCTTCATTAACCATGAAGTGATATTTTCCTAATATAGGACCAAATTTGTCTCCGCACATCTTTGTAGCTCTTGCCTTAAGTGTTCTAAATACTCTTGGAAGGTGTCACCCACAACCGAGAAGGCACCCACATATACTCCCATTGAATCCTCTAACATGTCGGCGAACAAGGAAAGCATGCATCGTTGAAATGTGCCAGGGGAATTAAATAACCCAAAAGGCACGAGATTGAAGGAAAAAGTATCCTTTGGGCACATAAATGTTCATGAGTACCCATCAAAGAAACAATACCACCTATTTACATCCCTAATCTATTCAAATAGGACGAAACGTCTTGCTGATTCGGAAAATAATGAATTGATTCAATTTTCAAGAATTTTAAAAGGAGTCGCCACCTAGTTTTAGAAAAACTATGAAACTAAATTAAAGTGATCTACAAAACCATTAGCTCTAGGTAAGAGGTTCAAGTGATTCCGAAGGAAAGGTGTTAGGCAACCTTTGAAATCCACAAATGTGGGTCCCGACTAAATTCATTTTTTTTTCAAATTGAGGAAGAAATAAAACTAACTATAAACAAGTTTAGTATGCATGCAATATACACAAATAATAAAATAAAATAATAATAAAAAATAGCCTAAATTTGCCTATCACGAGAGAATACACAAAGCAACAAATGTTTGTGAGCTTTGAACTAATTGGAGCTTGTTGATTTTGAGAAAAAAACACTTGTAAAAAAAAAGAAAATTTGTGAAGGGGTAAAGGGGAACGGGCTGGCGCTGCTGCTGCTTTAGTGTAGTTTTCTGGTGTCTTTGGAGGTTGTTTCAAGGCTACGTTTGTGATATGTTTTTGTGCGTATTTGGTGTGCTATTCACCGGAGAAAGAAGATGGAAAATGGCGGTTGTTTGGTGGTGTTTTCGGTTAAGTTTTGGTCGGAGAATAAGGGAAAATGGGGTATGTTTGGGTCTATTCGTAGGTGGGTTTGGACATGCTATTTTGTTCCAAAAATAATGGAAAATGGAGAAGGCTATTGGGTCTGGTCACTGGCGTTAGGATTTGAAGTTGTTGGCCAGAAAACAGAGCTTAGAGCTCGTTACTGGGTGGTGGTTGCTCACCTGAAAAAAATGAAAAATGGGAGAAGGGTTCTGGAGTTTAATCTGGTTGGATTTTGCCCAAGAAAAAAGAGAAAATGATGGGCGTTTTGGGTTGCCGGATTTCGGGGTGGTAGCGGCCAGAAAACTATTGACTAGTGAAATCCTTATGTGAATAAAGATCTGAAAATCTACAACCCTAAAAATAAATTTACCCCCCCCCCCTATTTTTTATCTAATCTAAATTTAAATAGAAAAAAAATGCAATGTGTCCAAATTTGTGGGCTTGGATTTGTGGCCCAAAATTCTTAATCAATCTCCGTATGCAAAACTTCACTCGTAATATTTAAATGATTTTTTTAGATTGTCTGAAATATAAAAACTAATATAACGAATAAAATGAATAAAAATATTTGTATAATAAATGTGACTAATGACATGAATTTAGCAACAATAATGATTTAATCAAAATAAAAACAAAAACAAATATTTATATGTATTCAATCGGTTTTGAAAAAAATGTAATTAAGATTAACGTATTTTAAATGTAAAAAAAATAAGGATAGTTATCGACAAACTGATTTTAAATTATATAAAATATATATTTTGAAAAATTAAATAAATAAACTTAAAAATTTATGATTTTTGAAAATGTTATGCCAAAATTGGGTGTCAACACCACTCCTCTAAGAAAGTCGATTAAACATTTGATTCATATAAGGCATGGAAAAGTGGTCTTCTTCATTCCATATGTATAGCATACTGCAATCCATGCAAACTCTCCACCCGGTCAATTTTCTCATAGATACAAGCTCTTTTTTTCATTAGGTACGTCCGTGATGCCTCCTTTTTTTGGTACACATTGTACTGGGCTTCCAAACTTGCTATCTACGATAAGGTAGATCATGTAGAAATCTCACGTCTAGGATTAGAGAAATCAAGGATTTATTGATTGTATTGACATAAACAATATTGAGTTACAAGTTCCTTATATAAAGAGAATTATAGTGTCCTAAGTTAACTTTACTTAGAGTCCTACTACAATACATATAACTACTATAATAATAATTATAATGCAATTATAAATAAATTAAATTCCAGTTGTATTATAATCTAATATTAATCTAATCCTTGTCGTAATAAAAGCCTAATTAACCTCAACTAGTACAATAAGTATCAGCCTAGTCGATATAATAATCTAATCCCAGTGTGACACAAATTCTACAACAGTGTTGTAAACTCGCCAGTCAACTTCGGTGGATCTGTTCCTTTTACATTATCCAATCGCCATCTTACTTATTCTTCTACACATGTTGTAGACATGTTAGTAAGAAGTGTTGGACCCGTTCCTTTGACATGTTCCAATCGTCAGCTTCCTTCTTCTTCAACACTTCTGCTCAAGCTAGTGAGTAGAAGAACAATAACTCGTAACTTGCCTTGAATATCCAGCAAATAAAAACATTGAATACCCAGCAAAAACTTTTTTTGTCAATGCTTCGGTATGTTGATATTTTGTTTCCGAATATTTTGCATAAAAAAAAACATTGAATTCGCAGAAAAGACTTGTTTTGTCAATGCTTCGATATATTGATGTTGTTGTTTCCTCTTCCCCTACCTTTTTGGGAAGATAATACCATGTCATGATTTTGTTTTGGTACCTCTTCTTTCTCTTCCCTTATATCAAAGAGCGTGAGAGCATAAAATATTTGATTAAGGGTGAATTTGGTGTCTTACTAAGTTTCTAGCAAACTTAATTGCTTTTGTTCCTTGAATATAATGTTTTTTCATGAATTCCCACATCTACTTGGAAGTTGAGCAGCCCCCAATCAATTATAAGCTTTCTTAGGTCAAGGTGTTTGAGATTTAACTCCTTAGTAACACATCTTTCTCCTTCCAATCATCATTGATGCCTCTATATTTACGTCCTTCTCAACCGCTACAATTTTTCGAACACTCTATCCAGTGGAACAACTATTTTTACTTGGTTCATTCTATGTTATATGAATCAATTGGGATATGTGTTTCCTCATTATGATTTAGTTTGTTGAGTTAGATTTAATGGATAAAGCGGTAATTATTGGGTGAAGCAAGGAGGTTGACATGGTTTTGGTAGTAGTTGTCATTGCAACATGTGGTTTTCATTTCATTCTTTCTTTTTATCAATACTCCGAGTGCATAAAAGCAATAAGCTATGATAGCATGTAGAAATCTCATGTCTAGGATTACAGAAACCAATTATTGATTGATTGTATTGATAAAAATAATGTTGAGTTACACACTCCTCATATAAGAGAAAATTATAAAGTTCTATGTTAACTATAATTAGAGTCATACTACAATACCTATTACTACTATAATAATAATAATTCAAATATAAATAATCTAAATCCTAGTTGTACTATAATTCCGATAGTAATCTAATCCTAATCCTAATATAATCCTAGTCGACATCAACTAGTACAATAAGTAGCACACTAGTCAATGTAATAGTCTAATCCTAGTGTGACTCAAATTCTATAACTTTGTTGGACCTGTTCCTTTGACATAAACACTTATTAGCTTCTTTCTTCATCAACACTTTTTGTAGACGTATCAGTCAGCTTCATGGAACTGTTCCTTTGAAATGTTCCAATCGTCTACTTCCTTCTTGTTCAACGATTCCCCTAAACCTAGTGAGTAGAGGAACAAATACTCCTAGTTTGCTTTCAATATCCAGCAAAAAAAATTGAATACCCAGCAAAAACATGTTTTTTCAATGCTTTAGTATGTTGATATTGTTGATTTCGAATATCCATAAAAAAAAATTTGAATGCCCAGCAAAGACTTGTTTTGTCAATGCTTCGGTATGTTGATGTTATTGCTTCCTCTTTTCCTGCATTTTTGGGTAGATAATACTATGTTATAGTTTTGTTTTGGTACCTCTTCTTTCTCTTCCCTTATATCGAATCCTATGAGAGTATTAACAAATTGATTAAGAGTGGATATGACGTCTTACCTAAGCTTCTAGCAAAATTAATTGTTTTAATTGCCTTAATATAAGCCTTTTTTAAACATTCCCACATATCCTTGGCAGTTGAGCAACCCACAATTAATTGTGTGCTTTCTTCAGTCAACGTGTTTGAGATCTAACACCTTAGTAACACATTTTTTCTCCATTCAATAATCAATGATGTCACTATCTTTTGCATCCTTCTCAATCGCTACAATTTTCCCAACAACTTGTACCATGGAACAACTACATTTATGGTGTTACTTCTGTATGATATGAATCAATTGGGATATGTGTGTCCTCTGTATGAGGTAGTTTGGTGACTTGTTTTTATGGAGAAAGCGACAATTATTTGGTGCAGTGAGGACGTTGACATAGTTTTGCTAGAAGTAGTTACTGCAACATGTGGGTTTTTTTCGTTCTTGTTTAGTAATACTTACCGCGCGAAAAAACTTTAAACTCTGATACCATGTAGAAACCCATGTAGAAATCTCATGTCTAAGATTAGAGAAATCAAGGATTGATTTTGTTGAAAAAAGGAATTTTGAGTTATAAACTCCTTATACATGAGAGAATTATAGAGTCCTAAGTTAACTATACTTAGAGTCCTACTACAATACCTATTACTACTATATTAGTAATAATACAATTATAAATAATCTAAATTCTAGTTGTACTATGAATTTAATTGTAATCGAATCCTAGTCGTAATATAATCCTAATAGACTTCAACTAGTACAGTAAGTAGGCATCTAGTCGATATAATAGTCTAATGCTAGTGTAACTAAAATGCTACAGAATGCTATAAACTCATCTACCAGCTTCGTTGGACATGTTGCTTTGACATGTTCCAATCGTCAGCTTCATCAACACTTGTTGTAGACACGTCAGGTAGCTGCATTGAGACTTTTTTTCTTTGACATGTTCCAATCGCCAGCTACCTTCTTCTTCAACACTTTCCCTCATGCTAGTTAGTAGAGGAATGGTTAATCCTAGACTGGTTTGAATATCCCGCAAAATTTTTGTTTGAATACACCAAAAAAACTTGTGTTTTTCAATGCTTCGGCATGTTGATGTTGCTTTTTCGGAATATCCAGGAAAAAAAAACTTTGAATACCCAACAAAGACTTGTTTTGTCAATATTTCAGTATGTTTATGATGTTGTTTCCTCTTCCCTTGCCTTTTTCGGCAGATAATACCATGTTATAGTTTTGTTTTGTTACCTCTTCTTTCTCGTCCCTTATATCAAAATCTATGAGAGCATTACAAATTGATTAAGGGTGGATATGATGCCTTACCTAAGGTTATAGCAAAATTATTTGCTTTTGTTGCTTGAATATAAGTTTTTTTTAATCATTCACATCTCTTATTGGAAGTTGAGCAGCCCATAATTAATTATGTGCATTTTTTGGTAAAAGTATTTGATATCCAACTCCTAGCAACACAACTTTATCCTTCCAATCAACAATAGTGTCGATATCTTTTGCTTCCTTCTCAATCTCTACAACTTCCCCAGAAGTCTATCCAGTAGAAAAACTACTTTTACTTGGTTCATTCTCTGTGATATGAATCAATTGGGATATGCATGTCCTCTTTAACAGGTATTTTGTTGTCTTAGATTAAATGGACCAACCAACAATTATTTGGTGAAGTGAGGAGGTTGACATGGTTTTCGTATAAGTGGTCATTGCAACATTTGGTTTTTTTTATCATTACTTAGAGTGCAGAAAAGCTATAAGCTCTGATACAATGTACAAATCTCATGTCTAGGATTAAAGAAATCAAGGATAGTATTGATTATATTGATAAAAATAATGTTGAGTTACAAGCTCTTATATAGGAGAAAATTGTAGAGTCCTAAGTTAACTATATTTAGAGTCCTACTACAATACCTATTACTAATACTATAATAATACTAATGCAATTATAAATAATATAAATCCTAATTGTACTATAAGTCTAATAGTAATACTTGTCGTAATATAATCCTTATCGACTTCAACTAGTACAATAAGTACCAACCTAGTCGATATAATAGTCTAATCCTAGTGTGACTTGAATTCTAAGCAGTGTTGTAAACTCGTCAGTCAACTTTTTTTGACTTGTTCCTTTGACATGTTTCATTCGTCAACTTCTTTCTTCATCAACAGTTGTTGTAGACACGTCAGTCAGATGCGTTGAACCTAGAGGAAGGACAATCATCAACAAGACGTTTTCTATTTAATGTTCAGTTCTATAGGTGGTGGAAAAAAAGTATGCACGACTATCTAATAGCTGAAGACAACGAGTTATACGATATAGTGCTAGATGGACCCATCCTTTAACCAATGAAGTGAAAGATGGTGAAATCACAAGAGTCATTCCAAAGACTCCCCAACAATACAACGAGGCAAATAGTAAGAAGATCGATAAAAGTTACAGAGCTAAGAAGCTTCTAGTGTATGGTATCAATGCTGAAGAATACAATCGCATATCTTTGTGTGAGTTGACAAAGGAAATCTGGGATTGCCTAAGGATAACTAATGACGGCATAGAGCAGGTAAAGTAATTGAATGTGGATATGATGACCACCCAAAATGAGAATATCACAATGAAGGAGGCAGAACTTTTCATGACATGCATACAAGATTTTCCTCAATAACCAACGAGGTACGATGTTTGGAAGAGCCTATTAGCTTTAGTAAGCAAGTGAGTATGATAATGTCGAGGTAGTAAACTAAGAATTTAAGAAGGTATTTATAGTTGTTACAGATTTTGTTGTGAAGGATCATTTGACGCAATAAATCGGGATCGCCGATACACTCAGAGATCTGCCTTTTTCATTTGATTCGTCATTTTGCTTTTGCCTTCAACATCTTTGACGTTCTGTAACTTCGGGCGAGATAACACTGCATCGCGGAACCGTTTGGCGACAAGTTGACTGCACATTTAGATCAGCGACTTGATTTTCTGCTTTAGGGAATAGAACACTAAAACATAAGGCAAGATCAAGGCCATTCAACAACACACCTAATAAGATAGGCGATCCTCAGGCCTTTTTTCTTTATTCTTTCTGTTGCCTTATTCCTTTTTGGTTCCTCAGTGTCCATGCTTTGTTCCTCACTTCAAATCCTTGAAAATCAAGGATTTTATCAGTTATAGGGAAAAAAATATGAATTAAAGGACACTAAATCGATTAAACTAAAGTCCTAAATTAGTCCAAATTGTGAACTCATCAACTATTACTATGATTAAAGGTAGAGGAGTGGTGGAATTATTAATTGGTTGAGGGCCTTCATGAGTTTGTCCCAATCTCATATATGTTAAGTTCAATTTCACTCTATAGCAATTACCATCTTAATCTGAAGAGAGGTACAAATTTAACTCTATTGACAACAATAATAACATATCTGTGAAATATCACGACTCCACAGGTAAAAAATATATTCATTATGTTTCAATTTATGTTATGTTGTTTTATTACATTTTAAAACAATGCGAATACTTTGCAATGTTTCAAAACTATTTAAAAATATAGTTTTTTAAATACAAAACCTATTTTTATTGTTTTATGTTGGAATCCTAAAAACCTGGAACCATAAACCAAAGTATGTTTAGGACTTCTCTACTTCCTTTTAATTTTGGAATTAACCAAATTTTTATATCAACTAGCTAAACTAAAAAATAAATGCATTGTATTTATTTAAATTATGCATAGAAAATTGTTAATAACTTTCAAAGTAAAAAATAAAAAAGAAGAGTTTACAAGATTCTGGAAAAATATGGATATTGGAATAACTGTAATTTGTGCCATACTTTTCTAGTTATAGTTATTTTTATTTGATACTTGTTTCTTCTACTAAAAATTTCATAAGGGCAAAGTATTTAAATTTGTAAACCGGAAATTCAAAATCAAAATTTAATAAATTAAAATAAAACATCGCAAACTCAAAATTAACCTACGATACCACGACAAGTGGGAGTTGCTTTGATGGTAAGTTCTCCTTGCTTCTAACCCAAAGATTGCGAGTTCGAGTCACCAAGGAAGCAAAAGGGGTGACAGCTCCTATTAAGGGTAAGAAAAAGAAAAAACTTACGATACCACTAAAAAGTTAAAACGCTTTTGAAAACTCTATTTTATATCAAAATAGAAACTACTTTTTTATAACAATTGCAATGCCAGTTTTATGTCCCAAACGGGTTAAATTGATTTATATATCTTTAAACTGAGATAGAGTTTTAATGTTATTCAGCTACAATCTAATAGATGTCTAAAATAAACGAGAATTTAGTAGAAAAATTAATTGTATTGTATTAAAGAAAAGTAATAGACCAAAATATTAAAAATTGAGTAAAATTCAAATTCAAAATTTATTTATTCATATATAATATTTAATTGATATTGCACAAAATTTAAAAATAATTCGTGCAACGTGCTGGCACGATACTAGTATAAGTGAATACGTTGTATGTTCTATAGTTTGTCTTCTTTGGCTAAATCATGAGGTTATTTGCTTACCGATGGCAAATTTTTTCCATTGTTTAAGCATGTTTTTTTTTGGGAGCTTGGATGTAAAATTTGCTCTCTATTTGAAAAAATTATTCGTATTTCGTGGCTATACGAATTACAAACATATCATTACTCATCGCCCCATATTTCATATGTTAACGAATTAAGTGTATACCAATTTTCTTAGAATTACATGGTAAAATTAATTTTAGCATTAATATTAAATTAGTCTAATAGTTGTTGACCAGAGAGAGATTCTTTAGCATAATGGTAGTATTTATCCATAGCTTGTGCAAGAATTTATCTCCATGTATGTATAATAGCTAATGAAAGTTTGTCTTATCTTCTTGAATATCTAAAATAGTCATTATATATGCTCTCATTCCCCCAAGTTTGTTTAGTTTATTAAAAATATGCTTTCTTTAGATTATTGGTTCTTCATCCTTTTGAGCTATTTAATTTCTCTTGATGACTCTTGTGTCGCTTCCTATATATCAAATCTTCTTTACTTTAAGATAAGATTGTAGTATCTGTGAAACAACCCATTTGGAATTGATATTTACTAATTTGTTTTCTCAGTAATGACTGTGTTAAAGCTTTATGACATTTCACATTTTTTAAGTAGTTATAAGCAAAATTTGGAAATCCTCCTTATTCCTATCATTTTTTTGTGCATGAACTTCCTCGGATGAGTCCCATGGGCTCCCTTCTTTCAACCCTTCAGATTTTCAGAGGGATATAAAGGTTCAAAATTCTTTTATCGAGTCAGCAAATCTTGAGTAATCGAAGAACAAGTCATTGGAGTTGATGTACAGGTTCCGGAAAGCAGAAAAATAGGATGTATACAATATTTAGTCGTGATTATTTATTGTTTGTTGTTTATAAACTGTAACTTTAGAATTGCTAATTTACTTAATTAAATTCCCAAAATGTTTTCTTTGTGTTGTTTTACCTTGATAAAATTTATTTCATCAACTATTTATTCGTTATATACTTACATATTTTTATTTAAAACATTCATTTATTCTTAGTTAGTTTAAAATGAAATCCTGGTTTATCAACTAAATTGGTTCAATTATTATTTTAAATGAGTCAAATAAATTATAATCAAGCTAATTTTGTAAAAATTCTCATCATTTGCAATTTAATTCAAATGTTTTAATTAATGGCCTCTTTTCTTGAAAAATTGAAAATTATTCTTAAATTCATTATTTTCTTTAAGTTAATTGAATATTGATTGTAGATTATTATATTTTTATGTTAAACCATTTTCCTAAAAAATAGTGAAAATATGTTAATCAAGTCGTAGGATAATCGTGTGTTAGCACGCTCTTTAAATGTCTCAAAAACCCACTTAATGCGTAAATAAAAATCTCCATTTTCTCTAAATAAACGATCTATTATGTTAATTTTTTTAAAAAAATAAGTTTTCTTAATTTCTTTAAAAATTTAAGTGGAAATTTCTTCTAATTATTTTTCTCAAATTATTTTATACTTAGAACATTTCAAAAAGTATTTTTTTCTAAATATAGTAAAATTACGGCATAACAGTTGGCACATAAAATGTAAAAGTCATTGATATACAATTACGATGAAAACATAATAAAAAGAAATTGATTTCTTTAAAATTTAACTTGTGAGATTCTTATGTGATGTTTTCCTTTTTTAAAAATATAATCTCCCCTGATTTTCTCCTTTCTATTATCAAATAATTGTAATCTTGCAAATCAAATAAATAAGACGATACATAAATCATATACATAACAAATTAAAATATTGACATTTTAAATAAATATTTAAATTATGGATAAGGGATCATATTAAATATCAAAATATTGACATTTTTAAAATTTCTCTTGAAATAAATAAATTAGTGGAAAAATGAATGAGATTTTGGTCCCAAGTTTGATTTCTGTTCGTTGGGCCAGTTTTTGAGCTTAATTGCTGATGTTCTTTGGGATTTTGGCCTAACTTCAACGTGTCATAAAAACTAACATATTAGACTTCTAGAAATAGATAGGCTTCGTCCCCATTATATAATAATACATTGCTAAAAAAGTTCAGAGGCTTATTGGGTCTGATGAATACAACGTATACAATTACTATATATAATATAGTTGTATATTTCCTGTATTTTAAAGAATATTCTATTGTATATACCTTTTTTTTAACCTTCAAACACCTGTTTCACACCCCGAGCAAACCCCTGAGATGTGGATACGGGACCTAGTACCACAAGTAATTCCAAGCTAACCAAACTGGCATGATCATGACCATACAAAAGATAATAAAGTAATGCGCAAGCTAAAACATAATTAAAATGAAAAGATGAGGAATACTCATATTATATAACTTATATATTTGAAACTGATGAGTTTAATACAAAGAAAAATACTGACTCAATACTAAGCTAAAACTAATATGTATGGAAATCGCCTCTAACTGACTAAAAATGCTTGGACATGCCCCAACTATGTCTAGCAAAACTAAAACTAAAGGACTAAAAATACCGGAAAAGAAACTCATGACTATTGTTCTAGAAGAATGAGGACTCACAACTGATTCTTCTAAACAGGAGATCGGGAACCGATCTAAGCGTGATTTGGATGCTGAAAGTCTGAACCTACATCACGAAAAGATGTAGTGCACGTATGCATCAGTACTTGAAAGTTACTGAGCATGTTACATAGAGTAAAGATGAAATGAAATATCACTGAATGAGAACATAACAAATATAATATTCTGAACATGATATACAAAATTATAAGCTACCCGGATGCAATGACTAAATTTATAACATGCTGAGACTGAATAATAACTGAACTGTAAATATGGTCAATGCAATAGAGTCTTACTAAACTGTGGAAGCTACTAATAACCCATAATAAAACCACATGAGCTAAATGTGGATTCTGATGTATACACTCCATCTTCAGAATATACACTGCCAGATTTATAAAGTCGTGCTGGCGTGATCACTAAATTGATTCCCACAGAGGGGACTTACAACCTACTTGGATAGTATTCAGGGGTTATTTGGGTGCGTTAAACCCTAGTCCAACTCGGTATTATGCTACTCCCAATGAGTTAAGTGTAACATATTATGATTGAATTTTTGTAAATACTGGATAGCTCAAAACTGAACATGCAAACTGAGAATGCAATAACTAATTTGATAATGTTGCATTAACAACTGAATAACTGAAATATCTGACTTACCACGTGTATTCAAGAACTAAAGATATAAATAGCTAGGGTTCTGAAATTAATGCAATAATCTGAGTAATAACATGGTAATAAGAATTGGAACATATAACTAACTAATTCATGATATTCTGTTAAAGTTCTAGAAACGCTAGGTCTATTTATGATATGGGAATCAAGAATTTGACTGAAAACTAGGGACCCAATGGATGAAAAGAACCTACTAGTAAAATCTCACATACATGGTGAAAAAATCCACGGAGAAATCGTTAGATTTTGGGGCTGGAACTGATGGAACCTTGCTGCGTTCTTTAACTAGGGTTCTTGACTTTTTTCTCCTTTTTTGCTTCTAATTTTCTAAGTTTCAATTAATGATTTCCCTTAGATAAAGTTATTATTATATTTATAGGCTTAAACTGACTAAAATCTCATGATTAATTGTCCAAACTGTAACACCCCTAAGGTACTAGACCATGATTCACTTGTCGATACATCATTGCTTAGTTACTATAAGGTGTTTTATTCTCATTTTCGGAACTACAAATTTTGTGATAATTGTAAACATGTCTTACATAAGTGTTATCGTAATTTAAGATATTATATGGTGATATTTATGTAAAATGGCTTATTAGAATTACAAGTAAATTGGAAGTATTCTCATCAAGTATATACATGTAGGTGTATATGTATGCATTTTGGGCAGGAAACAAAATTTTCAGCAGCAACTTTTGGTGACATATGTCTATGTGATCAGGATCATCTATGTAGCTATATATTTCACACATTCTCTTGTGAAATTCGTACAAATTGAACTATAGGAATCTTAGAACATTAGATAAAGAGTTGTTCTTCAGAATCAAGTAAAAAACTAGCTCCTATTGGCTAGAATTCGACATACACAGTTCATCTTGGTAAGTGATAAAGAATTTATTTTAATATTGGGTAGTGTTAGATAGTTTAATCATATCTCAATCAATATAACATTTTTTACATTGAGTAAATATGATTTTGACAGGTAATTAGTAATTCTACAACTCTTATGTTTATAAAAAACTCTAAGTTTGTTGTTATGGATTCAAAATATGGTAGACAACATAGGACATGCTCTGTCCAGCTTCTGGAATTGGAAATTCTATCTGTTCAACTGTTAGTGTTTTGACTATATCTTTTTGTACACAACATACTTTGAGGTAATTATTGATTATTTGAAAGATTAGTAGATGTATCTACATCCTTTATGCAGGATATAAAGTCCAGTTTTTCTGTTTTCTCTTTCAAATCTTAGTTGCGACATAAGACATTAAGCTTGACAAAATCACTGTACTAGGAGCAGTAGTCGTATTTGTAAAGGCTAAGCATACTTGTGATGGTCATCCTGTTTTACTTCGACATTTTTGACATACTAGGAACTAAATAAGTTATTTAATTACATTTTAAAGGTTGTATATACTCATGAACAAGTTGAGGACCTTCATTCGTTGGTTGGTCTGCGATTTGAATTCTTGAAGTCTTGTTGGACTGTTTCTTTGCTAAAGTGCTGAGGTTTGTGTATAAACATGTACTTGTACTATTTCTACATGTTGTATATTTAAAGTTTATGTTGGTACCTTGGTTACCTCTTGTTACTTGACATTATCGTGTTGTTGTCATTTAAGACCTTAAAGACTCTTGTGTAACTCACCCTCTTGTACAGATTGTTCGATAACTTGGAATTCTTGTTAGAACCTTGTCCTTGTTTTGGCTGTGACTTTTTTACTATTGGCATGCCTCTTGATTCGGATCATTTTCAATCTTGACTTTGGTTTTTTATTTCGTCTAAAGTATGGGAGTTGTCCAATTTAAGTACATACTAAAAAGCCATTTTTAATATAGTTTTTGATTCTCTTGTTTATTGGGCTTTGACCCTTATTGATATAGGATGTTGACCCTTCTTGATACCTTCTCGTGCTTGATGTGACGACATGATGTATATATTGAGCGAGTCTTGTTATTGAACCTCTTGAAAAATTGTGCTATGAACGTTATTGACATTTAGAGCTTTAAATATCCAACTTGATAGTCTTTGTATATTGTTTCCATGATTTACTGATTATGTTTCAATTATGCTGCCTTGACTTGAGAATGATGAATTGGTAAATCTAAGGGATCTAGATCTATAATTTTTATACCACTATGCATGTAGGAAGTATGATTACATATAAAGCAAACAATATAAAAATACAAATATGGGAATGTCATTTCTAGACAAATTTTACCCACATATAATAACAAAAACACATAAGTGGTTTACTACACCATGCGGAAATAAGATAGGAGCAAAAAGAGTAAATAACAAACAACGTAAACCTATAGAATGGATAAAAGGAGGTGAAAAATAAACCAAGAAATGGAAAATATAAATAAAAAACAAATAACACAATTAGAAATTATCATATTTACAATAGATAAAGTCAAAATAATTAATGAACAACTAGAATTACTTTGTAATGAAAATTCATTACAAGGATGGGAAAAATATAAGACAAAAATAACACAAAGTAACAGCGAGAAATAAAATTGATAGAATAAAAGTACAAAGTTCATTAGAAAAAATAATTACTATAATAGATAACAATGACTATAGTTATAAAGAAATTGGCATAGAAGAAAATTTAGAAATAGTAAAAGAAAGATTAAGTACTTCAAGCATACCAAATACACTAACAAGAACTACCTCATCAAAAATGAGTACATCTAGAAGAAACTATGAAATTCCAAAAAATTTATTAGAAGATATAACAACATATCATTATTTTATAACAGGAAGATATAAAATTTTAATAAATACAGGACTCTTAATAAATTATACTTATTTATTATGTAATAATAACGGTTTAATAATCATCTCGTCTGGTCACTACTACAGTTTTCTTCTTTGATCAATTACCTTAACAGCGCCTCAACTTTGTTTACTCCCCTAAACGGCCTTCTTGCCTATCGGTTTCAACCTTAGGATGGCATAGTCTGGGTATACCTATTCGCAGAATATTTCTGTAGCAAACTTTCTAAAGATGATTATTATAACATTATTAAAACATAATAAGCAATTATAATCAACAAGAGATTCTCAGGAATAAATTTGTTTAGCTACTCATAAATTTAAATGAGTAAACCTGTTTCTGTAGATCTTTTGATTCTTCTTGTTACTACCATAGGTGTTTTAAATTTTTCCCATTTATCTTCTGGTAAACAATTATATTTACATATGTTTGCTTCTGCTCTTGTATCTATGATAGGGGTATAATATCTGTTGTGATAGCCTTCTACAATAATTTTTGGAAGTACATATATTTTCGTTACTCATTTTGTCCTTTTAATGATTATTTTCTTATTTTGACAAGTTATTGTTAGTTGTTCATTTTCTATATTGTATGGTTTAACTTTCTCTAACCATTTTATTCCTAATGTAATGTTCTGGTTTCCTTAATAAATTGTAAATGGTATTATTAACGGTATTCCTCCTATAATTATTTCCTTTTCTGTTATTTCTTCGTTCGTATTTACTATCTCGCTAGGTAGTCCGGGGCATAATTGTCCTGTTGTTTATAATTTCTGTTTCTAATACTAATTCTCTTATTATGTAATTTTCTTCTTGTCCTGTATTTATTAAAATTTTATATCTTCTTTGGTCTACTATTCCTGTTATAAAAAAATGATATGATGTTATATCTTCTAATAAATTTTTTGGAATTTCATAGTTTCTTCTAGATGTACTCATTCTTGATGAGGTAGTTCTTGTTAGTGTATTTTTTATGCTTGAAGTACTTAATCTTTCTTTTATTATTTCTAAATCTTCTTCTATGTTAATTTCTTTATAACTATAGTCATTATTATCTATTATAGTAATTATTTTTTCAAAGGGATTTTCTACTTTTATTCTATAAAAATTTAATTTCTCGCTGTTACTTTGTGGTTTGTTGTTAATATATATAAGTTTTTACATCTTGTTGTGAATATTTTACTTCCTGGTGCTAGCCTATTCCAGACATCTTCCAATACAAAACTAATGATTTATTTATATTTCTGTCTGTTAATGCTACTGAATAGTTGGCACTTATTATAAATTTAAATTTTTGGATATTAAGTTTCCTTTTACTGCACTAATTACACTTTTCTCTATAGAGTGTATAATTCTATCATCTGCTAAGTATATTTTAATAGGTGTATCTATTCCTTCTTTAGAACAAGCTTTTATTAATATTTCTGTTCCTCCTAAATGTGTTCCAGATATAAATAAAGCAATATTGCTATGGATAGAAAGTACATCTAAACAACTAATTGATAATAAAATAACAACTAGAGAAACGCCAAGATATATAGAAAGAAAATTTGTAGGAACAACAAAATTATAGATAGAAAATCTACCCCCAGAAAGTTTAGAAACACTTAGAAGTGATAAAAAAATAGATGGAACTCCATCAACAACAAATATTCTCGGGTTCTTAAGTACATAAACAAATTTTTAACTAATAATTTTTCTTCTACATTTATGTTTTCTTTAGTTTTTTCCAATATTGTAGGTACATATAATTTATCATTGATTTCTGAATATTTCTAGATCATCATATAAGTCTATGTCAAAATTATTATCATAAAAATCTTCTTGTATAACTAATTCAGCCCAGCCTTGGGTTGTTATTTCTATTACTTCATATGTTAATAATTTATTATAAATTGTTCTTTTTATATCAGTATTCAAACTTTTCAATATATAGAGTATTAATATTTTATAATTAACATCGTCATCTAATAGGTAGGAGTTCATTTTAGTCATATTTTCGCTAAAATTTTATTCCTTCAAACCTCTTAATAAATTATACTTATTTATTATGTAATAATAATGGTTTAATAATCATCTCGTCTGGTCACTACTACAATTTTCTTCTTTGATCAATAACCCTAACAGCGCCTCAACTTTGTTTACTCCCCTAAACGATCTTCTTGCCGATCGGTTTCAACCTTAGGATGGCATAGTCTGGGTATACCTATTCGCAGAATATTTCTGTAGCAAACTTTCTAAAAAAGGTTATTATAACATTATTAATACATAATAAGCAATTATAATCCACAAGAGATTCTCAGAAATAAATTAGTTTAGCTACTCATAAATTTAAATGAGTATACTTGTTTCTGTAGATCTTTTGATTCGTCTTTGTTCTCCATAGCTTATTTTAGTTATATAGCTCTGATATCAATTTTTGGGTGGAAGTGGATTTTTATAGTGAAGAGAGAAAAGAGAGTGAAGAGGATAGTTGATTGGAAAGTAGCTTGTTTATTATTGAGGGAGAAGCCCTCTATTTATACAATAATTTATAAACTTGGCCAATAGAAAATGGCCGACACCAGAGCAAACACCTATAACAAGAGCAATTAGGAAAATTTTTATTTCTCCTAATTTGATGACAAGATATTGTAAATTAATAGGACAAAAATATTCCGATCATCTATGTTCAAAGTGTGAAGGAGAAGATAATTATATTCCAGATGTACAGCTGGAGTAAAAATTTAATAGTAGTGTGTAAATAGTATGTGTAATAGTGTGTTGGCCATAAAATAAGGCCATTGTTAAAGTATTTTTGTCATTTTGTGTCGGCCTAAGATAAGGTGGCCATATGTAAAAAGTAGTGTCGGAAGTATCTTGTCGTTTAGTGTCGGCCAAATAATATAAGGCCAAGTGTAAAGTATTTGAAGATGTCTGGAATAGAGCTAGCACCAGGAAGTAAAATATTCACAACATGATGTAAAAACTTATATATATTAACAACAAAACACAAAGTAACAGCGAGAAATAAAATTGATAGAATAAAAGTAGAAAATCCCTTTGAAAAAATAATTACTATAATAGATAATAATGACTTAGTTATAAAGAAATTGACATAGAAGAAGATTTAGAAATAGTAAAAGAAAGATTAAGTACTTCAAGCATACCAAATACACTAAACAGAACTACCTCATCAAGAATGAGTACATCAAGAAGAAACTATAAAATTCCAAAAAATTTATTAGAAGATATAACAACATATCATTATTTTATAACAGGAATAGTAGACCAAAGAAGATATAAAATTAAATAAATACAGGACAAGAAGAAAATTACATAATAAGAGAATTAGTATTAGAAACAGAAATTATAAAAACAGGACAATTATGCCCCGGACTACCTAGCGAGATAGTAAATACGAACGAAGAAATAACAGAAAAGGAAATAATTATAGGATAAATACCGTTAATAATACCATTTAAAATTTATCAAGGAATCCAGAACATTACATTAGGAATAAAATGGTTAGAGAAAGTTAAACCATACAATATAAAAAATAAACAACTAACAATTACTTGTCAAAATAAGAAAAACATCATTAAAAGGACGAAATGAATAATGAAAATATACATACTTGCAAAAATTATGGTACAAGGCTATTACAACAGATATTATACCCTTATAATAGATACAGGAGCAGAAGCAAACATATGTAAATATAATTGTTTACCAGAAAATAAGTGGGAAAATTAAAAACACTTATGGTAGTAACATGATATAATAATGAAGGAAGTATGATTACACATAAAGCAAAAAATATAAAAATACAAATATGTGATAAAATACTAACAATAGAAGAAATGTACAATTATGAGTTTACAACGAAAGATATGTTATTAGGAATGTCATTTCTAGATAAATTTTACCCACATATAATAACAAAAACACATTGGTGATTTACTACACCATGCGGAAATAAGATAGGAGCAAAAAGAGTAAATAACAAACAACGTAAACCTATATAATGGATAAAAGGAAGTGAAAAAATAAACCAAGAAATGCAAAAAATATAAATAAAAAACAAATAACACAGTTAGAAATTATCATATTAACAATAGATAAAGTCAAAATAATTAATGAAAAACTAGAATTACTTTATAATGAAAATCCATTACAAGGATGGGAAAAACATAAGACAAAAATAAAAATTGAATTAATAGAAGAAAACAACATAATAACACAAAAACCATTATAATATAATTTTGATGATTTAAAAGAATTCAATATACATATAGATGAACTATTAGAGAATAATTATATACAAGAAAGCAATAGTAAACATACAAGTCCAGCATTTATAGTTAATAAACATAGTGAACAAAAATGAGGTAAAAGTAGAATGGTTATAGATTATCGCAACCTAAATGCTAAAACTAAAACATATAATTACCCAATACCGAATAAGATACTAAAAATAAGACAAATACAAGGATATAACTATTTTAGTAAATTTGACTGTTAATCAGGATATCATCACCTAAAACTAGAAGAAGAAAATCTAAACAGCTAACAGCATTTACAGTACTGCAAGGTTTCTATGAATGAAATGTTTTACCTTTTTGATATAAAAATGCACCAGGTAAAAATCTGCATTTTATGGACAACTATTTTAACCAGTTAGAAAATTGTATTGTATATATAGATGATATATTATTATATTCTAAAACACAAGATGAACATATAAGGTTATTAGAAAAATTTATACATATAATTAAATATTCAGGTATAAGTTTAAGTAAAAAGAAAGCAGAAATTATGAAACCACAGATAGAATTTCTAGGAATACAAATAGATAGAAATGGAATAAAAATGCAAAAACCACATAGTACAGAAAATAATCACCCTTGATGAAAATATAGATACAAAAAAATAAATTACAATCCTTTTGTAGGATTAATAAATCAAGTAAGAGAGTATATACCAAAATTAGCAGAGTATTTAAAACCATTACGTAAAAAACTTAGAAAAGATGTTGAATACTATTTCGACAATAAAGATAAAGAACATATAAGAAATATTAAGAATTTATGTAAAAAATTACCAAAACATTACTTTCCTGATGAAAAATAAATCATTTACTTATATTATTGACACAGATTTAAGTAACCATAGTTATGGAGGAGTTTTAAATACAAATATGAAAAAGAAAAAACAGAACACCATTGTAGATATTATTTAGGATCATATACAGAAGCACAAATAAAATGGGAAATAAATAGGAAAGAATTATTTGCATTATATAAATGTTTATTAGCATTTGAATCATATATTATTTACAATAAATTTATTGTAAAAACAGATAATACACAGGTAAAATGGTGGATAACTAAAAAGGTAGAAGATTCGGTTACAACAAAAGAAATAAGGAGATTGGTATTAAATATATTAAATTTTACATTTACAATTGAAGTAATTAAAACTAACAAAAATCTTGTTGCAGACTACCTCTCAAGAGAAAGATACAATGAAAGAAATATTAGCTATGATGACAAATCTTTGCCAAAAAATGGAGAAAATAGAAACAGATGTACAAGTATTAAAAGAAAAAGTTAATAGTCAGCAGCATGACTCAAAATATGTGGAGCTAAGTCAGCAGCATGACTTAAAAAATGCGGCGCTAGAAAGTGACTATGCGAAACACTTAAAAACCTAAAACAAAAAGATATATACATCTGTAGGAAGCTCAGCTACAACAGGAAGTACATCTACAGCAGGACAACCTACAAAAAAGGAGGAAACTAACGTAAAATATACAAATACAAACATGAATAAATTATTTTCTAAACCATATACTCCTCAAAATATAAAAAAAAACGTATTTGTACCACCACAGATAAATATCTACAAAGCCAGCTTAGATTCAGAGAAACAGATATACAACCAAATAACTAGAATGTATATAGAAAATATATACAAAATATAAACTTTTCTAAACAGGAACCCCAGAGCAAAAGGTACGAAAAACCCAAATGAAGACTACATAACCCAGTATCTACAAGGCTATAATAAGCTAATTGCACAACCCGGAACGAATCCAAACCTAGTAGCAACCTGCTACAACTATGGATTATTGAGTACTGTATATAGAATAACGAGAGAAGAAGTATCCAAGATATCAGAATTATATAAAGCATTTTTACAACACAAAAGAGTTACTAAAGGAACTCTATTTTATATACAGTTCTATACAGCTACAGCAGAAATACTATATGATGAGATCAAGCCTACAATACAAGCTATAAGTATTGGATTAACTAGGGAAATGATAATCACTAAAAAAAATAGATATAAAAGAGGAAATACAAACGGTGGATATTCTAGAGTTTTACGCAAATAAGAGAACTATTGGAATAGTTACTATATTGAATGAGATAGCAAACAACTATTTGAACGAAAATGCAATATGGAGTTACTATAATAGAGATCAAACAATCATCTACTCCAACTGCAGGGAAATCCGAGCAGCATATATGGAAGACCTAAGGAAGTGGATATTAAGCCTATTAAAACCCGAGCAAACACCCTACTACAGTTTTCTTCTTTGATCAGTTAACCTAATAGCGCTTCAACTTTGTTTACTCCCCTAAACGGCCTTCTTGCCTATCGGTTTCAACCTTAGGATGACATAGTCTGGGTATACCTATTCGAAGAATATTTCTGTCGCAAACTTTCTAAAGATGGTTATTAAACCATTATTATTACATAATAAATAAGTATAATTTATTAAGAGGTTGGAAGGAATAAAATTTTAGCGAATATATGACTAAAATGATCTCCTACCTATTAGATGACGATGTTAAATATAAAATATTAATACTCTATATATTGAAAAGTTTGAATACTGATATAAAAAGAACAATTTATAATAAATTATTAACATATGAAGTAATAGAAATAACAACCCAAGGCTGGGTTGAATTAGTTATACAAGATGATTTTTACGATAATAATTTTGACACAGACTTATATGATGATCTAGAAATATTCAGGGATCAATGACAAATTATATGTACCTACAATATTGGAAAGAAACTAAAGAAAACATAGATCTAGAAGAAAAATTATTAGTTGAAAATTTGTATATGTACTTAAGAACCCGAGAAAGTGAATATCTAGAATATGTTGCAAACAACGCAAATGATATATAACGATTAGATCTACTTAAAAAAGAATATTATGAAAAAATATTTTATTAGAAATATGAAAAATAATACAACATCACGTAAAGTAACTAAAATAACAAAAACCAAGATAGAAAGAAAAGTACAAAAGATATGGAAAAAGTTAAAACCTTTATACATAGAATATGAACTATCACAACTTACTAAAATAAAGTAATGATAAGACAAATCAATTGATAAACATAATTTCAAAAACCGAATAAAATATGTTTATTATTTGAAAAAACGATATGAACAAAGAAATATATAAGCAACAACTGATAGAAAAAAATAGATGAAAAAAAAGACAAGAACTACAACATAGGAAAGAAAGATTAAAAGAGAACATGTTAGCAGGAGTATGTAAAAATCAATATCAGCACAAAGAAAAGTTATATTTATATTAGAAATACAAATAGATTGCCTTGAATATAGGTTACAACATAATATAATTTATAAATCATAATAAATAAAGAAGAATTTGATGTAGACGAAAAGACATATGAAAACCAAGATGGATTAACAATAAAAATAATATTTTTAAATTTAGGAAGAAGATATAAAAAATTAGGAAATAACTTATATTTAATGATAGAAAAAGAAACAGCGAAATTAGAAGATAGTCTAACAGCTATATATAAGAATAACAAAAGAAAATGAAGAAATAGATAAATCAAAAGAAATTGAAAAGAAAATGCAAGCAAAGCAAAAAGTACAACATCTAGAAGAAATAAAAAATATAAGACTAGGTGAATTAGAAAAAGAATTAGCTAAGTTGAAATTATTATATGAGACTAAACAAAAAGAGAAACAAATCGAAAAAGATAAAGAGCTCGAATTAACTAATGAAATAAATGAGATGAAACAAAAATTAAATGAAAATCTTGAAGTAAATGAAATAGACGAAAATGAATCGGATACAATAAATTATCAAAACTCAGAAATAAGTGATATAAGTGAAACATACACAGAAATTTTAGAAAAAGTAAATAAACCGAAAAAACTAGAAATAAATACAGGAGAAATGAATCGACCTAGCACATCAGGAGTTAAAACCCCAGATAATAGTCCTAGAACTAGTCCTAAATGGACACCACCAACATATTATACAGAAAATTATGAACAATCAGATAGAACAAACGCTATATGGAATAGCAGATTAAATAAAAAATGGACACCTAAGCCAATAACTGAACAATATAAGTTTTTAGATTTAGATTGTGTTACAAATATAAATAAAGCAATATTACTATGGATAGGAAATACATCTAAACAACTAATTGATAATAAAATAACAACTAGAGAAACACCAAGATATATAGAAAGAACATTTGTAGGAACAACAAAATTATGGATCGAAAATCTACCCCCAGAAAGTTTAGAAACACTTAGAAGTGATAAAAAAATAGATGGATCTCCATCAACAACAAATATAGATATATTAGATAAATATGAATTAGCAATAAGAAATGAATTTGGTGGTATGACCACAGATATAAGAGAACAAAATAGAGAAAAAATAATAAATAGGCAACTTATGACAAAATTAGCTATATGTAAAATGTGTTACATAGAATAATACACATGTGCATTTAAAGAATATTATTACAAAGCAAGATATAATATGAATGAAGCAAGAGAAATAAGACAACAATATTTTACAAAATTACCAGAACCATTCAGTACAATAATAATTAAAGATTGGAATGATGAAGGATTAACAGATACTTTAGGATCTAGAATAAAATTTTTACATCAATGGTTTCTACAACTATGTGAAAGAAAAAGAAAAAAAAATGGAAAAAGTATTAATTAAAAATTTAGCCTGTTGAAAAAATAAAACAGCACCATAGTTTGGATGTACAAACAAATACTATAAAGAGCAAAAAGCTAGAAAATATAAAAATTATAGAAAAACTAAAACAAGGTATAAATATAAAAAACCAAGACAAAGATATTATGTAAAAAATTATAAAATAAAAAGACCATATAGACCAAAAAGAAAAATATCACAATGTACTTGTTATAATTGTGGAAAGTTAGGACATTTAGCTAGAGACTGTAAGTTACGTAAAGATCTAAAAAGAAAACAAATTGCAAAAATTGTAACGACCCTCTTAGTCGTTTTAGAAATTTCAACTATATTTTTTTATATTAACCTTTTTAGTAGATTTTATAAAAATTTATATGACCTGTAAGAATGAGTGACACGATTTTTAGATTTAATAAAAGATTTTTTTGTTGCTAATAATAATGAAAAAAAAAAGAAAAGGAAATTAATTAATTAAATAAATAAAATAAAATAAAAAGAAAAGGGGCAAAGTGCCCTAAACTTATAAACAGCCTGTGACGGCTTATTTGAAAAAAAAATGATTTGAAAAAGAAAAAAAAGGCAGAGAAGAAAAGAAAAGAAAGGGAGAAAAGAAAAGGGAAAAGGAGGAGAAAAATCAATATTTTCATCACAAGGCGTCAAGGTAATTATTTTCATCCTTTCTATTAAGTTTTTATGTAATTAGAAGTAGATTTTTAGATTAAAATGTGTATAATTTACACTAATATGTGAAACTAATTTTAATTTTGTGTACATGTATGCATATGTTATTTAGCATAAATTTCACCTTAGTCATTAAGTAATTATGACCAATTGTTGATGATCATGAACCAATTATTGGGAAGGGAGGTAAATAGACATGCAAGAAGCCTTCCGTATAAAAATATTTCATGAAATATCTTTATTTTGGTGTTCAAATATGGGTGATATAAATTGGGATCAATTTGAGATCCTTTTAATAGTTTCCATATTATCATTTAAGTTTTGATATATTAATATTGTCACGACCCAAAATCACGAGTCGTGATGGCACCTATATTCCCAACCAATAGGTAAGCCAACCAACATATTTTAACAAACTTAACTAAAAAAGAAGTGAAAAGACAAAAATTTCCAAATCTCCAACACTGAGTTCTTATAAGTACGAATGCGGAAAACTGAAAAAAAGTACTACCCAAGAAATGGTGTCATGAGTACAAGAGCTTCTAAAATACGATGCAAGTCTGAAACTAAAAAGGCAAATCTAACATAAGGGATATCCTGTCTGAATACTGAATAACAGAATAAGTAAAAGATAGAGGGAGGTGTGGGCCACGGAACAGCCAAGCAGCTCACCACAACTCCAAGACACTCCAAACTCGGACTCAAACTGCTCCTCGAGATGTGCTCCTACTTGGAATCAAATCTGCACCACAAAGAGTGCAACAAGTGTAGTATGAGTACGAAATCACGTGTACTCACTATATCTCATTGACCGACCACGAAGAAGTAGTGACGGGAGTTTATATAAGAAAATAAATTCTTAAATTATACAAGTATATATATATATATATTACACTCACTATTTAAGTCTCGTCAATAAAGGAAATCAACATTTAATATTTTCCAATCACCCAACGAAACATATAGTCATCAAGAATGAATGATGGGATGAAATGCAATGCAATATGATGCCCTGTAATGATATGGCTCAGAATACCCAATACTCACTCAACCGTATATACATGATACTCCTCGGAAATACATCGAGAGTTCATGACCCATGGGGGACTCGCGAGGTCCATATACCGACACGGACGATCTCCACGTGTCTGTGCGGACGATCTCAACGCACAATCATAATATCAAACAATTTTCGCACGGACGGTCTCCACGTGCCCAAATTACAATGTTAACATCTCACCATCCCCAGCACGGACGATCTCCACGTGCCCAGCTTATACTCAGTCTCATGTCTATGCATGTGCACAATATTATTTCAATAGAGGGGATGATGATGCATCTCAATCAATCAATATGAACATAATACATAACCTCCTCAATTTTCACAACTATACGGGTGAAATAAATAAAACACAATCACACAAGGAATTCAAGTCAATAATATATCAGTTAATGCCCATATGCTTTGGCATTCTCAAATTTCAATCCACATTCTAAAATAGTAATTTTCCTTTTTATAACACCGGTACTCGTACCAATGCCCGTCACACCATTGATACGAGACCACCATCCTTCCCCCTTACCCCTTTGTCTATTTTCATTTTTTAATCTTTAATTAGGAAAACGTCCTTCAACAAGTCTGAAAAGCCTTAACATACCTCAAGTGCCGAATTCGTGTCACGAATCTTTAAGATAGTTCCTTCCCTTTTTGCAAAGTTCCGTAATGTTCACGATCTACCAATGATGCAATATTCATAAGTAAGCGAGTTTGTGGACATTCAAATTATTATAGGTATATCATAGACCCTAAACTCACTCATATGTCTAATCAAACGTCAAATCTTGATATAATTTATATGCCAATTTGTAAAATTTCAAGCCAGGAATTTAACCTTAATTTCTTAAATACACTAAAATTCAATTTTTGATCATATAATATATATCCAATAATTAATTACCTATCTCAATATATCAAACTAGTAAATTAATTTTGTAAATAAGTAAAAATAAGAATAATTCCACCCATTAACGATGCACCATCGCAAGCCTGCAACGTTTCCTCCAAAGTATCATTCTGTACAAGTGACAGTTTGGCCAAAATGGTTGTCACATGCCAATCATTGGCAATCATTGCCCAATGATTGGCTCAACACCTTTCCCCATCATTCTTATGCAATATTAATTATACGGGAGGGAAATTTGCAGATCAAATTTCCAGATTTTCACAATACGTCTAGCGATTAAGATTTTATTAGAATATCACCTAATAACCACACTAACGTCCCTAGAAATCCCAATCCGTGATAATAAATAAATTCTCAACTCACTATACACTACATCTTACCCATGAAAACAACAAAAAAAAAAACACCCTTAAATAACAACATAAGAATAAAAAAATAACAACAATCTAATGCCCTCTGACAACCTATTTTGGTATGCAGAATTGAGAAAGAATGAAAATTGCTTGCGTTTACCTGAGCAATTCTTATTGTTTTTCCTCTCGTTCGTCGCTTACGGTAAGTTTCTGCCTCCACCCCTTTTATTTTCTGAACAAGAGTATGTTAACCGTGAAACCCCACTAATCTATTATCTATATACTAATTAAATAAAAATTTCCTCAATTAGGCACTCGTAGTTACCGAATAGTTAAAATATCCCCTTTAATTTTCCAAAAGGAGTCAAACTAGTCCTAGTTCTCAAAACGACCTAGCAGGTCGTTACATCACCTACCACTTAAACAAACGTTCGTCCTCGAATGGGAAAAGAAAATAACTAACCTGAATGCTAAAAAAGATGAGGATATTTACTCCTTATGTCTGAATCTGTCTCCCATGTAGCCTCCTCCACTGGACGGTGCTTCCGCTGAACCTTTACTGAAGCAATCTCCTTGGACCTTAGCTTCCGAATTTGCCTATCCAAAATGGAGACCGGCTCTTCCTCAAAAGTCAAATTCTGATCAAGTAACACTGAATCCCATTGAATCACATGATCACCACCCTGATGATACTTCTTAAGCATGGAGATATGAAATACAGGATGAACACCTGACAAACCAGGTGGCAAAGCCAACTGATACGCCACCTCTCCAATACGCTCAACAATCTCGAAAGGACCAATATACCTTGGGCTCAACTTGCCCTTCTTTCCAAACCTCATCACACCCTTCATGGGTGAAACCTTCAATTAAATCCTCTCTCCAACCATAAACTCTAAATCACGAATCTTTCGATCTGCATAACTCTTTTGCCTACTCTGAGCCATGAGAAGTCTATCTTGGATCAACTTGACCTTGTCCAAGGACTCCCTCAACAAATCTGTACCCCATGGTCTAACCTCAAATGCATCAAACCAGCCAATTGGAGATCGACATCTCCTGCCATACAGAGCCTCAAATGGTGCCATCTCAATGCTCGAGTGATAACTATTATTGTAAGCAAACTCCGCTAGAGGCAAGAATTGGTCCCACTGACCACCAAAGTCAATCACACATGCCCGCAACATATCCTCAAAAACCTGAATAGTCCGCTCAGATTGACCATCAGTCTGAGGGTGAAAGGCTGTACTAAGATCCACTCGAGTGCCCAACTCTTTGTGCATAGACCGCCAGAAATGAGATGTAAATTGGGTGCCACGATCTGAAATAATAGATATAGGAACCCCATGCAAACGAACTATCTCTTGAATATAGATCTTGGCTAACTTCTCTGAGTTATAGGTAGTCTGAACTGGTACAAAGTGTGCAGACTTAGTCAGTCGATCCACGATGACCCATATAGCATCAAACTTACCCAAAGTACATGGCAACCCTACCACAAAGTCCATAGCAATGCGCTCCCACTTCCACTCAGGTATGGGCATCCTCTGAGTCATACCTCCAGGCTTTTGGTGTTCATACTTCACTTGCTGACAATTCAAACATCGAGATACAAAATCTACTATGTCCCTCTTCATACGACACCACCAATAGTGTTGCTTCAAGTCACGATACATCTTAGTAGCCCCCGGATGAATAGAGAACCTCGAACTATGAGCCTCATCCATGATCAATCTAGTCAAATCACCTGTACGAGGAACACATATACGACCCTTAATCCTCAAAACTCCCTCACTATCAAGATTTGCAGCCTTGGCTTCTCCTTTTAAAACCTTATCCCTAATCTTACATAAATCACCATCATCAAACTGTTGAGCCCGAATCTGCTCCAACAAGGATGACCTAGCCTCCATATAAGCCAACACCTTACCAGATTCTGAAATATCAAGTCTCACAAAGCTATTGGCCAGGGATTGGACATCCCTAGCTAAAGGACGCTCGCCAACCTGTAACATGGCTAGACTACCCATACTTACCGCCTTCCGACTCAAGGCATCTGCTACAACATTTGCTTTGCCTGGGTGATAAAGAATAGTCATATCGTAGCCCTTGAGAAACTCCAACCATCTCCTCTGCCTCAAATTGAGATCCCTATGATTGAATATATACTGGAGACTACGATGATCCGTGAACACCTCACAATGCACACCATAAAGATAATGCCTCCAAATCTTTAATGCAAACACAACAGACGCCAACTCTAAATCATGAATAGGGTAGTTCTTCTCATGAACCGTTAACTGCCTCGAAGCATAAGCTATCACCCTTCCCTTCTGCATCAACACACAACCAAGACCAATCCAAGAAGCATCACAATATACAACAAAACCCTCCCCCTCCACGGGTAGGGTCAAAATTGGAGCAGTAGTCAATAAAGTCTTGAGCTTTTGGAAACTAACCTCACATTCGTCAGACCACTGAAAAGTCACCTCATTTTGTGTCAATCTAGTTAATGGAGATGCAATGGATGAGAAACCCTCAACAAACCGTCGATAATAACCTGCAAGGCCCAAGAAACTCCGAATCTCAATAACTTAAGTAGGTCTGACCCAATTTCTAACTGCCTCGATCTTCTTAGGATCCACCATGATACCCTCCTTGGACACTACATGTCCCAAGAATGCTACCGAACTAAGCCAAAACTCACACTTTGAAAACTTTGCATAAAGTTTCTTCTCCTTTAGAATCCCAAGAACAATCCTCAAATGATGCTCGTGTTCCTCCTTAGTGCGTGAGTATATCAATATATCATCTATGAAGACAATAACAAAGGAATCTAAATACGGTCTGAACACTCCATTCATCAAGTCCATAAAAGCTGCTGGGGCATTAGTCAATCCGAAAGACATCACCAAAAACCGTAATGACCATAACATGTTCGAAAAGCCGTCTTAGGTATATCCTCCGCCCTAACCTTCAGCTGATGATAGCCAGATCTCAAGTCAATTTTGGAGAAAACTGAAGCACCCTGCAACTGATCAAATAAATCATCAATACGAGGTATCGGATACTTGTTTCTGATGGTTACCTTGTTCAACTGCCGATAGTCAATACACATACGCATAGATCCATCCTTCTTCTTCACAAATAACACTGGAGCACCCCAAGGAGATACACTTGGTCTAATAAAACCTTTGCTCAACAAATCCTGCAACTGCTCCTTCAACTCTTTCAATTCAGCCGGTGCCATACGATAAGGAGGAATAGAAATAGGCCGAGTGCCTGGCTCTACATCGATACAAAAATCAATATCACGATCTGGTGGAAGACCTGGCAAATCGGTCGGGAATACCTCTAAAAATTCACTCACCACTGGAATAGACTCAAGCATAGGAGTCTCAATACTAGTATCTCGAATATGGGCCAAGTAAGCCAAACATCCTCTCTGTACCAACTGACGAGCCTTAAGGAATGATATCACACCCTTAGAAGGATGACTAAGAGTACCTCTCCATTCCACTATAGGAATTCCAGGCATAGCTAAAGTGATGGTCTTGGCATGACAATTTAAAATTGCGTGGTAAGAAGATAACCAATCCATACCAAGAATCACATCAAAATCTATCATTTCTAAGACCTTTAGATCTGGATGAGTGTCATACCCCATCAAAGTAACAGTACATAAACGATAAACTTGATCTACAACTACAGAATCCCCGACAGGAGTAGAAACATGTATCGGCAAATAAAGAGACTCACACAATATATCCAGACTAGGAGCAAAATATGTGGACACATAAGAATAAGTAGAGCCTGGATCAAATAATACGGTAGCTGGTCGATGACAAACCGGAATAATACCTGTGATAACAGCATCTGAGGCTTCAGCCTCTGGCCTACATGGAAAAGCATAACAGTGAGAAGGACTTCCATCAGATTGTGGACCTCCACGACCACCACCTCGACCAGAAGGAGAACCACCTCTACCTGAATGAGAACCACCTCTACCATTCTGTGCACCACCCCTAGCTGGAGGTTGTGCAGCCCTGGAAGTCGAAACCTGAGAACCCTGATGTAAGCCACCACGTCTGGTCCTAGGGCAGTCTCTTACAAAGTGTCCCATATTACCACACTCAAAGCAACCCCTACGATACGCCGGCTGATGAGAGGAACCGGAATGACCAGAATGCCCTCCACGAACTATAGGTCTAGAAGATGAACCCTGCGAAGTATGTACCGAGCTCGAAGAGTTATGCCCAGCGTAACCAGCCTCAGACGCTGGTATGGCAGCATGATGGGTCTGCTGGACTGAGGGTGATAACCTCTGCCCAAGTAACCCCGACTCCTAGACGGAGCACCACCATAATCACCTCAATAATGAGTTCTCTTGCCCTCTCGCTGCTCAAATCCCTCACGTCGAATCATCTCCAACTCCTTAGCAGCATCTACCACTTTCTGGAATGGAACACCAGAAGCAGCAACCTGAGAAACTCCTAGACGAATTGGAATAATCAGCCCCTTAACAAACCTCCTCACTCTCTCAGCCTCTGTGGGAAGTATCATCGAAGCATGCCTAGCCAAGGCATGAAATTTACCCTCATACTCTGCAACTGACATACCATTTTGCTGCAAACCCTCAAACACGGCCCTCTTGCACTCCCTCTCACTGCGTGGAACAAATTTGGATAGAAATACTTGAGTAAACTCAGTCCAGGATAGTGGATGGGATCCAGCTGGCCTACTACTAATATAATCCCTCCACCACTGCTTAGCAGAGCCAGTCATCTGAAACGCTGTGTAGTCAACTCCATGAGACTCCACTAATCCAAGATTATGCAACCTCTCATGACAACTAACTATGAATTCATATGCATCCTCAGCTAAGTCACCAGTATAGGTAGGAGGATTCATTAGTCTGAACCTCCCAAACATCTTTTGCTCATCAATAGTCATAGAAGGCCTGTTCACCAAATGTGATGTCATATCTGGAAACTCCATACTATCCAAACGAGGAGCTACAGCGGCAGCTGGCTGAGTCCTGGGAGTCTGAGAATCTGGAGCAACTATCGGATCTGGAGTTTGACCTCCAACACGGGTCTGTGAGCCATCAGAAGTGACAGGCAAAGCTCCTGCTTGGGCCATCCCCTGTAGGATTCCTAACAAACGAGCCAAGGTATCTTGAAGCACTGGGGGGACAATAGTACTGGTTGGAGCCTGAGCTGGCCCATCCCCCTCGACACGATCTTGCACATCCCCATGAAGAACATCTGCATCAGGAGGTACGGTCCTATGATGACCCTGGGTAGCTATTGGTACTTGACCACCCACAGGTGCTGCAATACGGACCCTACCCCGACCTCGAGCTCGTCCCCTACCTCTACCTCGGATAGGGTTCCCAGAAGCAGGCGCATGATTAGGATCCTGACCACCACTTGCCGACGTACGATTCCTCGCCATCTGAGAGAGAATGAGATATCAAGATTAGAATTTCTACAAGGTCAAGTGTGCACGATAAGGAATAAAAGAATAGAATATTTCCTAAATGTCCTATAGCCTCTCGAAGATAGGTATGGACGTCTTCATACCGATCCGCAAGACTCTACTAGACATTACTCTTGTACTCTTGAGACCGATGAACCTAGAGCTCTGATACCAAATTTGTCACGACCCAAAATCACGAATCGTGATGGCACCTATATTCCCAACCAATAGGTAAGCCAACCAACATATTTTAACAAACTTAACTAAAAAAGAAGTGAAAAGACAAAAATTTCCAAATCTCCAACACTGAGCTCTTATAAGTACGAATGCGGAAAACTGAAAAAAAGTACTACCCAAGAAATGGTGTCATGAGTACAAGAGCTTCTAAAATACGATGCAAGTCTTAAACTAAAAAGGCAAATCTAACATAAGGGATATCCTGTCTGAATACTGAATAACAGAATAAGTAAAAGATAGATGGAGGTGTGGGCCACGGAACAGCCAAGCAGCTCACCACAACTCCAAGACACTCCAAACTCGGACTCAAACTGCTCCTCAAGATGTGCTCCTACTTGGAATCGAATCTGCACCACAAAGAGTGCAACAAGTGTAGTATGAGTACGAAACCACGTGTACTCAGTATGTCTCATCGACCAACCACGAAGAAGTAGTGACGGGAGTTTATATAAGAAAACAAATTCTTAAATTATACAAGTATATATATATATTACACTCACTATTTAAGTCTCGTCAATAAAGGAAATCAACATTTAATATTTTCCAAACACCCAACGAAACATATAGTCATCAAGAATGAATGATGGGATGAAATGCAATGCAATATGATGCCCTGTAATGATATGGCTCAGAATACCCAGTACTCACTTAACCGTATATACATGATACTCCTCGAAAATACATCGAGAGTTCATGACCCATGGGGGACTCGCGAGGTCCATATACCGACACGGATGATCTCCACGTGTCTGTGCGGACGATCTCAACGCACAATCATAATATCAAACAATTTTCGCACGGACGGTCTCCACGTGCCCAAATTACAATGTTAACATCTCACCATCCCCAACACGGACGATCTCCACGTGCCCAACTTATACTCAGTCTCATGTCTATGCATGTGCACAATATTATTTCAATAGAGGGGATGATGATGCATCTCAATCAATCAATATGAACATAATACATAACCACCTCAATTTTCACAACTATACGGGTGAAATAAATAAAACACAATCACACACGGAATTCAAGTCAATAATATATCAGTTAATGCCCATATGCTTTGGCATTCTCAAATTTCAATCCACATTCTAAAATAGTAATTTTCCTTTTTATAACACCGGTACTCGTACCAATGCCCGTCACACCATTGATACGAGACCACCATCCTTCCCCCTTACCCCTTTGTCTATTTTCATTTTTTAATCTTGAATTAGGAAAACGTCCTTCAACAAGTCTGAAAAGCCTTAACATACCTCAAGTGCCGAATTCGTGTCACGAATCTTTAAGATAGTTCCTTCCCTTTTTGCAAAGTTCCATAATGTTCACGATCTACCAATGATGCAATATTCATAAGTAAGCGAGTTTGTGGACATTCAAATTATTATAGGTATATCATAGACCCTAAACTCACTCATATGTCTAATCAAACGTCAAATCTTGATATAATTTATATGCCAATTTGTTAAATTTCAAGCCAAGAATTTAACCTTAATTTCTTAAATACACTAAAATTTAATTTTAAATCATATAATATAGATCCAATAATTAATTACCTATCTCAATATATCAAACTAGTAAATTAATTTTGTAAATAAGTAAAAATAAGAATAATTCCACCCATTAACGATGCACCGTCGCAAGCCTGCAACGTTTCCTCCAAAGTATCATTCTGTACAAGTGACAGTTTGGCCAAAATGGTTGTCACATGCCAATCATTGGCAATCATTGCCCAATGATTGGCTCAACACCTTTCCATATCATTCTTATGCAATATTAATTATATGGGAGGGAAATTTGCAGATCAAATTTCCAGATTTTCTGCAAATTTCCAGATTTTCACAATACGTCTAGCGATTAAGATTTTATTAGAATATCACCTAATAACCACACTAACGTCCCTAGAAATCCCAATCCGTGATAATAAATAAATTCTCAACTCACTATACACTACATCTTACCCATGAAAAAAAAAACACCCTTAAATAACAACATAAGAATAAAATAATAACAATAATCTAATGCCCTCTGAAAACCTATTTTGGTATGCAGAATTGAGAAAGAATGAAAATTGCTTGCGTTTACCTGAGCAATTCTTATTGTTTTTCCTCTCGTTCGTCGCTTACGGTAAGTTTCTGCCTCCACCCCTTTTATTTTCTGAACAAGAGTATGTTAACCGTGAAACCCCACTAATCTATTATCTATATACTAATTAAATAAAAATTTCCTCAATTAGGCACTCGTAGTTACCGAATAGTTAAAATATCCCCCTTTAATTTTCCAAAAGGAGTCAAACTAGTCCTAGTTCTCAAAACGACCTAGCAGGTCGTTACAAATATATATAATTAAGTATTAGGTATATGGTATTAAGTGAATGTCTTAAGATTTGTGATATTAAAAAGAAATTAAAAATTTAATCCTAATCTTGAAACTTAAGAACTTAATTATAAATTTGCGTGAGTTTTTTTTGGTTTAGTCTAGACACGTGCAATATGTGTGTTGTTAACTTCGAAACCTTATAGTGTTTAATTTGAATAGACTGAATTTTATTTGGAAGTGCAACAAAGGAGGAAGGCTAAAGTTCTAAAGTGATTGTTCGATAAATTGAGGCAAGTGAATTTCTAAACTCTTGTTAAGTGAATAAAATGCGTGTATTTCCTTGTGGTATATGTTTGGGAGTAACAGGATTGGTGATGGGTTGACTTGTCCACATTGATTAATTTTAATGATGAAAAAAGGGATTACAAAAGGCAATGTGACTAATTGTTTATGTGTGATGTGTTGACAAAGGGTTGAAGGATTGTTGAATCATTATTGATGTGACTTCATGTTTGTGTGGTTGTTAACTGTGTGATGTTATTAAAATGTTAATCTCCTCATTATTTGTGTGAACTTCGTCATCTGCATTATTCTGAGGCATTGGTTGTGACAAGTGTTATGTGCATTAAGAAAGAATGGGTACTCAAGAGGATTTACTATTTCGAGGGACGTATCGCGCGCCGCGATAGATACTATATTTCGAGGAACGTATCGCGCGCCGTGATGGTTACTATTATCGAGGATCGTGTCATGCGCCGCGACAGATGCATGGACAGATATGTCCCCCATGGGTCCCGGACTGAGAGACAACGGGTGTGTATCACTAGGTCAGACATGCATCATTATACTTGACATTGCATTACACATGCTTATCATTGTTGAACTTGATATTGTGTTTTGCTGATCTTGTGATTGACTCTCTGCGAAATTTGGGATTGATGAATACTGAGCTTGTTATTGAGGATATGTAATTTGTTGAATTGTTGTTGTTGAAGGTATGTAATTTGTTGAAGTGTTATTATCAAGGATATGTAATTTGTTGAAGTGTTGTTATTGAGGATATGTAATTTGGTAAAGTGTGGTTGTGGAGGATGTATATGTAATTTGTCTAAGTGTTGTTGTAGAGTTACGTGCTATGTAAATATGAACTGTTAGGTTAGACTGTATTTTATGCAGTTTTTGTGGAGGTTCAGTTGGGGTGATAGGAGTACCTGTATTTCATCCCCTTAGCTTGTGTTTAGACGTTTACTTGCTGAGTACCGTGTGGTTTGGTACTCACCCCTTGCTTTTACAAATTTTTGTAGGTTATGAGCCTGGATTTCTGTTGTACTTGTCATTCTCTTCTTTTCCGAGGCTTCTTGGAGATTTATCAGGTAGCTGTTTCCATCGCAGCAGACTTTCTTCTCCTTAATTATGTTCTTGTTCTATTCTAGAAATAAGTTCATTTGAGACTTGAGTTTTCTTTTGAATCAATTGTAATACTTTAGAGGCTTGTACACGTGACAACCAGGTTTTGGGGTATAATATAAGTCGATAGTAAATTTTCCGCATTTTATTGTAATAAGTTGAGTTTTAGGCTGACTTGTCTTGGTGGGATAAGACAAGTGCCATCACCTCCATTTTTGTGTCGTGACAAAATGGTATCAGAGCCCCAGGTTCCTAGGTCTCACGTGTGTACAAGTCGAGTCTAAATAGATTCTCGATGATCGGTACGGAGACGTCTGTACCTATCTTCGAGAGGCTGTAGTGACTTTTAGGAAATATCTTCACTTCTTGGATCTCTATGGTGCCTACTTGGTCCCATTTTGATTCTTATCACTTCACTCCATTCGCTCTCATTTATGTGATGACTTATGCGCAGTTCATTTTGTGAATCATTGGCATGTCGTGTATTGGTTTGATGTTAGATCTGGTATTAAGGTGAAAATGATATACTTATGAAACGAATGCGTGATCATATTTGAAAGAGTTGAGTAAGGTTGAGTAAGGTTAGTTATCATTGTAAAATAATAATAATAAATATAGTACTTATCTCGTATAAGCAAAATATGGAGTGGTTCGACAATTAGAAGTTAAATGTTTGAAGAATTAACTAGATAATAAATAGTGTAATACAATTGATATAGTTGTCATACCATTAATGGGTTGCTTTGCAAATGATGTTGCACCAATTCAGGTCAGAATCCCTTCTGTGGTTTCACAGATTGAGTGTATACCAAAGAAGGTCATGATACGACTATTACAATGGTATTGATGGGTACTTGGTTAGAATTATGCAGTGTGTTACTTTTGATATTGACCTTGCTTACGAAAGAATACATATAACTTGGGTTAGATACAAAACTAATCTGGTAATATTTTACAGCTATTTGATGGATAAAGTGTGTGACCTATTTGGAAATGATCTTCTCAATAGATATGATACGTTCTAGTGGTGGATGTAATGAATTTTCACGACGTGTTACTAGTGGTACATGAAAACGAACATGTTGATTGTTAAGTGCAAATATTAACTACTTAAGGAGTTATTTATGGTATACAAGCTCATATGATAAGATTTGGTGTTGAACTCATATTTGAGAACCCAACTAGCTTGTTGGTACGGGTGGATGTGTTAAACATTATTTATAAGGAGGATTTTAGTAGTTGATCGTTGGTATGATATTGATATGTACAGATTGTGAAATGTATTTTATGAATTTTTAAATGAGTGGTGATTTCATCGTAATTTCCAAGAAATTGGATCAATATTGAATGACAAGCTTATGGGTAAAGGAAGTCCTAAAGAGTATACTTATGTGAAGACAATTAAGAGTTTTAGTAAGGAAGTGCGGATAAAAGTGGGTTAGTTCTTTGGATTGGATTGGTAATATTGGGTTTAAGGATTCATGTTGATGAAACTGTTCAACTCGAGTGTGGTGATAAGTTCTTTTATACTTTCGAATTCGGTAACGGGTACCATTGGGTTTTTAAGAAAGGGTATGACAAGGTCGATGGATAGGCGATCAATAATAAGCTAAGATGTCCAAATATGTAAATATTTTCTATGTATGAGCTAATTTCAATGGATAAAAGGATTGAGTTACATAATTGAATTCAAAATTCAAGTTTTTCATTGTGAGTTTAGATTTGTGGTAGTGTGTTTTGTCAAGGTATGAATTGGTAAGGGGTAAGAAATGATTGATCACATTGAGTATGAAGCATTTGAAGGACTTAAAAATAATTTGAGTAGTAAATTTGGTTACTTTTTATTGTTATACCTAAATGGGATTTCATGTAATGTTTTTATTTCAAGGATATGATAAAAATACCATAGGTTGTTGGTCAAAGGATAAGATTGGTAAGCAAGTCAGCGAAGAGAAAAAAAGTTTGGTGTATTGAAGAGTTCAAGGTATTTAAAATTTGTGCCATAAGAAGAATTTAAGCGAAACGAAAGAATAAGATCTTTCATATAGAATCTTGGTTTGAAGTTGAAGGACGTATGAATTTTCATATATAATATCTAATATGACTATGGATGTGAATTTGTTTGGTATAGACTTACTAGGAATTTATCAGCAATTTTTATGAAGATTGAGTTTTGATTTGGGTAAAATCCGTGAGATGTGTAAGAGTATGTGCTATTATGTGGAGCTAAACAGTTCAGATTTTGTTAAGTGACTTATGGATATGTAACAATATGGACCTATAGTTAAACAGGGTTATTAAGGATTTTGAGGGGATTGAGATTACTATTTTTATGAGACAACATAGATTGTCATGCTATGTTACATAGACATTTGACGGTGATTAGAGGTTAGAGCTTATAGTATACAAAATTATTGGAGTGACCACATATTTCGTTGAGTTTTGGCATGAGGTACTTGATGGTATGAATGGTAGTGGGAAAGTATGTAAAATTATGTACGAAGTTGACATTGGGTGTGATTCAATTAGCTTACTTCGATGGAAAAGTACTTTGAAAATAGTGCTATCAGTATTAGGTGTGACTCATATATGTCATGTAATGCTTAAATGGAAAAAGAGAGAGAGAGCCAGATTTTGAAATTTGTAGAGGCTACAATGTGTTTTATATGGAGATTTTGATACTAGGGACAGTTTCAGAGTAAGGTGAATGGTTGGTGTAGATATGATTTTTGTTTGGTTTTGGATTGTTGGCTTCAATGGAGTACTTGAAAAAGTATGTGAAATTTGATTAATCAAGCATTTATTATGTTGTGATGGGGTCAGTTTGGTTGATTGTTGGTAGCTAAAAGAAAAAGTCGAGGGATAGAGTCAAATGAAATAATTTTATTTATATGGGCATTATGGAAGAATTTTTATGTGACCACTTTCTTCGTACTGGATATTATTTTAAGTATGATTCACCGCTTATGCTACTCGTGTTTTCACATCTATGGGTGAATCCCTAGTGGTGGATTGGATGTACAGATCCTCTTGTGTCCTATTGTTAGGGTAGGATCTTTGGGCATACTTTGCTCATTTCAGCTATGATAGACTTGCTTTTGTTAGGATATTTAAAGTATTTCAATGTATCTACAGGCACAACCTTTCTTACAAGAACTTATATAAGAGCTACTATGAGGAGTTACAGTTGTCTAAGAGTGTAGTTAGATGTTCTATGTTTGGAAGTGTATCGCTTTTTGGGTATTTATTTAATCACTTTCTTTTTTTGGGTTAGATAAGTTTGATTCTCCCTTGATGAGTATCCGATGTCTAAAGATTAGACGGTTATAACTTAAGCTCGTGGATAGATTGTGTTGTGAAAAGGGACTAGTGATAAGATATGTAATGGTTTGTGCATTATAAGTGTCTGGTGGTTGAATCAGGCTCACTTCTGGTTGTACCCAGTAGTGATTAAGAAGGTTATCTTGGTTATGTGAGAAACGATCTATCAAGATAGTTATGTTAAGGTCAAATGGGGTTGAGTTTACATTGAGTCCATGAGTTAGTTTTTAGCTTGATGATCACTTTTAATTTGTAGATATTCAAAGTTTGATTCGAAATTTCAATTCTTGGTAGTTAGTCTTGATAGAATGGTGTTAAAGATAAGCTTTCATGGAGAGATGAACAACGACTCTGGAAGATCATGCATTAGATTTTTGATAACGTCAATAATTCTTCCTTCTCCTATTTTATGTTCGAGGACGAACATGATTTTTAGTGGTAGATAATGTAACGACCCTCTTAGTCGTTTTAGAAATTTCAACTATAATTTTTTTATATTAACCTTTTTAGTAGATTTTATAAATAATTTATATGACTTGTAGGAATGAGTGACACGATTTTTAGATTTAATAAAAGATTTTTTTGTTGCTAATATAATGAAAAAAGAAAGAAAAGGAAATTAATTAATTAAATAAATAAAATAAAATAAAAAGAAAAGGGGCAAAGTGCCCTAAACTTATAAAAAGCCTGTGACGGCTTATATGAAAGAAAAAAAACGATTTGAAAAAAAAAAGCAGAGAAGAAAAAAAAAAGGGAGAAAAGAAAAGGGAAAAGGAGGAGAAAAATCAATATTTTCATCTCAAGGCGTCAAGGTAATTATTTTCATCCTTTCTATTAAGTTTTTATGTAATTAGAAGTAGATTTTTAGATTAAAACGTGTATAATTTACACTAATGTGTGAAACTAATTTTAATTTTGTGTACATTTATGCATATGTTATTTAGCATAAATTTCACCTTAGTCATTAAGTAATTATGACCAATTGTTGATGATCATGAAACAATTATTGGGAAGGGAGGTAAATAGACATGCAAGAAGCCTTCCGTATAAAAGTATTTCATGAAATATCTTTATTTTGGTGTTCAAATATGGGTGATATAAATTGGGATCAATTTGAGATCCTTTTAATAGATTCCATATTATCATTTAAGTTTTGATATATTAATCTATATAATTAAGTATTAGGCATATGGTATTAAGTGAATGTCTTATGATTTATGATATTGAAAAGAAATTAAAAATTTAATCCTAATCTTGAAACTTAAGAACATAATTATAAATTTGCGTGAGTTTTTTTTGGTTTAGTCTAGACACTTGCAATATGTGTGTTGTTAACTTTGAAACCTTATAGTGTTTAATTTGAATAGACTGAATTTTATTTGGAAGTGCAACAAAGGAGGAAGGCTAAAGTTCGAAAGTGATTATTCGATAAATTGAGGTAAGTGAATTTCTAAACTCTTGTTAAGTGTATAAAATGCGTGTATTTCATTGTGGTATATGTTTGGGAGTAACAGGATTGGTGATGGGTTGACTTGTCCACATTGGTTAATTTTAATGATGAAAAAAGGGATAACAAAAGGCAATGTGACTAATTGTTTATGTGTGATGTGTTGAGAAAGGGTTGAAGGCTTGTTGAATCATTATTGATATGACTTCATGTTTGTATGGTTGTTAACAGTGTGATGTTATGAAAATGTCAATCTCCTCATTATTTGTGTGAACTTGTCATCCGCATTATTCTGAGGTATTGGTTGTGACAAGTGTTATGTGCATTGAGAAAGAATGGGTACTCAAGAGGATTTACCATTTCGAGGGACGTATCGCCCGCCGCCATGGATACTATATTTCGAGAGACGTATCGCGCGCTGCGATGGTTACTATTATCGAGGGTCGTGTCGTGCGCCGCGACAAATGCATGGACAGATATGTCCCCCATGGGTCCCGAACTGAGAGACAGCGGGTGTGTATCACTAGGTCAGACATGCATCATTATACTTGACATTGCATTACACATGCTTATCATTGGTGAACTTGATATTGTGTTTTGCTGATCTTGTGATTGACTCTCTGCGAAATTTGTGATTGATGAATACTGAGCTTGTTATTGAGGATATGTAGTTTGTTGAATTGTTGTTGTTGAGGGTATGTAATTTGTTGAAATGTTATTATCGAGGATATGTAATTTGTTGAAGTGTTGTTATTGGGGATATGTAATTTGGTAAAGTGTGGTTGTGGAGGATGTATATGTAATTTGTCTAAGTGTTGTTGTAGAGTTACGTGCTATGTAAATATGAACTGTTAGGTTAGACTGAATTTTATGCAGTTTGTAATTGTGGAGGTTCGGTTGGGGTGATAGGAGTACCCGTATTTCATCCCCTTAGCTTGTGTTTAGACGTTTACTTGCTGAGTACCGTGTGGTTTGGTACTCACCCCTTGCTTCTACAAATTTTTGTAGGTTATGAGCCTGGATTTCTGTTGTACTTGTCATTCTCTTCTTTTCCGAGGCTTCTTGGAGATTTGTCAGGTAGCTGTTTCCATCGCAGCAGACTTTCTTCTCCTTAATTATGTTCTTGTTCTATTCTAGAAACAAGTTCATTTGAGACTTGAGTTTTCTTTTGCATCAATTGTAATACTTTAGAGGCTTGTACACGTGACAACTAGGTTTTGGGGTATAATATAAGTCGATAGTAAATTTTCCGCATTTTATTGTAATAAGTTGAGTTTTAGGCTGACTTGTCTTGGTGGGATAAGACAAGTGCCATCACGTCCATTTTTGGATCGTGACAGAAATGATAGATAATGATGAATATATGCAAATAGAATATATAGACTATAAATTAAGTGAAAATGATAGTATATATGAAGTATCATATATCAAATTTGAAAATGCAGAAGAAAATATTTACAAGATAATGATGAAATAGAAGATAAAACATAATGACTGAAGAAGACATAAAAATAATATCTAAAGAAGATTATCAAAATGAAGAATTATCAGAACAAAAAATTATATTTGATAATACAATTTTTGAACAAATAAAAGGAAAAGAATTAGATTTAAGTGTTGAAAAAGTACTTGAAATACCTACTTTAAGAAATTAGTTTAAAAGACAAAAAGAAGAATACTATGCTGTTAGTCAGAAAGAACATATCATAGATTGCAAATATACAAGAGGAAAAGCAAAAATACCTATACTAAGTAAACGAATAATAAATAAAGTAATTCAAGATATAAAAGCTAAAACACCTATAAAATATGTACATTTAAGAGGAATACAAATATTAATAAAAGCTTGTTTTAGAGAAGGAATAGATACACCTATTGAAATATACTTAGCAGATGATAGAATTATACACCCTATAGAAAAAAGTGTAATTAGTGTAGTAAAAGGAAACTTAATATACAAAAAAATTTAAATTTATAATAAGTGTCAACTACTCAGTAGCATTAACAGACAGAAATATAGATAAGTCATTAGTTTTGTATTGGAAGATGTCTGGAATAGAGCTAGCACCAGGAAGTAAAATATTCACGGCAAGATGTAAAAACTTATATGTATTAACAACAAAACACAAAGTAACAGCGAGAAATAAAATTGATAGAATAAAAGTAGAAAATCCCTTTGAAAAAATAATTAATATAATAGATAATAATGACTATAGTCATAAAAAAATTGACATTGAAGAAGATTTAGAAATAGTAAAAGAAAGATTAAGCACTTCAAGCATACAAAATACACTAAAAAGAACTACCTCATCAAGAATGAGTACATTTAGAAGAAACTATGAAATTCAAAAAAATTTATTAGAAGATATAACAACATATCATTATTTTATAACAGGAATAGTAGACAAAAGAAGATATAAAGTTTTAATAAATACAGGACAATGAAGAAAATTACTTAATAAGAGAATTAGTATTCGAAACAGGAATTAAAAAAACAGGACAATTATGCCCCGGACTACCTAGCAAGATAGTAAATACGAACGAAGAAATAACCGAAAAGGAAATAATTGTAGGAGGAATACCGTTAATAATACCATTTAAAATTTATCATGGAATCCAGAGCATTACATTAGGAATAAAATGGTTAGAGAAAGTTAAACTATACAATATAAAAAATGAACAACTAACAATAACTTGTCAAAATAAGAAAATAATCATTAAAACGACGAAATGAATAATGAAAATATATATACTTGCAAAATTTTTTGTAGAAGACTATCACTACACATATTATACCCCTATGATAGATACAGGAGCAAAAGCAAAAATATGTAAATATAATTGTTTACCAGAAGATAAATGGGAAAAATTAAAAACACATATGATAGTAACATTATTTAATAATGAAGGTAGTATGATTACATTTAAATCAAAAAATATAAAAATACAAATATGGGATAAAATACTAACAATAGAAGAAATGTACAATTTTGAGTTTAGAACGAAAGATATGTTATTAGGAATGTCATTTCTAGATAAATTTTACCCACTTATAATAACAAAAACACATTGGTGGTTTACTACACCATGCGGAAATAAGATAGGAGCAAAAAGAGTAAATAACAAACAACGTATACCTATAGAATGGATAAAAATAAGTGAAAAAATAAATCAAGAAATAGAAAATATAAATAAAAAACAAATAACACAATTAGAAATTATCATATTTATAATAGATAAAGTCAAAATAATTAATGAACAACAAGAATTAAATTATCATAAAAATCCATTACAAGGATGCGAAAAACATAAGACAAAAAAAAATTAAATTAATAGAAGAAAACAGCATAATAACACAAAAACCATTAAAATATAATTTTGATAATTTAAAAGAATTCAAAATACATATAGATGAACTATTAGAGAATAATTATATACAAGAAAGCAATAGTAAACATACAAGTCCAACATTTATAGTTAATAAACATAGTGAACAAAAACGAGGTAAAAGTAGAATGGTTATAGATTATCGACACCTAAATGCTAAAACTAAAACATATAATTACCCAATATCAAAGAAGATAGTAAAAATAAGACAAATACAAGGATATAACTATTTTAGTAAATTTGATTGTAAATCATGATTTTATCACCTAAAACTAGAAGAAGAATCTAAATAGCTAACATCATTTACAGTACCGCAAGGTTCCTATGAATGGAATGTTTTACCTTTTGGATATAAAAATGCACCAGGTATATATAAACATTTTATCGACAACTATTTTAACCAGTTAGAAAATTTTATTGTGTATATAGATGATATATTATTATATTCTAAACACAAGATGAAAATATAAGGTTATTAGAAAAATTTATACATATAATTAAACATTCAGGTATAAGTTTAAGGAAAAATAAAGCAGAAATTATGAAACCACAGATAGAATTTCTAGGAATACAAATAGATAGAAATGGAATAAAAATGCAAAACCACATAGTATAGAAAATAATCACCCTTAATGAATATATAGATACAAAAAAGAAATTACAATCCTTTCTAGGATTAATAAATCAAGTAAGAGAGTATATACAAAAATTAGCAGAGCATTTAAAACCATTACATAAAAAACTTAGAAAAGATGTTGAATACTATTTCGACAATAAAGATAAAGAACATATAAGAAATATAAAGAATTTATGTAAAAAATAACCAAAACTTTACTTTCCTGATGAAAAAATAAATCATTTACTTATATTATTGAAACAGATTCAAGTGATCATAGTTATGGAGGAGTTTTAAAATACAAATATGAAAAAGAAAAAACAGAATACCATTGTAGATATTATTCGAGATCTTATACAGAAGCACAAATAAAATGGGTAATAAATAGGAAAGAATTAGTTGCATTATATAAATGTTTATTAGCATTTGAACCATATGTTGTTTACAATAAATTTATTGTAAGAACAGATAATATACATGTAAAATGGTGGATAACTAAAAAGGTAGCAGATTAAGTTAAAACAAAAGAAATAAGGAGATTGGTATTAAATATATTAAATTTTACATTTACAATTGAAGTAATTAAAACTGACAAAAATCTTGTTGCAGACTACCTCTCAAGAGAAAGATACAATGAAATAAATATTAGCTATGATGACAAATCTCTACCAAAAAATGGAGAAAATAGAAACAGATGTACAAGTATTAAAAGAAAAAGTTAATAGTCAGCAGCATGACTCAAAATATGCGGAGCTAAGTCAGCAGCATCACTTAAAAAATGCGGAGCTAGAAAGTGGCGATGGGAAACACTTAAAAACCCAAAAAAATATATATACATCTGCAGAAAGCTCAACTACAGCAGGAAGTACATCTACAGCAGGACAACCTACAAAAAAGGAGGAAACTAAGGTAAAATATACAAATACAAACATGAATAAATTATTTTCTAAACCATATACTCCTCAAAATACCCAAAAAGACGTATTTGTACCACCATAGATAAATACCTATAAAGCCAACTTAGATTCACAGAAACAGACATACAACCACATAACTAGAATGTATATAGAAAATATATACAAAATACAAACTTTTCTAAACAGGAACCCCAGAGCAAAAGATACGAAAAACCCAAATGAAGACTACATAACCCAGTATCTACAAGGCTATAATAAGCTAATTGCACAACCCGGAACGAATCCAAACCTAGTCGCAAATTGCTACAACTATGGATTATTGAGTAGTGTATATACAATAACGGGAGAACAAGTATCAAAGATATCAGAATTATATATAGCATTTTTACAATACAAAAGAGTTCCTAAAGGAACTCTATTTTATATAAAGTTCTTTACAGCTACAGCAGAAATACTATATGATGAGATCAAGCCTACAATACAATCTATAAAGATTGGATTAACTAGGGAAATGATAATCCTTGAAAAAATAGAAACACAAGAGGAAATACAAAAGGTGGATAATCCAAAGTTTTATGCAAATAAGAGAACTATTGGAATAACTACTATATTGAATGAGATAGCAAACAACTATTTGAACGAAAATGCAATGTGGAGTTACTTTAATAGAGATCAAACAATCATCTACTCCAACTGTAGGGAAATCCGAGCAGCAGATATGGAAGACCTAAGGCAATGGATATTAAGCCTATTAAAACCATAGCAAACACCTATAACAAGAGCAATTAGGAAAAATTTTATTTCTCCTAATTTGATGACAAGATATTGTAAATTAATAGGACAAAAATATCCCGATCATCTATGTTCATAATTATATTCCAGATGTACAGATGGAGTAAAAATGTAAAAGTAGTGTGTAAATAGTATGTGTAATAGCGTGTCGTCCATAAATGAATGCCATTATTAGAGTATTTTTATCGTTTTGTGTCGGCCAAAGATAAGGTGGCCATATGTAAAAAGTAGTGTCAGAAGTATTTTGTCGTTTTGTGTCGGCCAAATAATAAAAGGCCAAGTGTAAAGTATGTCGGCCATTTTCTAATGGCCAAGTTTGTAAAATTATTGCATAAATAGACGGCTTCTCCCTCAGTAATAAACAAGATACTTCCAATCAACTCTCCTCTTCACTCTCTTTTCTCTCTTCACTATAAAAATCCGTTCCACCCCAAAATTAGTATATATATATATATATACATATATTTTGTAAACCTTAGGATTTGTACATGATCTAAGTGTTGTATATTTATATGAAATTTTGAGGGTTGATTTGGTCATGTCACCATAGATTGTAATATAAGTATGACTATACGTTTTTATCCTTTTGGGGTTTATAAACCCATGTCTTGTAAAATACTAATTTTCTATATGTTTTGTATGTCTTTGTGAAGAATGAACCGACTGATTTCTATACTCGGAAGTTGGTAATATTATTGTTATTTCTCCTTAAGTGCGATGATAATATATGCATGGAATGTTTGTCGGTCTTGCCTAAAATATTTTGGGAGGCTTCTTCGTCATTAGTAAAATTTTGTGCCACATAAATTTTGACCTCAAATAAATATTTAAAAGAGGCAATATGCACATCCTTAACTAAATTATTCGTTATGAACCTAATCCCTGAACTAGATTAAAATCAGTATGCCTTCGTTATTCTCTTTTAAATGTCGCAAGTATTAAATTACCTTTCTTCTAAGGTTTTAGTATCTCTTGGAAAAATGTGCTACAAGTGTTGGTGTCATAGCCCAGGCTTGTGGTTCTAGGATTTTTGCTATGAATTACTTATATGGTTGTTTTCTTTCAAAAAGGTTCTATTTAGAGTTCATGTTCACTTACATGGTTTTCCATATCCTTATTGCATGTAGAGTGCCCATGCATAATGTACATGTCCCTAAAGCACTGTGATCTTCCCATTAAAGGAATTAAGTTATGGTCACTTATTCTTACCGACCTATGGAAGCTGCTCGTAAAGGTTAGGTGCCTCAGTTACTTAACCTCATGCAATTTAAGGATTTGCAGAACATATCTCGAATAAGTACGTTCCTATCATCGTGAGTATGAAGTGGGAAACAATCAGCGTGTACAAGCTGGTTCACATTCCCACATGAGTCATAGTACACAAGCCATGAATCCTCCTTTTCAACAAATGGCTCAATTCTTCCCCCACATGGCTAAATTGATGCATGACTCCAATGGGATTAACTTTTAGAAAATGAGAAAAATGGGTGGAGTGGAGCTTGAAGGCGCTGTTGATCCTACTTATGCTGAATAATGGTAGATCGCATGAGATGGTGTTTGAGCAGTTGGAGTGTTCAGATGTTGCGAAATTTAAGTATGTTATTTCACTATTACAAAAGGATGCTTATGATTGGTGGGTAAGGGTTTTGAATGCCAAGGTAAAACCTCATGTTCTTACGTGGGATGATTTTCTAAGGAATTTCGCTTGAAGTATGTACCACCCGCTTATTGTGATGCTAAGAAAAAAGAGTTTTTTAATCTAAGGCAAAAAGGCATGCCTATATCTGAATATGAACAAAAGTTACTAAGGCTCTCTCGTATGCTGGAGGTATTATTAAATTGGAAAAAGAAGTGCAGGAAATTTGAAGATGGTTTAAATGTTTCCAGTAGGAAGAATGTGGCGATCCTGCAACATGAGAACTTTTGTAAGTTAGGGGAATGACTTGATAAAGAAGAAGCTAGAACAAAATGAAAACAGTGTTCCGAAAGCCTTGACCAGATTTTGGAGGTCCATCAAATAGGGAACGTTGGATAATTCTAAGGCTAGTAGTGATAATAGGCTAGCTCAACAAAAGCAAAACAAATCAGATTTTTCTACAGCTAGCACTCCAAATTATGGTCAAGGAAAGCCTCGGATTCTAACTTATCCGCAATTTGGAAAGAATCATTTTTGTACTTATAGGAGAGCCTCTTGTTCATGTTTTAATCGTGGGAGCTTTGATCATAAAGTGAAGGACTTTCCTAATCCTAATAATGATCCTTCCTTTATAATTGAAGTATCGGTTCATAAGCCTCCTGTTAATCCTCCTCAAACTAATAAAGGTGACTAGAAACACCCAGCAGCAGGTGCAAGTTGAGCTAATCATGCTAGTGGACAAAGGGGTATTGCACACGCTTATGCTATGAGGCAGAGGGATGATAAAGACGGACAAGACCTGGTTGTTGGTAAATTTCACTTATTTGTCTTGTGTGTGTTTACATTATTTAATCCTAGTTCTACACATTCCTATATTTGTTAATCACTTGTCCTTCTTGAAAAAAAGTTAAATCCATGAGACTTAATTATGATGTTCTGGTTGAAAGTTCATTGCTCCATCAGGTTGTGTAATCATATTTATCGTGATTGTTCTTCTTGATTCAAAATCTGGTCTTCCATGCTGATTTAATTGAAATGACCTTCAAGGATTTTGTTTTTATTATCGCGATGGACTGGCTCTATAAATATCATGAAGTTGTATATTGTAGGTAAAATTATGCAACTTTTAAAGATCCTACATGTTCACATATCATCCTACAAGGTGAAAGATCATTGACATATTGTATTATTTTTGCGGCCTCTACAAGAATGTTTATGCGTTAATGTTTTGGGCATACCTTGCTCACATAGTTGATACATAGTTGGAGAGTCCTTGTATCAAGGACATACTTGTTGTATGTGATTTTCCAGATGTCTTCCCAGAAAACCTTCCTGGATTGTCCCCGAAAAAAGAGGTTGAATTTCCAATCGAGCTTATTCCTGGATCTACCTATTTCCATCACTCCTTATAGAATTACTCCAGCAGAATAAGAGAATTTAAATCTCAATTGCAAGACCTTCTTGATGAAGTTTTAATTCAACCTGGTTTTTCTCCTGGAGGAGCCCCTATTTAACTTGTAAAGAAGAAAGAAGACATTCTTAGGCTTTGCATTGACCATAGACAATTGAACAGAATAACAATAAAGAATAAATATCCACTATGAAGGATTGATGATTTGTTTGACCAACTGAAGGGTGCTAAAGTATTCTGAAAGATTGATCTGTAGTCTGGATATCACCAACTACATGTTAGAGAGAATGATATTCCTAAAAAAGCTCTTAGAACTCGACATGGTCATTATGAATTTTTGGTGATGTCATTTGAATTGACAAATGTTCCTACGGTGTTGATGGATCTAATGAATTGAGTATTCAAGCCTTACTTTATAAGTTGTGATGTTTTTATACATGATATTTTAATATATTCCAGAATTAGTTTTGACCATGATAAAGACCTCCGGATTATTTTGCAAATTTTAAAGGATAAAGAACTTTATGCTAAACTTTTTAAGTGTCAATTTTGGGTTGATAGGGTGTCTTTTATGGGACATGTTGTATCAATTGAAGGTTGTGAAGGTAGATCCTATTAGGATGCAATGTTGTTTTTTAATGGAGACCTCCCAAAAGTCTGATTGAGGTGAAAAGTTTCTTGGACTTAGCACGATACTATAAAATATTTGTGAAAGGCTTCTCCATTATTTCCTCCGCCTCTAACTAAGCTCTTGCAGAAGGAAGTAAAGTTTATTTGGGATGAAAAATGTCAAAAAGATCTTTGAAACTCTCAAATCCTTGCAGACTCAAGAACCTATACTTACTCTACAAATGGAAGGGAAAGAATATGTAGTGTACAGTGATGCTTCTCATAATGGTCTAGGATGCGTTGTGCTGCAAGAATGGAAGGAAATATATTATTCCTCTCGGAAATTAAAACCGGATGAATTGAATTATCCTACTCATGATCTTGAACTTACTCTTATAGTGTTTACTTTAAAAATATGGGGACATTGTTTGTATGGAGAGAACTGTCATATCTTCATTGATCAAAAGAGTTTAAAGTACTTGGGTACTCAAAAGGATCCGAACCTAAGACAACATAGATTGCTTGAGCTCATCAAGGATTATAAATGCACGATTGATTCTCATCCAGGTAAAGCTAATGTGGTTGTCGATGCCTTACGTCAAAAACCTATCCCAATAATTTCTCTGTGTCCTTTGATATCGCTCCTTGAGTTAAGAGTCATGAATGTTTGTATTCCACCGGATTCAAATGGTTCAGTTATTGCTAATTTGCATGTAAATCCAATATTACTTGAACAAGTGAAGGAAGCACAAAAGTTAGATGAGAAACTTGTAAAATTGACCAGAGAGGTCCAAAATGGGAAAAAATTGATGTTACATTAACAAAGGATTGTGTCTTACTTTATATAAATAGGTTATGTGTCCCTAATGATGACAAATTGAGCAGAGAAATATTTTAAGAAGGACATACTTCACCATATGCAATGCATCCTGGAGGTACAAAGATGTATCCAACCATCAAAGAAAATATTTGGTGAAATGGAATAAAGAGAGACATTGTGGAGTTTATTTTGCAATATTTAGTTTGTCAACAATTAAAGGCAGAACATCAAGTATAGGTTGGCTTACTACAACCGTTGTAGATGGCGGAATGGAAATGGGAGAGAATAACTATGGACTTTGTTTCTGGACTTCCTCGCAGTCAAACAAATCATGATACAATATGGGTGATTGTTGATAGTCTAACCAAGAGTTCTCACTTCTTAGCAATTACAATGGATTACTGACTTGAGCTTTTAGCCTAGTTGTATATTAATGAGATTGTAAGACTATATGGGATCCATGTGTCTATTGTATGTGACCGAGACCCAAGGTTTACATCTATATTTTGGGGCAACTTGCGGGAAGCTTTGGGTACTAAGTTTAAATTTACTACTTGGTTACATCCTCAGATAGATGGCTAATCGGAAAGAGTGATACAAATTTTGGAGGATATGCTTCGAGCTTGCATCATGGAGTTTGAGGGTAGTTGGGACAAACGCATGGATTTGATAGAATTTTCTTACAATAATATCTGCCAATGAAGTATTGGAATGTCTCCCTATGAAGCCTTACATGGAACCCCTCTTTTTTAGAGTGAAATTGGTGCAAGAAAGCTTATTTGTCCTGAAATGGTGCAGCAAATCGAGGAAAAGGTGAAAATTATCAAGGATCACTTGAAGATTTGTTTAGATAGACAAAAGTCATACGCTTATCTTAAAAGGCGTGACATTGAATATCAAGTTGGAGATAAAGTATTCTTAAAGGTATCTCCATGGAAAAAGATTATGAGATTTGGCCAAAAAGGAAATTTTAGTTCCCGATTTATTGGACTTTATGAGATACTTGAAAGGGTTGGACCAGTTGTATATAAATTGGCTTTACCACTTGAGTTAGACAAGATCCACAATGTCTTCCATTTTTCTATGCACAGAAGAACCTTTCTGATCCATCTCATGTTATTCTAGTTGTATCTATTGATGTTGATCCTGACTTGACGTATAATGAAGAACCTATCCTAATTCAAGTTCGCGAAGTAAAACAACTTAAGAACAAGAGAATACCCTTAGTAAAGGTACCTTGGAAGAACCATTCTGGAAAAGAAGCTACCTGGGAGAGAAAAGAACACATGAGAACTCAATATCCGCACATGTTTCGGGACTACTCTAAGGTAAATTTTGAGAAAAAATTTCTTTAAGGGGGAGAGAGTTGTAACACCCCTAAGATACTAGACCATGATTTACATGTCAGTACATCATTGCTTGATTAATATAAGGTGTTCTATACTCATTTTGGAAACTTGAAATTTTGGGATAATTGTATACGTGCCTAACATAAGTGTTATCGTAATTTAAGGTATTGTATGGGGGTATTTAGGTAAATTGACTAATTAGAAATACAATTAAATTGGATCAATTGGCATCAACTACATATAGGTGTAATGGGTTCTTGGATGTGCATTAATGACTCTTAAATGACTTAGCAAGTTTTCTACAGTAAATGTCCCTTTCTTATGCATTTGTTCAAATGTTTTATGTGCATGTTTCTATACTTAGTACAAGTGGTGTACTAATCCATGTTTCTATGTTTACTAGCAAAATGTAGGTTCCGGACGTTGAGATTTTAGAGGGACATTGAAGAAGACTTAGATTCTCATTCTTCAAGTTTGGTATGTCCTCACATTCCGAGTACAATGATACTATCTTGCTATTAGATATTGTTTTAGTCTTAAAGACAATTTTGTTCATTCTCTTTCATTTTAAGACTATTATTGTGTATTCCTATATATGGCCTTTATTGTAATAAAGTATGGGTTATGCCCAATGTTGTACTCGTTGTAGATGGTTTAATATGAGACATATCATAGACTTTTGTGAATTTATAATGCTATGTTATGCATGTGAAATTAATGTAGAAGTCTATGTATTGCTTCTTATATGTATATGTATTATGTTTAAGCAAGAGGTCAAAGTAAACCTCAATATAGAAGTAGATGAAAAGTTTGAAAGTTTCCAAAATTTAACCTATGATATTTTTGATGAATGCTAAGAGGCTAGTCTAAATCCTATCCGAGGAAGGCGATGTTGGTTGCGTCTAGGGGGTGCTCCCCGATTGTGATAGGGACTACTGGACCGAGATTAATCGAAACAGACACGGAACCAGGAACCTTAACCATAACTGTAATGGAACCAGGACAGACCGGTACCGGTAGTTCCAGATAGGAATGGTAGTATCCGTCCCGGTCTGCGAGCTAACCGGTACGGAACCTGACCATACCGGACCGGATTTTAGGAAAACTGCATTTTTTTAAAAAAAATTATCAAAATCAATTAATCATTAAAACTTTTATTATTTTAAATCTACAAATCTATAATTTTCAAACATTTAAAGTTAATTATTTATAATTTTCAAACTTTTAAACTTTAAAGTTTGAAAGTTTGTAAAAATATAAAGTTTAAAGTTTGAAAGTTTGTTGAAATTAATACTTTCAAATTATAAATATATAATTTAAAAATTAGTTCGAATTTAAATTTAATTTTTATATTTCTAGTTCAAATTTTTAACTTTAAAAGATTGAAAATTTAAATTTCAAACTTTAAAAATTTGAAAATTTAAAATTCGAAATTTGAGGTTATAAAGGTTTAAATTTAAAACTTTAAAACCTATAAAAGTTTAAATTTCACAATAATAAAAATTAAATTTAGGAAAATAAAAAAAATTAAGGCGAATAGCCTAGACTTTTATTAATATTAATTTAATTGTACAATTTGATCTACAAAATATTAGTAGAGTATTAAAAGATCTAATTTACATAGCTACCCTCTAGGAAGGTCTCTTTTTGAATTAGACCTCGAATTATCATACTCATACAAATAGACAATTACACATTTAAATTTTATAGTTCGTGCTACTATAAAGTTCTTTGCTTAAATCATTTAACGTTTCTCTAGTTACATGATCGAGAATTAGTTGAATAGATAATGCTCCATTGTTTCAATGCCGTCATCACTATAATCTTGCATTATTCCATCAACTTCATTTTGAAATTTGGTCGGTAGTGGTTCACAACTCAAATTTCATCTCTCGACATTAATTCAATCTCTGAATAATACAGTTATCTCCAAGTTATCTACTGTTAATGAAAGCCTATGCTCTCCAATTTAAAACCTTGCTGCACTAAAAACGCCTTCTGAAGCTACTGAAGATGCTTGAATAGCTAATACATCTCGAGCAAGTTGTTGAAGTTTTGGAAATCCTTTACCGCAATTTCTCCACAATTCTAGAACATCTTCAGTAGGTTATGTATTTTGATTAACTTACGTATCAAGATCATTTCAGTTATTGTGAGAAAGTTCAAGATAAGAATCTAAATAATCATCAATATCATGTTCATTAATTCTACTCCAAGAACTTTGAGGTTCTCGATTACTTGATACATTTACATAAGAATTATATAAGTTATACAATTTTCTAGCTTCATTGTTATAATAACTTTAACTTCTTTACAACTAGGTATTTAATCGTTTTAAATATCAATATCCAAGTTAAAATATATTTTATCAACCTACTTTGATTTACCTACATCTTTGTAATTAGGGTTTAACAAACAAGCGATTAAATAAATTTGATGAATAGGAATAAAATATTTTTAAATTTTTTCAATCATTTTGTTAATAGATAGTTCAAATTTTGCTTTATTTTTAAAATTTTATAAATTTTAGAAGAAATCAAACAAATATTAGGTAAAATATAGCAAATGGTTGGATAATAAAGTGCAGATAATTTTTTTGCAGTTGAATAAAAAACATTTAAGAAATCTATAAGTTCATGTATGTCATTTCAATCACTATCATCAAATCTATATGACATATCTGAATTATGAGCATTCCAAACTATTTGTAAAGGTTTTCTGTAATCAGATGTGACTACAAGACTTTCATATAAAGAATTCAATCTAGTAGACACCGTTTTTTGAATTTTTCTAGGTGGAAGATTATATTTAAAACAACGATTTTGAATATCTCTACGCCTAGACTTAACTTGAAATTTAAATATAAATGACATTCCTTTTTAACTTTTCGTGCAATCGTTATATCATACATTTGTATACCATCTCTAACAATAAAATTATACATGTGTGCAGCACACCTAATATGAAAATCATCACCATAAATAGGCAAAGAGAAGGTTATAGCATTTCAACAACAACAATATTATTTGAAGCATTATCTAAGGTAGTACTACTTATTTTATCACAAATTCTACAATTTTCTAAACATCTAAAATTGCTTGAGTTATATAACAACCGTTTTTTTTTTTGCATTTGACAACGTTTATAACCTAAAATTATTTTTTGCATACTCCAATTTTCATAAATTCAATGTTCAGTAACAATCATATAATCTTTAGCATTTACACTACGACTGATATCAAAAGTAATAACTATTTTACAATTAATATAATAAAATATACAACCAGGATATTGAAAATGTATAGATTGAAAATCAAATACAACCTTTTTAATTGTATTTCTAGCAAAACCTTTAAAATGTTGATTATACACAATTTGAATAAAATGTATAAATCTGTATTTTCAGCAAAACTAAATGGCAAACCCATAACACCAATCATTTTAGATAATTCTTCAAGATATCTTTCTCTACTATATAACCATGGTAGATTAGAGACAGAAACATTAGAAGGATTTAATTGTGTTTGGACCATGTTAAAGCCGCCTACTCCTATAGTTTCAAGAAGGGGGGTACCATTCTTTTTATCTTTGGCAACCTCTTTAGCTTGCAAAAACTTAGTTTTACAACATGACATTAAATGATTACTCAAATATCCCGTCCCACCTTGTTTTTCTACAGTTTTGTGATTCAATTTATGTTTACGTTTATTACAAATAACTTGTGTTTAATCTTCATTTTCTGTCAAAAAATGCTACACAACCGATTTTTTCGCACGTTTACCATATGCCTAGATGTACGGCGGGAATGGGAGCAAGACAACGGAAGGAAGCAGGGTTGGGAGAGAGGCTAGGAGTACTACGAGCAGTATGTGGCTCAGTTTTCAACATCATTATCATCAAAATTAGGTGTGTCAATATAATCATCAATATTATCATGTTCATAATCTTCACGCAATTCCTCATCAAAATTACCAAACCTCATTTATAAATGTTCGTAATAAGGATCTAATCCAGAATTACAATCAATAACAAAAACAGTATCATTAACATGTTCATAATCATCATTATTCATTCTTACTATACTAGATTTTTTTATGTTTAGATTTATAAGAACTACTATTTTTTTTAAATTATTGGTGGATCTAAAGTTTGTCATATTTTTAACCATCTCAACTATGCTTTTTTACTCTTTTTAACAACCTTTTTACCTGAATCCATACTCAAATATTAAATGTGAATAAATTATATATAATATAAAAATGTAACACAAAAAAGTAAATAAATGAGATTTATGTTGGAATGAATGTATCGAACGTCTACTTAAAAAAGATTGTGATTGATTGTGATTAATTGTGATTACCTTTTAGTACTTAAGTATAGATTGTTGAGTTATTGATGCTAATTAATGGAAATTCTTGTACATCACGTTCTCTTCCCAAATTCCCCTATTTCTTGGTTCTTGCTTATGAATTGATAGGGATATATGAAAGTATTAATTTATGTACTCATTCTAATTAGTTCATGGACTGCCTAGGATCATGTATTGATGGGAGTGGATATAATTCTTGAGGAATTCATGATGAACCCTTTTTCCCCTAACCTTAGTTTATAAATTGAAGTTAATTTGGATAGTGATGATACATTTTATAGATTACTATTGTTTGATGTTATTAAGCCTATTGATGGGTGAATATGTTTGGTTGATGGTAAGACCATTGAAGGAGGCTTCTGATTGTGAATTGATAAGACCTTATGATCTTGAATCCTTTACTTCATTGTGATGACTTGTACTTGATAACATTGTTCAATTGTAGTATTACATGTGATTAGATTATGTAAGTGATGGTATGATGAATCTAATTGAAATGTGTTCAGTACAAGAACTGTGAGATTATGATTAAGGTATGATGATATAAGGTTGATTGTGAATGTGCCTTACTATGATATGATGATTATAATATGTAAATTCACCATTGTACTCATGATATAGAGAGTATAATGCAATGTGCATAAATAAGTCTCAAGTATATCTCCTAGTTCTTGAACTATGTCGCCCCCATAGGAAGACTATCTAGTGGATCCACCTAGAATGCTATGTTCATGTTTTGGTTGTATCTTGTCAAGTAGACCGCTTTCTTTCGGTGTAAGGTTTCATGGAACCGAATTCCACTTTTATCTCATGTAGTCTATGTCGTCTAAGACAATTATTCCCGAAAGTAAAATAAAATAATAAAGTGAATACTAACTAGGGTGACTTAAGGGGTTTGACTTAGTGTAGGTAGGGGTATGGGACTCTACCTATGCGTTGCACTAGTTTTCATGGAGGGAAATCCTATAGGGTTAATCTTATGATCATTATGTATTATGATATCATGTATTATGAAATATTAGCTTTATATGATGATACTCTTAATGATGTTGACTATATTGATAAATATGTTAATGATCTAAATTGTTATTTGTGATGATGTCTACCTATGATGATATGTTGTATGAAGTAGAGAATTACTTGTGATCTCATATCTTCTTTACTTGGTTGTGTGGGGTTATAGGACTTCACATGAGAATTGCACTTGTAAGCTTTGATGAGATTATTGTTAAGGTTTTGTAAACTATGTTCTTATGAGCTATTGACTAACGATTGTTGATATCACGACCCGGGATCACACCCTAGTAGATATGGTATTCTTGGATTGCGACATAGCGTACTTGACCTCCCGGAGGTCTTGTACAATCCCTTTGACATCATTCATTGAATACATGTATGAAAAGTAATGTGAAATTAGAACTTTTCACGCGAAATAGAAATACTTCAAAATATCTATTTTTTAGAAAAGCATAACGAAAGGGTAATTCTCAAAGTCGTCATCTTAGATAATACGAATATATTGAGACAAGGCTCATACTTTAACATATAGAAAATAGGTAATTCTATTACAGTACTTTCAATAAGGAAATCTAAACATGATGATGTCCTCGAATCTAGTGAGGGCATACAAACTCTCTCTTGAATGAACACTAATCTAAGCTTCCACTTCGAGACTCCTCTCAAATGCCACCTACACCTTTAGAAATAGACAAATATATGGAATAAGTACATTAGAATGTACTAAGTATGTCATAATGCAATAAAATCGTGATAAAGGACATTTGTATAAAACATGCTCTTTTTCAGTAAAACTTCATAAAACAAGTATAAGAGATCACATTAAGTCATACTATAAGAAAATATACATATGACGACACTAATTTGGATATTTATTCTAGTTGAATGTATAATGTTGACAGCCGATTTTGACCATCCACAATATAAATTAACCATCGAACTTCTTATATTCCAAAGGATTTGAAATAATTGACTTTAATAAAAAAAAGCAAAATATTTTTCAAGTTATTTTAAATAATTTTTTGTCAGTGTTTATAATTTTAATATAATATGTGAACGTTTATGTAATTATTTCTATAATTAGTATATTTTATGAAAATTCGAAAATCATTTCAAAAAATATTTTATTTTTAATTCGGCACTTTGTTAATTAGTTTGGCTTAACTGTAGGCTATATTTTGAGCTAATTAGTTTATAATTAAGTTATTTATTCTTATATTCTTATGACTAAGAAACTCGTTAGTTAATAATATTAATTCATCTTATTTAATTTTTAGCCAAATCTGCTTATTGAATTCGATTTGGCTAGGTTTGTAGCTTCGATTGGCCAATTGCAATTTGATTTTTTTTGATTCAATTGGTTACCTTACTTTAAACTCATCAAAGACCTTAGTTTGGAGACTTTCTCCCATATTTTTGGGCAATTTTCACATATAGCAAATTAAAAGTTCATATTTGTATGTTATAGAAAATTTTTGCATAATTGCGCTCCATAGCAAACATAGAAATTGTACAATTCGCTATACATATACAGTTGAAGCAAATTGTATAAAATGAATTGTATAAAAAAAGAAAGAGAAAGACACTTGGGCAGAGAATTGTATAAAAACGAAGTGTATAAAAAGAATTTTATTATTACAAGTGTATAGAACGATTATATACAATTTGAATTTGTATAAAATGAGAAAGAGAGAAAGAAAAAAGAGACGTTACAAGGAAAATACAATTGAATCGAATTGTATAAAACGAGAAAGAGAGAAATTAGATATAATTTAAAAATTTTATAAAACGAGAAAGAGAGAAAGGAAAAAGAATCTTGGCAGGGGAGTATTTTTATTGTATAATTATAAGTGTATAGAACGAAAATATATGTACTTGCATGTGTATATATAATTTTCTCACACTTTATACAAAGAAAAACACAATTTATAAATTTCTCTTCTGTTTGTATATGCGAGAAAGGCGAGAGGGTGGCGAGTGAGATTTGGGAGAGTGGTGAGCGAGATCTGGAGAGGGGAAAGAGGGGAAAAAATATGTATTTATACAATTTTCTCTGCTTTATACAATTAGAAACAATTTTTATTCACTTGTGTTTGTATAAAAAGTGAGGAAGAGAGCCAAAGATTGGAGGAGAGTGGTGAGCGAGATACTTGGGAGAGAGGCGCCTGACAATTTTTTTGCACACGTTTGCGATGGAGCATAATTAAATCAAACCCTTGCTACTACATTTTTTTTAGGTTATTAGTTTGCTATTATATACAATTTTCCCTTTTTTTAAGTTGAACCATATCAACACAATTTTTTTAAAAACAAAATAACCAGTAACATATACAAAATACGTAAAACAACAAGCTGACCCGCCCCACTTCGTCTTCTTCATCGCAGCAAACCCATCAATTGCTACTCAATCGCGAGAAATCGTCCAACAGCAGCGAGTGTCTCTCTCTTCTCAACGTGTCTCAATCTCCACAATTCACTCATCCTTGCTAAGATTCAACGACTCTCCATCCTCTTCCATTGGAATTGGTATGATTCATGGCTATCAACCTTATCCTAAGAGTGGGAATTCGAATTTAAAATTCGAAATCCATTCAATTTCCCCGTGTAGACCAAATCTCCTTCTATATAAACCTTCTTTTACCTTCATTTGGGGGTTGGTCGGGGAAGGGGGGGGGGGACTGGCAGAAAAGGTTGAAAGAAAAAAAATTGGGCTAGTAATAGAAACAAAAATACTGAAATCTATTAGTTATATATAGTTATATATACTTAGGAAATAGGCTTCGAAGTAGGGGAAATCCATAAGTATTTTTTTGCTTAGGTCCTTTTTATCGCTTACCTTGGCTTTGCTCGTTAGAGTTTCAGAGATCATATTCTGATGGTGAAGTCGCCTCGAAGCTCGTTCCTCCCAGATTTTCTGCTCAAAATGAGGAGTTTGTTTGGACATATGCTCTTATCGTTGCATTTTATCTTTAGGCCACCGAGACCTAAATTCATCCTCCTACTTGAGTTAGCTTGTCTTTAAAAATTCAAAGAATAGGCCCCCTGTTAAAAATCAATCAACATACAGATCTTTTGGAGTTGAAAGAATTCAAGGCGAAGAAGATTCGAAGAAGTTGGGCGGAAGGAGGCCCACTTTATTTATATCTCTTATTGTATATTATTACTTTGGGCCTAACCCCTTGTTGTATTTCCTTTCCGTATTTATTATTATTGTATTGCTTAGTCTAGGACAGGTATGAACGGAAGAAAAATGGGTCAAAATCCAAAAAAGTCGAAGTAGGTTGAATACTAAAAATAGGTGGGTCCAAAAACCGGTCAAGGCAAACAGAACCCGGATTTGGGCCCTAATCTCTTTCCCCCCTCTCTTATTTCTTGTTTCTTATTTGACTTATATTTTTATAAGTTTTAATTTATGAAACTTCCAAATCCCCGCAAATGCCAACTTAAAAGTAAATCAAGTTTAAGTAGTTTGCAAAATAATTTCTTCAAGTTAGGTGTTTCCCTTAGTTAAAAGTTAGATATTAATTTTCAAACAACTCTAAGAAATATTTTTATCGAACTTTTAACTTTAGCGGACGTCTTGGGTTCTTTTAAATCTACCCAAGACGTCAATAGGAATCCCCGAACCCTTTTTAAAATTATTTTCAATTGATTTTTCTGTTAAGTCTTTTGAAAATCGAAGTTTTCTTCATTTTTCTCAAAAGTAAGGGACCACTCTCAAAAAGTTGAAAAGTCTTCAAAAACAAATATTTTTTCCTTTTCGGTAAAACATAATGGCGACTCTGCTGGGGAGTAAGAGGATTCTAACCTTAACACTAACGTTATTCGGCTATTTGTCATAAATTATTTACTTGTTTAGTTTATCTTAGTTTTGAAAATATTGTATTTCCATGGCATTCTTCCACCAAACATCAAGTAGTATGCATTAGAAAAATTAAAGTTACGTGGCTTTCCACGTCTTTTTTTAGAAATACACAAAAATTCTTTTGGAAGTATCAAACAAATAGTCAGAATGCGGTCATCCAATGTTTTTTGGTATCTCCCCGATGTTTTTGCGACTCGGGTAATCGTGAACTTGAAAACTATTATAGTTAAGCCTAAGCTAGAGCGAAACCAATACCAAAAATTAAGCATTAGCCTAAGACGGCTTTATAACAAAGGTTTATTAACTCCATTCAGCAGAATACCGCAAAAATCGTGTCTAAGGTCTTCGACCTCACAAGACATCATTTTATGTGACATTTCAATGATGTACGTGTGAAAACCTATTTGGGGTGGGTAAACCTAACTAGATTTTGTTTTGTAGATATGGATCATTTTCAAAAATTTGACATGGTCATATCAGCGCCACCCCAACTCACGATGTGGTATAATAATCTGAATAGGGATCCTCAAAGAATCCTCTACAAATACGTCGGTGCTCTGACGGATTTAATCGACATGAATGGTTGGCCGGAATTGGTTGAGGTCCTCACGGGATATTGGGATAGCCAACGAATAGTGTTCCAATTTAGAGCTGTTGAAATTACCCCGACTTTGGAGGAAATCTGATAATGCATAGAAACGGTAGGCATCGGAATAGAAAGGAAAGCAATAAAACAAGAAGACATCTTTATCCCTAATAAGCCTTCTATAGAAAATAATGTTGACTGGTTCGGGTTGGGAAAAGACTTTGCCTACTAGTGCCAAGAATCCCATGTAGCATTTAGAGATCATAATATCAGATTTGGACATGCAAGCTTCTACGCCACTTATAATTGAGAGTTCAAGATCTGCTACACAGATTAAAATGAGATTCGTCCTCTGGCATTTTCTGCAGCGTGGTTGGGAACAATGGTCTTCCCACATGGCCCATGTCTGAGTATTAATAGTTGTGTTATAACACTCGCGCATACTCTATTCAAATGGTACGAGAACCAAGGGACAACAAAGTACTAACCTATAGCTCCAGTTATCTTGTCCGATATGTATCGAGCAATGCGAAAATGCAAAGAGGGGCATCGATACTTCTAAGGATGCAACTTACTCCTTCAGTGGTGGATCCTCATCCATTTAGCAAAGGGTGCTGGGACTCAGGAGATACATACTCTTGACAACAAGAACACCCTTAAAGATTTGAATGACATGCTGTATTGGACGAATATGGACAATCGGAGAACAAGGGGTAGATGGGCTCAGATTTTCTCCGAATTGAGAGAAGAAGATCTCCGTTGGATTTGACCGTTTAATCCCCAAAGAAGACATTGTGGAAATTCGTAGACAGGTTATGCTTCCTCTACCAGGTATTCATGGAATTCGCCCTTATGCATCCTTTTAAGTCTTGCAACAATTCGGGAGGAGACAAACAATATCCAAAGAGGCGTACTATGGCGCGTATGAATACCATATTGGAGACGATAGAGTGCATGACGCCTCTGAAATATTCAGAGAATGGAAAAGTGTCAATCGTGCGGATAAAGACAACATCTCCACTGACTGATTGAATGATGAATATGACAAGGGATACTAAGAATGGTTGAAGAAGGACATACAAAGCATCTTCTCCCAAGCCCCGCGTAGCTTTCGCAGCGTAACGGACAGAGAAGCCAAAGAAGTTGTCGAGCTACAAAAGGTAAAGAAAGAGGCCTAAGAGGTGTATGCTAAGTCTATCAAAAACCAAGATACTCTTGAGAAGGCGACTCAAAAGGTTGAAAGACTAAGGCGTTGTTATGATGATTTCGATACCTAAGTCAAGGAGAAAATTGAGAGGATGCGATACAAAAGGTTGGAAGAGAAAGGAAGCCTGGGTGAAGGATTCTTGCTGATGTTAAGATATATGTTTCAGCAATACAAGACTCAGGGGGACAGCGACAGAGTTGGACAATATGGAGCGACATAGTGGATTTCGCTCCTGCGCGGGTTTTCCTTATGTATTTGTCATTTTAACCCATGTGTGGGCCTGTCTTTATTGCACTTTCATATGGCCCCTGTTTGAGTCTGTCTTTATTATTTTCTCCTTTATTTTACCCTTTGAGAACATTATTATTCATTAGTGAAGTTTATTTGGGGGAAATTGTTTATTTGGTTCAAATTCACACGTACATCATTCAAATGCGCTAGGCCTACCCTTTGCACAAAAGGTTCCTTCTGTATGTGTTAGGACGCGATATATGTGTGTTTAACTTCTTATGTGTTATGTTGCTATTAATGAGGATATCATCAACCCACTACAATCCAGAAATTTTCAAAAGAATATACAGAAGTCACTATTAAAAAATGTCTGACAAAAATTTCCAGGTATTAAATTTCTAACTCAAAAGACACCTCCTCTACCACAAATCCTAAAGCACTATTCTACCGTATCAGGAAAGGCAAAAATTACTACTATGGACAAGGGTAAGAACATCGAGATGGAACTCACTGGAAAAGAACTCCAAAGAAAGATCGAACAAATCACTCGGGAAATTCAAGAGGCTAAGGAGCAAGGACTCAGAATTGACATGGCCACCTCACTCTACAAAGCTGCAACCGTGATGCTTGATGAGGATCTTGCATCACATGTGAAAAGAAAGAAAAATGTTGAGAGGGAGACAGAGGATTTGCGAGAGAAGTTGAACATGCTTCAGTTGAAAGTGCAAGAAAGAGAAGCGAGAGTGTCGAGGATAGAATCGGAGATCACCACTCTGTTAGCTTAAGGCATGTTACTTGATGAGGAGCTGACAGTGGAAATGGAAGAATTCACCTCCATGAGAGAAAAGATGGCCAAACTAAGGAAGAAGAACAAAGCCTTTCATAGCAACATGATTGATAAACTTCACAAAATGCATAAAAAAAACCCCGTCTACGAGTAAGGAGCATATAGTGGTCCCGATAACGCTCACCCTGGAGTGAATGGGGAAGATGACGACGAGGAAATTGTATACAAACCTCCATTCCTAGGACGTCTGAAAGGAAGAGACTAATGCTGCAACAAGAAGGGAAATGACTAACGTGTCGTCACCATATTATCTTTTAAAAATTCTATTGTTACCTTTCAGCTTCCTTGTAATCATAATGAACGAATGAATGAAAATGTTTTATCTTGTACTCGAACTATGCTAGGCCTGAATTCTTCTTGTGAGATACGTAGGTAGCCTTCCCAGGCCTAACCTCTATCTTTAAAAAAAAATTCATTCTCCCTTTCGTGTTATGTGAAGATACGAAGGCCTGATAACCGATAGTCCAAAAGAAACTTTAATAAGACCTTAGCTCAATAGGATTTAGTATTTCTGAGATAGTTTCAAAACAAAAACAAGCAAACTTCTGCTTGTTAAAAATGTGTTTCCATCTTTACTCGTGAGTTGAAGATATCCTCAAACAAAGAAACTTGTGTGTTTATCTGCTCTCTGTGTGATATTATGCGTTATGTATTCTGAATTTGCACTAACAACTTTGCCTTTGAGTTGTTTTCTCTCTGAGGTACTTCGAAACTGATCTGTGTCGATTGGAAGCTGGCAGATTATCCCTATTTCACCTGATTGAAAGGTCCCACAAATTCATTCCCTAGACAAAGCTCAGACAAAGGAAAGATAGTTATGGGGGATAATAACGAAGAAGTACGTCTTAATGATGTTGTGGTGTATCAACCACCATAGCGAACAAGAATGAGTTGATTCTGCAGATTATGTAGTAGATTGCACAGATAAGGGTAAAAAGAAGACAGGATCTGCCTCCGCCAGGTTTTCCTGCTAACGCTGCTAATGATAGACCTCCAATCTACTTCCCTTCCTCAAATATGGATCCAACCCAGAACCAGTTATTTACACCTACTTAGAATCCGTCGGTTATAGATCTGACTACCCAAAATCACCAATATGATTCCGCATCCTATTAAACTCCACCTCCTCCTCAAAACAACTATCCCTAAATACCACCCCATACTCAAAATACCCCTATTAAACTGCTCCACCACCGAAAAATCAAAACAAAAATCAAAATACTTTTAATCCACAAACATCCCACCACAAATTAAATAAGAATACCAATCCGCAGACTTACCCACAGATTTATCAAACCGCTAAAAATGCCAAGAGTCCCTCTGTAGCTCCACCCTTACCCAAAAGAACCACTTTTAAAATTCTCGTCCCTGCCGAGCACGATGTGCACTGTTCTGAGCTGGACCATTATAAAGAACAGAAAAATGAGTGGAGGGGCAAAGGAAGAGGTAAAGGTCGACATAAAAGAAGAGATCAAAAAATCCATGAAAGAGCTCTAATGCGTCCCTGATATCGCCGGGCTTAGTTATGAAAATTTATGTATTTATCCAAAGTTGGACCTTCTAGAAGGGTTCAAGATCTTGAAATTTGATACTTTCGGGGGAGTGGGGAACCCTATGGCTCACTTCAGAGCCTATTGCGACTAGATCGTTGGAGTTGGTAAGGATGAAGCTCTATTGATGCGCCTCTTCAACTGAAGCCTGTGCAGAAAAGCTCTTGAATGGTTCACCTAGCATGAAACACCGACAATGGCCCAACTGGAATGCATTGGCCAACGATTTTATCGATCGATTTGCTTACAACGTAGAAATTGTTCCAGATGGATACTTGTTGGAAAAGATGAAGGAAAAATCAATCGAGATCTATAGGGAGTTTGCTTATAGGTGGAGAAATGAAGCAGCAAGTGTGAGACTGCCCATGTCTGAAAAAGAAATTATAGAAGTGTTCGTGCGGGTGCAAAAGCCCGAGTATTATGATCGAATCCTATTGCTCGTAGGAGCAAAATTTGTCGAGATAGGCAATGTTGGTGAGACTATAAAAGACGGGTTGAAAAAAGGAAAGATAGCCCGTGTTGCTGCATCGCCTGAATCATCAGGAATATTGAAGAAGAAAAGAGAAGAAATTACCTCTATTCATATGGGGGAAGGAAAACCCCCAGAAGCTCGTCATATTCCCAAGGCCGCTCTCAACCTTCCCAAAATTCATACAAAGATTACTACACGCAAGCTAGTCATCCCAATAATCTTCCAATTTATCAGACTGCTACCTCCACTTATCCAAACGTCCAAGATCCACTATACCAAAGTCCACCCCCAAATTACTGAAATCCATCTCCCATTTACCCAAATCATCCACAACCCTATCAAATTCCATCTCCCTACTAGAGTGTTGATACCAGCTCTGCTAACGTGCAGTCGAGCTACCGAGCACCCTCTCCAGCGTATCAAGTCCAAGATCCACCATATAAAAATCCCTACCAGAACTACCAAGCTCCAACACCAAACCACCAGACAAACTCATATCCCATAAATCAAGCTCCCCGTCCGAACAATAGAGGTTATCAACAGATGCCTCCCCCACAAGGAAGTTATGATCCTCCTCGACCTCGGTTCGAGAAGAAACCTTTGAAAAATTTCACTGCGCTCGCAGAAAGCCGAACAAAGCTGTACGAGCGGCTGACTGCAGACGGATTCATCCACCGAATAGGTCCTAAACTTATGGATATCAATTTAAAATTCTATAGGCCAGATCAAAGATGTGCTTATAATTCCAACAGTGTTGGGCACGATACTAAGGACTGTATCAACCTCAAGCACAAGATTAAGGATTTAATTGACCAAGAGGTGGTGACTCTCCAACCAACTGCACCTAATGTCAATACCAATCCTTTGTCGAATCATGGAGGCGGCAATGTCAATATGATAGAAACAGACGATGATTGGTGTGGGACGAAAGTGATAACTCCAATCGATCATGACGAGTTGGAAAAGGTTGTAGCTTCCTTAAGCGTCAAAGAGAAGAAAGAGTTTGTTATTTTGACACTCGCAAAGGTTGTTTCCTTGGTGTTATCAAAAACTCTGATCAAGATAAAATTGGTTATTGAAACTTTCTTTGCATAAGGTGTGACCCGGTCCGGAAGATGTTATACTCCTGAGGAGCTTGCTCTCGGAGTTCAAAGAAAGGATCAAGCCAAAAGGCCAATAAGCGAGGGTCAGGCAAAGGAACTCTGGAGAAGAATACAGCCTAAAGATTATTCTATTGTCAAGCATTTGGAGAAGACTCTAGGCCTGCTGATGAGTTCTCAATCACACATGCAAGATTTGATGAAAGCTTTCGATGATACATATGTACCCGGGGGCACAAGAAGCGATAACGTGGCCTCCATGATTCACCGGGTTATTCAAGGCCATCGAATCTGCTTTTGTGACGATTAGTTGCCTTTTGAGGGGAGGTCCTACAATAAGGCACTGCATATCACTGTCGTTTATCACGGAAAGGTTGTCAATGATGTCTTAGTAGATGATGGATCTGGTCTGAATATTTGTCCGTTGTAAACACTATGGTAGTTAAGGTTTAACCTTGGGAAGCTGGAACAAAATGAGGTCAATGTAAGAGCCCTTGATGGGGTTCAGAGGGATACGTTGGGAGCAGTGAATCTGATCATCCAAATTTGTCCGGCAGAATTCAGTGCACAGTTTCAACTCTTGGACATCGATACCAGCTATAACCTTATTCTAGGAAGGCCTTTCTCCATATGGCTGGAGTTGTCCCTTCTACTTTGCATCAGATGATGAAACTTGTATGGAAAAACTAAGAGCTGGTTATTCATGGAGAAGGGATTCACTTTGGCAGACATGCGTTAATCATTGATGAGGTATCGCGAGGTACAGATTTCTACACGGTGGAGCTGGTAAATGTCAACAGTGAAGACTTGGTCCCATAGACTCTCATGCCTACCGTCTACAAGATTATAGCTACTGTGATGTTGCAAAGTGGATTTGAGCCCGGTTTCGGATTGGGAAGGAATTCCCAAGGAATTGTTGAGCCCATTTACTTTCCTGTTCCTGTCAAAGGGGAAAGGTATGGATTGTGGTACATAACCACATATGATGATCAGAAGACAAAGAAGAAAAATGATCAAGCATTGGCTAGGCCGATCCCACATCTGTATCAATCATTCCCAGTCAGGGAGTATGCTGAGCATGAAGAACTTGGGAAACGAATCAGTGGCCTTTTTAAAAAAATTGATGCTATCATTGAAGAAGAGGTTGAGCTGACAGGATTCCGTGATGCTGAGCTAGGAGAGATGCTGCAGAACTGGACCTCCACGCCTATCCTGATCCCCCGAACTCCTTGGTAGAAGGGCACCATTTTATGCATATTTAAATCGGTGGTAGTTCGGAACATGCCCGAGACCCACCATTTTGCATTTTTCTTAAATTTTTGAATTTTCAAATTTCCATCGGGTTGTTCAAAGAAGGCAACATGGCCCTATGCCATGGCCAAAGTTTGCATTTTTTCCCAATTTGAACAAAATCCACTTTTGTTTATAAATTTTTTATTATTTAATAATTTGTTATACTTTGATTGTCTAACTATATTTGTTTATTGTTTTTGTAAAGAAAGTTTTAAACCTATCAAAGTCATGTCAATCACGAGCTAAAATAACAAAATGAGGTGTGTGATGACGACGTTGATGATTACGAAGAAGAAAGTGAGGAACAAAAGCATGTCGTCAAAGAATTTCGGCAGTTTAAAAAAATGCATAAGCCGAATCTAGAGGAAACAGAAATGGTAAATCTGGGAGGCCCTGAGTGCGTTAAAGAAGTTAAGATCAGCATCCACTTAAATGGGACTCAAATAAAAGGCCGAATTCTTTCGCTTGCTGAATATATTGATGTGTTCGTCTTGGATGCCGGTGAGATGCAAGGGTTGAGTATAGATGTTGTATCCCATAAGCTGCTGATTAATCCGGGGTTTGATCTGGTAATGAAAAAGGCTCAAAATTTCAAGAGTGAACAAGATAAAAGAAGAGATCACCAAACAGATCGAATCTCGATTGGTGGAAGTGACACAATAATTAACTTAGTTAGCCAATGATGTTCCGGTTGCCAAGAAAGATGGGAGAATCAGGATTTGCGTCGACTATAGATATCTCAACAAAGCTAGCCCGAAGGATAATTTTCTGTTTCCGAATATTCATATTTTTATTGATAACTGTGCTAAGCATGAAATGCAGTCATTTGTGGATTGTTACGCAGGTTATGAACATATTCTGATGGACGAAGAAGAGGCAGAAAAAACACTTTTATTACACCTTGGGATGTATATCATTATAGAGTGATGTCATTTGGCCTCAAGAATTCTAATGCTACCTATATTAGGTCTATGATGACCATATTTCATGACATGATTCATAAGGAGATTTAGGTGTATATGGATGACATCATAATCAAGTCTCGCAAGAGTTCGGACCACTTGACACATCTAAGGAAGTTCTTTGATAGTTTGCGTCATTAGAACTTGATGTTGAATCCTGCCAAATGCACATTTGCAGTTCAACCCGGAAAATTGTTGGGATTTATAGTCAGTAGAAGGGGTATTGAGCTTGATAATTCTAAGATTAAAGCAATTCAAGAGTTACATCTGCCAAAGACGAGGAAAGGGGTGATGAGTTTCTTAGAGAGGTTAAACTACATATGTTTCATTCATAGATCAATCAACCATGGTGTGTGAGCTTATATTCAAGTTAATGAAGAAAGACCCATTGACAAAGTTGACTGAAGAGTGTCAGACTGCTTTTGATGCTATTAAGAACTATTTATCAAATCCACCTATATTTGTTCCTCCGCGAGAAGGGAGTCTTTTGTTGTTGTATTTGTCTGTCTCAGATAGTGCATTCGGATGCATACTTGGTCAACACGACGAGACTAGAAAGAAGGAAAGGGATATCTATCATATAAGCATGAAGTTTACTCCATACGAGTCTCGTTACACTCTGTTGGAGAGAATGTGTTGTGCTTTGACGTGGCTTGCCTTGAAGCGGAGACATTATTTGTTTTCTTATACTACATACCTCATTTTAAGAATGGACCCATTGAATTATATTTTCCCGAAGGCTTTGCCGACCGTAAAATTAGCAAAGTGGAAAATGATGTTCAGTGAGTTTAATATTGTGTATGTGACTCAAAAGGCGATAACAGCACATGCTTTGGCTGATAATCTTGCAAAACATCTCATTCATAAAGAGTACCACTTAAAGACTTATTTTCACGATGAAGAATTGCCATTTGTGGGTGAAGATATTTCTGAAATGTTTCCAGGTTGGAGAGTATTCTTTGATGGAGCGGTGAATCATCAAGGGAAAGGCATCAGAGCGGTCTTAGTGTCACAATCTGGTGACAGTATCTCATGGCAGCTAAGCTCCAATTTAGTTGCACGAACAACATGGCTAAGTATGAAGATTGTGTTCTTGGTTTGAAAATGGTCATTGACATGAATGTTCACGAGTTGCTTGTTATTGGAGATTCAGACTTGTTGATTCATTAAGTTCAAGGTGAATGGGCTGTGAAGAATCCGAAAATTATACCTTACATGCAGTATGTACAATAGTTGTGCAAAAGGTTCCCTAAGATCGAGTTCAGACATACTCCCAGAATACAGAATGAGTTGGTTGATGCCCTTGCCACCATGGTTTTATGATAAAACATTCAGATACTGATTATATCGACCCTCTGTATATATAGTTGAAAGAACATCTGGTCTATTGCTTACATATTAAAGCAGAAACGGACGGTTTGCCATAGTATTTTGATATAAAGAAGTATTTGGAGGCCGGGATTTATCCGGAATATGGCACGTCCAACCAGAAGAAGTTGATATGCCGTATGTCTCTCAATTTCTTTCTAAGTGGAGAAATCTCGTACAGGAGGGCCCCGTATTTAGGTCTCCTCAGATGCGTCGATGTTGTCGAAGCCGCAAAGAGAGTATGCGGCACCCATATGAATGGACTCACTTTGGCAAGGAAGATCTTACGAGCCACGTTTGGATGACTATGGAGAACGACTGTTGCAATTTTGTGCAAAAATGTCATAAATGTCAAGTGCACGGTGATTTTATCCGAGTGCCACCTCACGAACTTAATTCTATGAGTACACCTTTGCCGTTTGTAGCTTGGGTCATGGACTCACCACTGCGATAGATCCAGCCGTTTTTAGTGGACACAAATTTTTTTGGTCGCCATTGACTATTTTACCAAGTGGGTGGAAGCAGCTTCTTACAAGTTAGTAACCAAGAAAGTTGTCGCTGATTTTGTTCGCAACAATCTGATATGAAGATTTGGAGTGCCAAAATCCATCATTACCGACAATGGTGCAAATCTCAATAGTCACTTGATGAGTGATATATGTGAGCAATTTAAGATTAATCACCAAAACATAACAGCTTATCGTCCTCAAATGAATGGAGTTGTAGAGGCCGCCAATACGAATATCAAGAAGATTCTGAAAAAAATGATTGACAATCACCAAGGTTGGCACGAGATGTTGTCATATGCTCAATTGGGTCATCGGACGATTGTTAGAACTTCGACTGGGCTACCCCATACTTGCTAGTATATGGGACACAAGCAGTCATACTTGCTGAAGTCGAAATACCATCTTTGAGAATCATCCGAGAAGCTGAGTTAAGTAATGTTGAATGGGTCAGAAAGCTGGTTGATCAACTAACTTTGATTGAAAAGAACAAAATGATTTCTGTTTTATATGATCAGTTGTATCGACAGAAAATGATTCGTGCTTTTCATAAGAGAGTAAGAGCCAAAATTTCTGAAGTTAATCAGTTGGTCCTTAAGAGCAGTTTCCCTCAATAAGACGAATAGAAAGGAAAATTTGTGCCAATTTAACAAGGTCCTTACATGGTTCACAAATTATTATCTTGAGGTTCTTTGGTCCTATCAGAGATGGATGGCACTGCATGGCTTAACCTATCAACTCAGACGCTGTCAAGAGATACGACATATGAAGCTTCGGTTTGCATTTCTGTTATTTACTTGTAATCATTATGTTTTATTGTATTTGTTTTGCTTAAATTTTATCCCTTTACAATGAACTACGTCTGACCTGAATTCTCAAGAATAAGATACGTAGGCGGCCTATGTCGGCCTCGGTCACCCGATTTATCCCTTTTAAATATTTCTTTATATTTGGACTACGTTGAACCTGAATTTTCAAGAATGAGATATGTAGGCGGCCTATGTCGGCCTCGCTTGGTATATTTGTAAATTTTCTTATTTTTTTATCCCTGACGGGAACTACGTTTGACCTAATTCCTATCCCAACGGGACACGTAGGCACCACAAGGGTTCGGCCATATCTCCCATAAGATTTCTATTCTTCTTGACCATAGAAATTGGGACAGAATTTTTGAGAGGGACTCAAAAATTCTCGAGAAGAAGACTCTTTCTCAACAAGTCAAAACTGAAGATATTTTGAGATTTGCAACTGGGACAGAATTTTTGAGAAGATTTCAAAAATTCCGCGATCTACTCAGCTACATTGGAAAGATAAGCAAGCCAGTTAACTGAGACAGAAATTTTGAGGATGGCCTCAAAATTTCAGCATAGGTTTATCTACAAGTCCGGAGTGACTTTGAAAACTCCCCAGCGAATAATCAGATAAACCTCTATGCTTCAGACTCAATGAAGTTTATTAAACCTGATATGACATGACTTGGCAGTGACCATTTTCAGATACTATTTATCAAAACTTTATTTCTCTTAAATTTTCCCTTTTACGTTTCATTTATTTTGGCACAAAATATTCTATCTTATCTATCAAGAGTCGGGAGATCGGAAAATAAACTAGAGATAGTAGGACAAGGAGCAGACAACTGAAGTTATCAACACAGATCAGTTTGCTTTTAAAACTAACAATTTTTTTGTGGACGCATGTTTATAGGATTGCTCTGAAATCAGCAAACTCTTTCGATGGATGAATATGGAGAAGTCAAAGGAGGAGATAACTATCCCAAAATCAATAGTTTTCATGGAAGAAGGAATCATTTTATATCGCTTATGTCGGAGACTTGGAAATATTAATTGTTTATTTCAATCAATTTCAAACAAAATGAAATTTATAAAGAACGTCCAGCTATATTCGAAAGGACGTCATTTGCATCACAATGTCGGATATGAGATTATGCATTACCCAGAGGGGTCAGTTACTTATTATCGATAAAGATGATATACTATCTGGAAGTCGTTTTACGTTTATCATCATTTGAGATGATCGATTATCCACAAAGCACCCAGAAGATCACTATGTTGCTCGATTGAAACACTATTTTCATTTAGTACCAAGGATGATATCAAGAGATAATATATGTGCATAGCAGGAAGATATTCATGACCTGCATAAGATCATTCGCCGCGAGTCAATATCCACGTATCGCGGAAGATTATGCATCGCGAGTCAATATCCATATATCACGGAAGATCATGCATCGCGAGTCAATATCCATGCATCGCGGAAGATCATGCATCACGAGTCAATATTCATGCATCGCGGAAGATCATTCATCGTGAGTTAATATCCAAGCATAGTGAGAAGATTTCATACCTCGCACAAATTTTTGCGTCGCAAGAAGATTTCATACCTTGCAGAAATACATGCATCTCGAAAAGATTTCATACCTCGCAAAAATTTATGCATCACGAGAAGATCTCATGCCTTATTTAAAGTTATTCATCATGAAAAGATTTCATACCTCACAGAAATTTAAGCATCGCGGGAAGATATTCATGCCCCGAAAGAAGTCATGCACTACCAAAAAAGGAAATTGTGCATCCTAAGAGAAATATATATCCATCGACATCAACTGCAGTCTTTATTTTGATAAAAGTAAACATCAAGAAAAGCATCGAAGACGACGTCAAAAGAAATACTAGCAAACCGCTTCATCTTTCCTTTATGTTGACGTTAAATGAAGAATACATTGAAGATTATATTGCAAACACAAGACATAAGCTTTATTTGCTTTGTGTCAAAACAATCGAGTTGATGTCAAATGTCAAGGAGAAAAATTAAGTGTCGACATGGTAAAAGGCAATGTCTCCATCTTGATTGCTTTTTTATGATGACGAGTTTTATCTCAATCTTTGTCGAGAGCATCCGAAAGGATGAATTCTCTGAAACATATCACAGGTGAGGACGCCATCAAAAAGGATGCAACACAACGTGGAACTTTTTCTTAGCAGCGAACTGGGACATAGTCCAAAGAGGAGTGTAAAACTCTTAGGACGCGATCAGAGGAGCGATTTCCACCACAATCGAACCACACTTCTATCAGAAGGCATGTGGGTTTTTCTTTAGGTTTATCAGTTTCGATTTCGCATCTGTAATTTTGTTATCTGCCAGAAGCAAGTTTCCAATCTGAGTGACATGTACAAATATCTTTGGAAATTATATCCGTGTGTAAATTCTTATCTATAGATGTGAAGAGTTCCACCTTCATGGCTAAGAGTTTACAAGCCTCTTTTTCATACTTGACTTTATTTGTCACTTATATAGAACCAATAGTTATCTGGCATAACAGACTTCCTTTTCCACTGACTAAGTCGAACTACAAGTATCTTGATTCCTTCTATTTAAGGATATGTAGGCACACTAAATATTGAAAACTCGGTTATTTTCCAACATTCGATGTTAAATATTAATCCCAAGCATTTCGATCCACTCATAATCCTATGTCGAGATGACTTTTGATTTCTTTCATAATCGTGCATTAAATCTAGCGTATCGAACTACAAGTGGCCTGAAATCTCATATATCCTAAGATATGTAGGAAACCCATTTTCGGGGTTCAGCCATAATTCATAAAGTCCATACCAATATTCTTTCTTTTTTTAAAGATGAAGATGTGGTCGATCAAAATTGAATGTGTCGATTTCATTTGCCTCAGATTTCTATCATCAATCCAAGTCAAAATTAGTATATTTTATGAATATTCAAAAATCTTTTTAAAAAATATATTATTTTTAATTCGGTACTTTGTTAAATAGTTTGTCTTAATTGTAGGCTATATCTTGAGATAATTAGTTTATAATTAAGTTCTTTATTTTTATATTCTTAAGGTTAAGAAACTCGTTAATTAATTATATTAATTAGTCTTGTTTAATTTTTAGCCAAATCTGCAAATTGAATTCGATTTGGCTAAGTTTGCAGATTCGATTGGCCAATTGCAATTTGATTTTGTTTAATTCAATGGTTATCTTACCTTAAACTCATCAAATGTAATGACACGGAAGGTCATTTTTTTTTAAAAAAATTGATTATTCTTTTAACTTGAGTTAATTAATTAATGAGTAATTGTAGATAATTGACTTAATTGATAATTAATGGGCTAAAGTCATAATTTATTTAACACCTTATAATATTTGATCCATATTTATCAAAAATAAGTTACTAGGGTTTGTCACATATAATACATAATGCAGATTTGTCCGCAACAATCACTCTGAAAATTATCCACAATAATGGAACGGCTCATGTAGATAAGAAGCTAATAAAATTCACCAAATAAACTGGCCAACTGAGTTAGTAACGAAGCCTATGAAAATAGCTATTCATAGGTAAAGCCTTGAAAAATTGTACGGTATTTTGACACCAAAGTCACAAGCAAACTTACTCTAATAGCAGTTGAATTGTTGTGAAAGAAGGATCATTGAAGTGAAGGATGAATTTTGTATACAGATGTTTTGTGGGCGTGTATTTGGGATGTCATGAAAAAGTTATTCGGTGGCACAGAAACTAAAACGTTGGAAATTACACATTGAATAGTACAAATAAATGTCAAAGAGAGGAACCACATTCCCTTTCTGTTCTGAGTTCCCCACATAAACCAAAGCACAAAGAATCAAAGCTTTAGTATGGTACTATAGTTTAGGAATTCTTGGTGGACTTGTGATAATATTAATGTAATACTGTGGCTTTTGAACAGTGAAGACAAATAGGTCTACAAGAAGAGATTTTTCAGAGGGGACTATGGCAGGCACACCCTCTACGATCCTTTCTCTTCAGATTGTTCATCTGAGAGGAATGTTGTATAGAGCTATGTACAAATGTTGGATAACAGGTACAAAGAGGGCACAAAAAGGAATAATACAGTCACTATCTCGGAGTTCCTCTATGCTGACTCAATTTTTTGTTGGAACGAAGGATAGAAGACTAAGATGTCTGTGAGTCACGAGGTATACTTTTGGTTTTGTGGCAGTTTCTGGCTTCCAAAACCAAATATATATGTCTAACTTAGACCCATTAACTCTCCCAAATCTATAAAATCTTATTGTGATTATTTATTTTAATATATTTCGTTGAGTTGAAAGTTCAACGAATATGGAAGGCTCAAGTTCCAGAGTAAATTCTTATTTGATTCAGGCAAGTGAATTTCTAAACTCTTTTTAAGTGTATGGAATGAGTGTATTTCCTTGTGGTATATATTTGGGAGTAATGGGACATAGTGATGTGTTGACTTCCACATTGATTAATTCTAATGATGAAAACAAAGAGTAATAAAAGGCAATGTCAATAATGGGTTGTGTGTGATGGGTTGATAATATAAAATGATTTGAAAGGCTTGTTGAATCATTGTTGATGTTGTAAATTGTGCAATGTTATGAAAATGGTGATATACTCTTTATTTTTGTGAACATGTCATTTGCATTATTTTGACACATGGTTGTGAAAAGTGTTATGTGCATTGAGAAAGAATGAGAACTTAAAGAGGATGTACCATTTCGAGGGACGTATCGCGCACGGCGATAAATACTATATTTCGAGGGAAGTATTGCGCGCCGTGATGGTTACTATTATCGAGGGTCGTGTCGTGCGCCGCGATAGATGCATGTATAGATATGTCCCCCATGGGTCCTGGACTTAGAGACAACGGGTGTGTATCACTAGGTCAGACATGCATCATTATACTTGACATTGCATTCCATTACATTGCACATATTTATCATTAGTGATCTTGATATTGTGTTTTGCTGATCTAGTGACTGTCTTTTGGCGGAACTTGTGATTGATCAATATTTAGCTTGTTATTGCGGATATAAAATTTGTTGAAGTATTGTTGTTAAGGATATGTAATTTGTTGAAGTGTTGTTGTTGAGGATATATAATTTGTCTGAGTGTTGTTGTTGAGCTACGTGGTATGTAAACTGTGAGTTGTTAGGTTGGGTTGAATTTAATGTAGGTTGTAGTTGTGGAGGTTTGGTTGAGGGTGGTAGGAGTACCCGTATTTCATCCTCTTAGCTTGTGTTTAGAGTTTTACTTGCTGAGTACCGTGTGGTTTGGTACTCACCCCTTGCTTCTACAAATTTTTTTGTAAGTTATGAGCCTGGATTTTTTTTATACTTGTCATTCTTCCGAGGCTTCTTGGAGATTTGTGAGGTAGCTGTTTCCATTTCAGCAGACTTTCTTCTCCTTAATTATGATCTTGTTCTATTCTAGAAACAAGCTCATTTGAGACTTGAATTTTCCTTTTCAATCAATTGTAATACTTTAGAGGCTTGTACACGTGACTACCAGGTTTTGGGGTTTTATATTAAGTTACTTATATTTTATTTCCGCACTTTTTTGTAATAGTTGAGTTTTTGGCTGACTTGTCTTGGTGGGATAAGATGAGTTTAATCACGTCCATTTTTGGGTCGTGACTAGAACTTAGTTTTGGGCCTTTCTCCCATTTTTTTCCAGTTAAACCAGACCAGCCCAAGCTCTTTTTTTTTAACAAAATATCAGGCAACATATACCAAATATATACAACACCAAGCTGACCCGCCCCACTTCGTCTTCTTAATTGCAGCAAACCCAGAAACTCGGACTCAATCGCAAGTAATCATCCAGCAGCAGCGAGTGTCTCTCTTCTCTCGACGTGTCTCAATCTCCGCAATTGACTCATCCTTTGCGAGGATCCAATGACTCTCCTTCCTCTTCCAACAGATTCATGGCTGTCAACCTTATCCTAAGAGTGGGAATTCGAATTTCAAATTTGTAATCCATTCCATTCCCCCCCCCCCCAAGATGTGTAGACCATATCTCCTTCTATGTAAACCTTCTTTTACCTTCATTAGGGGGTTGGTCGGAGGAGCTTGCAGAAAAGGTTGTAAGAAAAGTGGGCCAGTAACAGAAACAATAATACAGAAATTTATCAGTTATATATGCTATATATACTTAGGAAATAGTCTTCGAAGTAGGGGGAATCCATAGTATTATTTTGCTTAGTTTTTTGTTATCTCTTGCCTCTGCTCTGCTCGTTAGAGTTTCTCGGATCATATTTTGACCGTGAAGTTGCCTCGAAGCTCGTTTCTCCCAGATTTGCTGCCCACAAAAAGGAGTTTGTTTGCACATAGGCTCTTATCCTTGCATTTTATCATTGGGCTACCGATACCTAAATTTATCCTCTTTCTCGAGTTAGCTTGTCTTTTAAAAGTCGAAGAATGAGCCCCTTTAAAAAAGTCAATCAACATACAAATCTTGGAGTCGAAAGAATTCGAGGCGGAGAAGATTCGAAGAAGTTTGGCCGAAGGAGGCCCACTTTATTTATCTCTTTTTGTATTTTGTTATTTTGGGCCTAAGCCCTTGTTGTATTTCCTTTTAGTATTTATTATTATTGTATTGCTTAGTCTAGGACAGGTTTGAAAGGAAGAAAAATGGGTCAAAAACCCAAAAAAGTCGAAATGGGTCGAAAATCCAAAACAGGTGGGTCCAAAAACCGCTCAAGGCAGACGGAACCTGGATTTGGGCTCTAATCTCTTTCCCCTCTCTCTTATTTCTTGTTTCTTATTTTTCTTTATTTGGTAATTAGTTTTAAGTTAAGAAACTTCCAAATCCCCGCAAATGCCGTTTTGATTTAACAACTAACAAGTAAATCATGTTTAAGAAGTTTTCAAAATAATTTCTTCAAGTTAGCTATTTCACTTAGTTAAAAGTTAGATATTAATTTTCAAACAACTCTAAGAAATATTTTTATCGCACTTTTACCTTTAGTCAAATAAATTAGTTGTCGGATAACTGTAAGTTAGCGGATGTCTTGGGTGCTTTTAAATATTTCTAAGACGTCAATAGGAATCCCCGATCCCATTTTGAAATTATTTTCAATTGATTTTTTTGTTAAGTCCTTTGAATATAGAATATTTCTTAATTTTTCTCAAAATTAAGTGGCGACTCTCAAAAAGTCAAAAAACTCTTCAAAAAAATTATTTTTCCCTTTTCGGTAAAACATATAATACAAGCAATCCTGGTCGAGCAAAAATTATTCCAGAATTTGTTGAAGGTATCACTAGTTTTATAAATCATGCAAATACATTTGATGATTCTTAACTTCAAGATTGATTAGGTATCCGCTGTTAATTGTGAAAATGTGAGATAATATACAATAGATAATGTTGCTATACATCTAGTGATGAATAGATTCACACGGATAATTAGAGTTTGTTATTGCGAGGTCGGTGTTTGTAAGCTAAATATCTCTTCTATCATATAATATATTTCACTTCAACAAACTTAGGAAAAATGTGAAAGTTTTAGTTTGATAATCATATGAACAATTTATTGTATGAACTTAAAACCAATAATTGCAGGCAAGTATTGTACTCCGGATATGTAGTTCATTGTTCACATGCTTGGTCATTTTCATGAGGTGTCTTGAATTAAGAAATGACCAAATTCTAGAACGTGTATTCATACATGTTTCCAGGTGAAATGTTTGAGAGTAGCAAAATCAATAGAAGTAGTAGAATCGATTCCTCCATCAATATTAACATGAATTAAATTATGTTGTTCTAATACCTTCTCTAAAATATTTTTATGTGAACCGCTTCTTTTCTTTGCAAATTCGAGAAATTTTTAGATGAGCTATTTGTGATCTTCTTGCTTATTACTTGAATATGTGAATTTACAATGGTGACTTGCTTCGTCAGAGTTATTCCATGAATATAATTGTTAAGCTTTTGTTGAAGCAATCAATGTTAAGTTTTATATTTCGTTTTGGAATCAATATTATTCAATTTTTTGTTGAAACAATCCAGAAAAAATTTATCATTTATTTTACATGTAATTTGAACATGCACTATCAAAGAGCAGACAAGTATCGATTGAGCTACGTTAGTTGATTTAACACCTAATACCTTTTTTAATTTTCCTTGTAGGAAAATTGACACACATGTGATTTACTGAAATATTAAATTTTGTATTCGTATAGTATCTAAATAATTAATTTAATATTTTTTTAAGGATAACATGATCAAGAGGACTGAAACTACTGTAGTTGCTATAAATAAAACTAAGTAGGTATGTTTTAGAAAAACTACAAGATTTTTCTTTTCCTTCAAAAGGAGTAAAATCATGTATATAATTGCTGATTTACCAACAATTCTTTAATATGTTTGTTTTTAGAAAAGTTTCATTCGTCATTTTTGATATCCTAATTTTTTCTAGTTAATGGGGATCTAATTTATATTATAATATAGTTATATGTTTTCTTATATGAATTTCTTGTGCAGAACTTTTAAGGAAAGTGAGGGCAAGTATCGGCTTCAACATGCTCGACTTTTTGATTGATGATTCCATAAAGATTTATTTCAAATTTACTAGAGATTCAATTAGGATTTAATTAGTTGGTTTTATGTTGACATTATTACATTTTAGTTAGATCTCAATGTACTTGAGATAGAAAAGATAATTTGTTTTGACGTTGTTTACTTTTACAGAAAACTTATTATATTGCTATGTTATTCTTTGATTCTAATATCAAAAATTATTTACTTTATATAATATTTCTTGATTATCATGAAGAAGATAGTTTTGAAAGCACAAATTTTTTGTATGTATTTGTGTCTTCAAAAAAGCTATATATAAAATTTTCGGGGATGTTTAAAAAAACTTGTTAGCGACATACAGATTATAACCATTTTAAACAAAATAACAATTTAGTCATTTTTGCAAAATCTTCACTGCTCAAATTTCCAAAAATGCATCTCTTAAGCAATTTATGATAATAGTATGACAATATGAGAAATAAATGACATAAGTTCAATTTACAACATAATTATAACTTCATAAAATACACAATGCAAGGAATCAATGAAATTAAATTTGAACTAGACTCCTAAACACAATGCAACATGCAACATGTTTAATGCTTCTATGACTTTTAATCTCTCGAGCTTGCATTTAATAGAGGATAAGAGACAACACATCACAACTTCACTGCTCACCATAATCCCCCACTTAGATGGAACCCATCACAACACAAGAGAGAAAACTATAACTTAGCGGCATCATTATCATCCGACTTTCTTCCCTTGGCTCCGATAGCATAGAAGTGATTCCTCTTTGGAGCACCACCTTCCACAACTCTTTGAGGATCTTTTTTAGCTTCTCTCCCAATAGCTGCAACATTAGGAAAATAATTCACATTATGACCATCCTTACCACAACTAAAGCAATTTTCGGTACCAACTTGACACTTCCCAAAGTGGTTCATCCCACAAGTAGAGTAAGTAGGCTTAACACCTTGATAACTACAACCACATTTACCCTTGACCATAGGAGCACTAGGTCCATCATGGTTTGGAGCCCTCTTCTTAAACCTAAGTTGGTTTTGCTCATTGGATCCACTCCTCTGTAAATTTCTAGAAATTCTACTATGTTTGGACTCCTTATAGTTTGTGCATACATCATGAGACTAGAAAAGTTCATATAATTATGGAGCATGTCCGTACGACACTCTTCTTTCAAGGGAATCATGTTACATGCAATTCAATGAGATGAGGTGATGAGTTGAAATTTATGTGAGATTCCATCCAGGCTCGAGATCACGACTCTAATCCTTAATTAAAGAAATAAAAAAAATGAAAATTAATAGTCAAAAGAAAAATAAAAGTACAACCTCCTATCTATGCAGCTTCTCTTGAGTCTTCACTTTGAGTCTTGACATTAAAATATTACCTTGATTTTAGTGTGAATATCTTGATCTTGATTTAGATTGAGGATTAAGTTGCCACTTAGAGTGAGATTTTTGCACTCTTCAGAATGACAATTTTAAATGTTCTTGAATGAGTGCATGTCTTCTTGATAAGTAGTTGAATAGAAATAGATGTTATAAAGTCAGGTTGTTACATCCATTGAAGAAGTTGATTCTAGTTATCATGGGGATTGATCCTTCTAAAAAGAGTTGAAACTTTGTTTTTGAATTTCAAATCCATGTTTCGCTTGAGAAAAACTGAAAAACATCACCAACAAAAGAAATAAATCCAATTTTGGCCCCACTTTTCACTGGAAATATTTTGTGATTTATTAGCAAATGTAAATTATTAAGTGAGTAAATATATAAAATATGAAGAGGAAATGTTTATCCTAGGAGAAAGTAATCAAATCTCATTATGTATGAGGGTCCTGTTAGTCTAAATCTTATTATGTCGGAGGGTCATAGTAATCCAATTATTTGGGAGAATCCTACTAATCCTATTATGAAGAGAGTTGTAACATCTCATTTTTTAGATAAACTAAGATTAAGCTATGAAAAACAAGAAGAATAAAATTTTGAAATAAGTAAGGAAATCTGGAAAATTTAAAGATTTCAAAAGTGAGTTTTTATCATTTCCCAACGGCCATAATTCTCAGCTCAGGAGTATTTTGGGTGAGTTATTTATATGTATGAAAAGCTAGTCGGAAGATCTTTGCAACGACGCCAAGTTTGCGAATTGTCGATATCGTATGAGGGAGATATGTCTTTCAAAAGTTGCACTATTGAGCAGGGAATGTTCCAAATCCAGATTTGTTAAGGTTGTTTTGGTCTTTCCCTAAATTAATTATTAAATTTGATTTTCGGGTAATGTGTTGGGGTCTAAACTGATCCCATTCAGTCTACACACTTAGAAAATAAGCTAGGGCTTTGAGAGAAAGAAGAAAAGAGGAGAAGGGAGAATAAGACGCAAGAACGCCAAGAATTCGTTCGTGGATTTCATCAGGGGTGATCCCTAACAAGGTATGTGAGATCATTCGATGTTGGATTCTTTCACCCCCCAATTTGATTCATTACCTGGGAGAACCTTATACTTAGCTCAATTTGTCAATTAGGACCTTATATTCATGACTTTGTCAATTAAACCCTTCAACCACTAAAACGCAATCCCTTTAAACCTATTTCTTTTTCTGTGTGTGAGTGCAGCACAACCGCTTACACATGAAATTCCACGTCATTTTGTAGAATTCCATGTCATTTTTAATGCCACATAAGAAATTAAAAGCTATAAAAAATGATAAGTTTGTATATTGAAATTTTCAGTATCATATTCTTCATATTTATTCATAATTGAGCACTAAATTCTTGTCAAATTGATGTAATACATCCTATATATCTATTTAGTCATCGTACACACATATGTTTGTGTATGGACACACAAACATATATAAAACATACAAAAAAAAATTCTATTTTTTGAGAAAGTGGCCCTCATAATTCTTGGTCACTTTAAGAATAAAACCCAAGAAATTTAGGGGCTATGGATTGTCTTCAATTTTCTTTTCATACTCAAATGTACATGTAATCCATTGTTGTTCACATGATGATACGAACGTTAATGAACTATAGAAATGTAAAAAATTCTCCACCAATTACTTTTTGGGTTATTGATTTATTGTAATGATCAATGGCTTCAATTTTATACTTCATAGTCTTTACATGTCTATCTGTTTTCATTAAATTTAGCAAATACAAAAGTGTTACTGCACATGAATGTTGGTTTGTCTATCTTTATTGAAAGGAGTAGTCTTTAAAGTCTCATAAGAAGAGCTGACATTTTGGGAAATATGAGAATTACTCGCTCTGTCAACTTTTGAATTGACATCTATTGAGAAAACAATAATTGACATAGTAGGTTTATTATTTATCCCTATTAATTATGAAGTGGATGAGTTAAAAATATATAATTTTCAAGAACTTCTACATTTTTTAAAGTAATTAATTGAAGGTATAATAGATAAAAAAATTAGTCATTTCTTAATTTGTCAAAATGGACAAGAATTAGGGATAACTAAAAAAAAGAAATATGGACAAATAATTACGGATGGAGGGAGTAGTAAGGAAAACAATAATTTGATTATTTATATTTGGTATGACAAATGTAAATTTCCATCAAACAATTTTTTATCTCTCTTCCCTTGGTAACTCGAATTCACAACCTCCAGGTTAGAAATGATCAATGTTTATCATTTGAACAATGTAACTCCCTTTTATCCAAACATCATTAGCTAAGTATTTTATGAAGACTATTTTCTAACAAAAAAATCATTCTACAAAACACACCTAAATATAGAAAAATGATTCAAGTAAATCAAATTGAGAGAGAGGCTAAATGTATGTTACCTTCAATATATTTCATGTTTATAATCGTACCAACTTTTCCTATTTCACCCTCATGAACCACGAAATGGTTGATAGTAGGGCTTATGTTGGCTGCTTGATGAGTATTGTGGTGTGCATAAGATCATGAATCAAGTGTCCTCGACACTTCACTTCCATCGAAGCAATCAACTTGCCTTTCACCCCCATATTTTTTATTCTCCTCGAAATAGTAAAAAGGTGTGAAATGAATTGGGGAGAAAAAAAATTATGAACATGTAATGTTTATATAGAGTTTAATTAGCCGTGAAAGCTAGCAAATAGAAAATATTTTCAACCACATACCTATATCATGTGTTTATAGTTAGGGATTTGAGATTAGTAATATTTCATTTTTTGCAATATGAGGTGTTAGTTTAGTTAAATATTTAATTGAAAAAGGTTTACATATGTCATCGAACATTAAGAAAAGACTTATTTATGTTATCTATTAAAAACTTTTCTCAGTTATGTCATTTTCGTTTGAGAAAGGCTATCTGATGCAATTATTTGTTAACAGAAATTGACACAGATAAGTCAAACTTTGACAAATGACATAGATGAGCGTTTCTTAAAGTTTAATGACATATTTGAGCATTTTTAATTCACTTTTAATAACTTGTTAAATTAATGATGTGACCGAATCAATATTGATCATGTGTTAAGCAATGGTTTTGCAAAAACCAAAGTGCTTCCCGTTAACAAATATCAGCATGGATTAACCTTTTATTCAAACGATAATTACATAAATGAGCTATACTTTTAATTGACGACATAAATGAGCATTTCCTAAAAGCTCGATTACATAATTTTATAACTTATACCTAAGAATAAAATCTAGAATGTAATTTCTTAGTCCACTAACATCTATAACAAACAATTGACAACTGATAAATACTTGACATTCCCTCCCTTAAACTGAAAACTTTCGATTTATTTTTGTGAAGCTAGATCCACAAAGTATGAACTTCGAGTAATTTCCTAAGCTTCACAAATGATGCATATTTAAGAGATTTAGCGAATATGTCGGCGACCTGATCTGAACTTCTGAAAAACACATATATATGCTTGCTTCTACCATGGAAAACTTGATTTCAAGACAACCTTATGGAAGAACTGTTGTTGCAATAAATTTTTGTTGATTCTTGTTGATTGAAGTTCAGCTGAGTAAGAATATTTTTCAGCCAAATAGCTTGTGACACACACACAATTGCAGCAACAAATTCAACTTCAGTTGTTGAAAAAGTGGTGGTTGGGTGCTTCTTTGATAACCGTGCGACTGTACTTCAACTTAGTATAACGCATAACCCGAAGTACTCTTCCGATGATCTATATCTCCAGCATAATCACTAGTAGAGAACGCAATCATATCTGCCATTTTACCCTTTTTATAGAACAACAAAAAATATATGGTATCTCTTAAGTACCGAATGATCCTCATTGCAGCCAGAAGATGCAATTCGTTTGGATTCTCCATAAATCTCCTTATGAGACTTACGACATATGGATGTATGGCCTAGTTATTTTCAAGTACATCACAGTTCTCACAATTTATTCGAAAAAAGTACTATCAACCTTTTTCTCTCCACTATCCTTTGTATGTTTCAAGCCAACAGCTAACAGGATTAGAATTGCTCATGCGAAACCAGTCTAAAGTTTCTCGCACAAACTTCTTTTGAGAATTAAAAAACCATTAACTGATTGTGGTATTTCTTTGCCAAGAAACTAACGTGATCTTCAAAGATCAGACATATCAAACTCATGCATCATAGATTATTTAAACCTTTCAAACATGACACTATCATTTCAATATGAATCAGATCATCTACATATAAACATACAATCAATGTTGTCCCTCCATCTTCACACTTATACAAAGAGTATTTTCATATGGGCATTTTTTATTACCTTTGTTTTGAAAATAGGCATCAATACGACTATACTAAGCTCTAGGAGCTCAATTTAGTCCATATACAACTTTTTTTAATCTGCCAACTTTATGCTCTTCACAGATCTTTGTAGGAAATATGAAAGGAAAAATAATATCTTTAGAAAAATGCTCAAGTTTATTATAGGATACTTAAGGCCTCTTTAGATGATTACAATCATCAATTACATCATTATTTATACTACTCAAAATACAAAACAAAAAGGCTTGCACAAATAACTAAATACATGAATCACAATTTACTAGATACATGTATTACGAAATTCTAAAAAGAAATCTTTAAAAACTAAGAGACAATTTTGGAAGACTAAACATTGATGCATCAATTCCAATACTCCCCCTTAATGCAATAGCTTGATAACTCCAATGCTTTCTCGAAGATAGCAAAATTTTTCTCTAGGAAGTTCTTTGGTAAAGATGACAGCAAGTTGTTCTCCTGTCTGACAATAATGCAACTGAATTTCGCCTTTCTCCTGTGCTTCTCGGATAAAATTATACTTGATGGAAATATGCTTTGATCTTTCATGGCTTACTGGATTCTTGGAAATTGAAATTGCTTATTTGTTATCACAATACAAAACCGTCCCTTTTTTTCATTTTTCACCACTGTCTTCAAATATTCTCCTATGTCAAATAGCTTGAGAAGTAGCCTTGGATGCTGAAACATATTCTTATTCGGCAGTGGATTGAGCAACAACACTTTGCTTTTTTTTATAACCAAGAAAAATGTTTGATTAAAATAAGAAAGCATAACCAGAAGTACTCTTCATGTCATCTATACTTCCACCCAATCACTATCAGAATAACAAATTAAGTTCAAACTTCCACCAAATTTGTACATTATCTCATAATACATTGTTCCTTGCAAGTAGCGTAGAACACGTTTTACAACTCAAAAATGCACTTGGCTTGGTTCTTGGATTAATCTAAACATAATATCTGGCCTTGTTGAAGTTAGATATAGTAAACATCCAATCAAACTTCGAAAAAATTATCCATTAACTTTCTTTTCTCCGTCATCTTTTCTAAACTTCTCATTTGCTGCTAATGGTATGGTCACAGACCTGCAATCCATCATTTTGAATTTTTGAATAATACTATTAGTATACTTCTTTGGAGAAATGAAAATTCCTTCTTTCACTTGAGAAACTTCGATGCCGAAGAAATAATTTAGCAATCCAAGATCAATCATTTCAAAAGCTTGCATCATATCTTGTTTGAAATTTTGCATCATCTTCACATCATTTCCTTTAAAGAGCAAATCATCTACATAGAAACAAACAATGATAATACTTTCATGTTCTTTCTTCACATACAAAGTGACTTCCCTTTTACTTCTCTGAAAATTATTTTTCAGAAAGTATGTATCAATTTCATTGTAACAGGCTCTTGGAGCTTGTTTCAGCCCGTAATGAGATTTTTTTAGTCTATACACCTTTTTTTTCTCCCCCTTGAACAAAAAATCCTTGAGGATGCTCAACATAAATGTCTTCATCAAGTTTTCCATTTGGAAATTTTTATTTAACATCAAGTGGAAATATCTTCCATTTCTTTTGTGCAGCAACAACAATTACAGTTCTAATTGTCTCAAGACGAGCAACTGGAGAGAAATTTTCATAAAAATCAATACCTGGTTTTTGCGTAAAGCCTCTAGAAACAAACCTTGGTTTGTGCTTTTGAATATCTCCTTCCTGATTGAGTTTGATTTTTTAAATCCATTTTAGACTTACAACTTCTCTTTCTCTAGGAATAGAGACAAGCTCCCAAGTATTATTTTTTTTATCACTCAAATTTCTTCTTCCATGGCTTTCATCCAAACATTATGCTTTATTGCTTCTTCATAATTTTCTGGCTCAACACCGGCAAAATTACATCTTTGATAAATGTCACTCAACATTTTTGTTCCTCTTGGAGGCGTTTCTTCATTATCTGAATCTGGGATTTCTCCCCCTTGAGAGACATCTTCATATTTCTCATACTCTTCTTGATTTGAAGATGATAGAAGTATTCTCTATCTTTTTATCCTCCAATTGCATGATGTTTATTCATCAAAATGACATCTCTACTAACAACAAGTTTGTTAGTTTTGACGTGAAGAAGCCTACATTTTTTTGGCACATCAATTTAACCAAGAAAGAATCAGTTTTGACTTTTTTCATCCAATTTTGTTCTTTTCTCAGTAGGTACATGAGCATAAAAAATACACCCAAAAATTTTAAAATGACTTACAGAAGGTTTAATTCCACTGCAAGCTTCAATTTTAAAATGACTTAAGGATGTGAACTACTTTATGCACCGCTTCTGCCCAAAAATATTTTGGCAGCCTTTTCTCATTCATCAAAGTTCTGGCCATTTAAACAATTGTTATATTTCTTTTTTCAGATACACCATTTTGTTCAGGAGTATACCCTGCTGTAAGTTGCATTTGAATGCCTTCATTTTTGGAGTATTCGTCAAATTCTCGACTTGTGTAGTCACCTCCTCGATCACAACGAATGATTTTGATGCTGCAACCTTTTTGCTTCTCAACAAGGGCTTTAAATTTCTTGAATGTAGCAAATGCTTTTGACTTTCCTTTCAAGAAATAAACCTAAGTCATTTTTGAGAAATCATCAATAAAGATTAGAAAATAATTTTGACTTCTGAGAGATGGAGTCTTCATTGGTCTACAAATGTCGGTATGAATTAGTTACAAAAATACACTTGCTCTCCAAGACAACCCTTTTGGAAAAGACTTGCTATCTTGCTTTTCCATTATACAACCTTCACATGTATCCACCTCAGTATGTATCTCGGGAAGTACTTGCACCATGTCCTTTTGCTTGAGAAGCTTTTAACCATGAAAATTCAAGTGATAAAATCTTTTGTGCCAAAGCCATGAATCATCTACAATTTCATTTTTAATGCATTGTAATGAAATTGCAATGGGAAGTTTCTTTTTATCATCTTTACTTCAACAATGACTTGATTTGGCTCAATTTTATCATAAATCTTGCAATAATTATATCTAAACAAAAGAGAATAACTATTTTCCATATGTTGACCAACACTTAAAAAATTTTCTTCCAAGTCAGGAACATAACGAACATTGTTAATTTGCTTATCGCATCCTTTCATGTTTATTGAAATAGTACCTTTACCTTTCGCATAAACTAAGGCTCCATTCCCCATCTTCACTTTAGTAGTGATGCTATTATTAATTAAGAGGTAAGCCTTTTTGTCTCTAGTCATGTGATTACTACAACCACTATCAACATACCATTCATTTCTTTTTGTTGAAGCATCAGATTTAGAAGCAAAGAAAAGATTTTCTTCCCTTTCTTCCTCATGTATTTTTACAAAAAATGCTTGCTCCCGTTTCTTGTGCAAACAATCCTTTTCAACGTTGCCAAACTTTTTACAAAAGTTACATTGGGACTTGCCTTTGTGCCAACATTTTTCTGCATTGTGATTAGTATTTTTGCAAACTTAACAAAAAATACTAGAGTTTTTCTAACCTTTTTCTTCAACCTTCTTGGAAAAACCATCAAGGTCGTGTTTTTTTTGGCTTTTGATTTTTCTTCTAATGATTTTTTGAGAAATTTTGAGAATTCTCATTTATTTAAGACTGGAAAGCCGTTTCGTTGGGTTGATCTTCATGAAAAAAAATCCGCTTCTCGTGTGCACGAACTGATCTTAGAAAGATCTTTCGTCTCCTCAGTGATAACAACGATGTACTCATACTTTTTTATGACACTAATTAGAATCTTTTCCACAACTTGTTGGTCAGAAATTGTATCAGTATGATTTCTCATTTCATTAACAATATTCATGACTCAGGTGCAATATTCATCTACTTTTTTCAGATTCTATCATCTTTAAATTTTGAAACTCTCTTCTAAGAGTTTGAAAATTTATAGTGGGTACCTTTTCGTCACCATACACCTCAATTTCAAGAAAATCCCAAGCTTCCTTTGCAGTCTCACAAGTAGCAATTTTTGCAAAATATGCTCTTGAGACTCCCATTTGAATTTTGTTCAAAGCTTTTGCATCTTGACGATACTTAGCCTCAAGATTTTTCATCTCCGATGTTGTAAGATCATCATCGTTTTCTGGCTCTTCAAAGCCATTTGCCACAATTGTCCACAAACCTTCAGTTTTCAAATGTGATCTCATTCTTATCTTCGAGTATTCAAAATCAGTTTCATCAAAAAATGGAGTAAGAACAACTGAAGAATCAGCACCTTCATTTGTTTTGGATGCCATATTTTTTTCTTCACCTAACCCCAGATTAAGAACGAAAACCTGCTCTTGATACCAGTTTGTAGGAAATATGGAAGGAAAATAATATCTTTAGAGAATGCTCAAGTTTATCATAGGCTACTTAAGGTCACTCTAGATGATTACAATCATCAACTACAACACTATTTATACTACTCAAAATAGAAAACAAAAAGTCTTGCACAAATAACTAAGAGTGAAGAAGAAAGAAAATTTTGTTGGCGGTTATTCAACTCTATATCGATGACATTGATAGCTCCAAAATTATTTCTTTCAATTTTTTTTATATCATTTTTGATAAATTTAATAAACACATATGAATTTAAGTAAAAATCTTTGTTCGAAATTTGTGATAAATAAATATCGACTAACTTTTTTTAAATGTAAAAATCATTTATCTTCTCTCATTTTCTGCATATTTGTTCCTTCTTTTTATGAGATTTGAAATAAATTATATGAAGACTTTCTTTTATATCAGAATCTTCATAGTTGATTTTAATATATCTTCATATTTGGAAGATATAAATTTTTTGTATAAAAAAAAGAAGAAAAAAAACAATGTTGAAACTAATATTTAGAAAGTTTTGTAACTAAATTATGAAGAAGATGATAGGTACGAGTGGGGTGCTTTCCTTTTTGAAAAATGTGTAACTAAAAGAAGAAAAATATATTTTAAGTTAATTATAATGCCAAGTGTCAATAAAAGAAGAAAAATATGTAAAAAAATATAAAAAAAGACATTGTTCTAAGTCTTTTGACGCGCTTCAGGGAAGTGCAATAACATTTTCTGCTATAACAGCATTTTGTGTTTCATAGGTACATGTTTGAATAATGTAGGTGTTCAATAGGTACAAGTCTTAGTTAAAATATTTAAGTGAATTATGCGGACAACTTTGAGTGTCGATCGATGACTTAAGGCTTTATTTTACATATAAATTATGTGTCACTATAGAATATGCATGTAAGTACAACATAATATACGGGTTTATATTCACAATTACAAAGATACAATGGAAAAAGTCACCAATATTGTGCCTAAGAAAAATAATATTGTAAATCGATGATTGAAATTTACTTTGAAAATCTGGTGCACATTCTCCTGATAATTGGGAAAAATATGTCATTGGTTATTTTTTATGGGCAACAATCGAGGAACTTCATTATCTAAATTTGTTTTAGCCCTAAATATTAAACAGGATAGATGTTCTTTATGAGAAATTACTGCCGAACAAAAATCTAAGAAAGAAAAATGAGAAATCTGCCATATTAGGGCACCATTTACATTTTCTACAAGAAAAGTGTGTCTTTTTAAAATAAGCTATAACAAAAAAGTTCTTGAATCATTAAGAGGAAGATAAGAATCTAATAAACGTTTGGATGGAGAAACAAATACTTTCACTTCAAAAGATTTTTGTATCCTTCGGGGTCGAATGCTGGGGATAATCTAACACTCAGGAAGTTCCATGACCTAGACTAGAGTCTCACCTACCTAATTATTACCAAAATTATATTTCCAGACGTAGACTAACCTAACAAAGTTTATTTAGAAGTATTAGAGTCTTAGTGTCAATGAAATACCTTGACGTCTGGAAACTAGCAAAATTGAACTAGTAGACGTCCCTATGTTTGGTGAAGTTCTAGGAGTGTCATAAGGATTCTAAAACTTGTAGAAAGACATAAAATAGGTAAAATATAGTATAAAGGGTCCACACATTCAATAATGACTCCCCATGAAACCTCCGAGAGGTCCTTGAGTTGGACCCAAACATTGGCAAGCAAGTTGCCAAAGCAGCTTGCGGAAGTGAAGATTCGTAGCCAACACAAGGAAGGCAAAAATTTTCCATGGGATACAGGATTTTCCATGGGGTATTCTGCCTCAAACTTGATTTTTTGATAAAAGATGTGATATTCCCTCCGCGACGCGAAGCCACTTCCCAGATTCGTTCGCGTCATTATTAAGTCAATTTGACTTCTCCAAAAGACCCAATTAAGTGAGAGGTATTTTGGATAATTTTAGGGATGAGTATATATTTTTTTTAGATCAGCTGTAAGCCATTTTCACTTAATCTATCAATCCCCAAATCAAAACCCAAAAGTTCTCACCTCTCTGTACTTCCTCTCTCAACTCAACTTCCATTGAAAGATAAATGAAGTTTAGACAAGAAGATCAAGTTCTCAACTTTTCTTCTAAAATTTCGTGGATAAAACTTCAGTAGGGTATTGTTTGTTCACTCTTGGGATTCCTTTCCCCAAGAAGCCCTTTCAAGGTTTATTTCTAAATAACCTAACTCCAACGGTTTTCTTCTTCTAATGGGTTTTCTTCTTAACATGAAATAGATGATTGATTATGACTAGTTGTGTGTACCCATGGCTAATTAAGTGTATTTTATTGAGTAATTGATGTTAATTGTTAGAGTTTTCTGTGGAACATATCTCTTTCCCCTATTTCCCCAAATCTTAGTTCTTGCTTATGAATTGATGGGAATTGAAGAATGTGATGATTGTTAGACTAGTTTTATCTATTCTAATTCACTCATGGTTAGACTAGGTATTTTATTGTTGGGATTGGATAAATTTCTTGAGTAACTCATGATTAACCCTATTCACCTATCCCTAGGTAATGAATTGATATAGAGTTGGTTAGTGCTGAAACAATTGACTTAAATAATGTATAGATTACTATTATATGACGTTATTAAGTGTTTTGATGGGTGAATATAGTTGGTTGATGGTAAGAACATTAAAGGAGTCTTATGAATGTGAATTAGTAAGACTTTATGATCTTGAATACTTTTCTGCAATTATGATGTCTAGTACATAATGATGATGTTTAATTGAAGTGTTGTTTTTGATTACATTACATAGATGATTGTATGATGAATGTAATTGAAATGTATTGACTATATGGATTGTGATATTATGATTAAGATGTATTAATATAAGGTTGGTTATGAACTACCAGTGTGCCTTACTATGACATGATGATGATAACGTGTTAGCCTCACAAATGAAGGGTTGCAATGAAAGGACAATATCATGCAATTACTAATGAGATAATGTTCATAATATACAAAAGGTTAGTCCTATATGACGTATACTAAGTTGATAAAGGCTTAAAGACATTTCAAAAAGGAACTCTACCTTAGCATCGATTGAACTGGATGTAAGGAGGGTCCCTTCCAAGTATGGAAGGTAGGTTCACTATTGTAATCAAGAGGGTCCGAAGTATATTTCCTAGTTCTTGAACTAAGTTTCCCCCATAGGAATACTGATTAGTGGATCCATCTAGAATGATATGTTCATGTTTTTGTACTACCTTGGAAAGTAGTCCATCTTCGTTTGGTGTAGGGTTTATTGACACGAAATTCCGCATTTAGCTCTTGTACCTTATGTATGATAAGGAAAGTGTTTCCAAAAGTAAAATAATGTAATAAAGTGAACTTAAACTAAGATGACATAAGGAGTTTCACTTAGTCTAGGTAGGGTTATGGGACTATACCTTTACAGTGCACTAGTTGGCCTTTGAGGGAAGTCTTAGGAGGACAATCTTATGTTCTTATGCTCTTTAAAAGTGACTGATATTCATATGTTGTATTTACATGTTGATGATACTATATGATGCTAATTTTATTTATTAGCATGCCACTAGTCTATATCGCAATGTTTGATAATGATTACTCTTTATGTTATGTTATGTGAGTGTAGACATTGGTTATGTTCCATCGTTCGATTTACTTGGTTGAGTAAGTTTATGGGGTTTTAATTTGTCATTGCACTTAGGGACTTGATTTTGGGTTATGAGTGAGGGTCTTGTATATGTTGTAATGTTATGAACATCTGATATACACTTTGTGGATATATCATGATGTGGAACTTGGTTTGGTTATGTACTTAGTTATGTTATGGTACATGTTCTCCTGGTTATACTTGATGATATTGGTCTTGTGGTGAACATGACATTGTCTTAAGAAATATGTCATTATTGAATCACAAGTGTTCTTGATTGTGCATAAGGCTAACTTAGCACGATTTCAAACAAATGTCCCATTTAGCATGAATTCAAATGTTTAATTTTCATATTCCCATACTTAGTAAAAGTGTGTACTAACCTATATTTCTATGTTTCTACAATTATGTAGGTTCCGACCATTGACTTTCTAGAAGGGCTATGTGAGATAACATAGAATCTTATTCTCCAAGTTCGGTAGATCCTCACTTTCCAAGGACGATGCCACTCTCTAGCTATTGATGTTGTTTTAGTTTAAAGATATTTTTTTCTTTCCTTTTCATTTAAAGCCTATTATTGTATATGCCTATATGTGACCTTTGTTCTAATGAAGTAAGGGTTATGCGTGAATGTTGTATTTGATTTAGAGGGTTTATATGTGAAACTTATCCTACACTTCTTATGAGATTATATTGCTATATTATGTATGTGCAATAAATGTAGAAACTTACGTAGTGCTTTCTATGCGAGCAGTCTATGTAAACTCCCTATATATATTATGTGTATGCAAGAGTTCTAAGTAAACCTCATCAAAGTAGAGGTAGATGAATTTTTTTAATTTTCCGGTTTTTTTAACCTACGAAATGTGATGGCGAATCTTAAGAGGTTAGTCTTAGCTCTCTTCAAGGATGACGACACTGGTTACTTCTAGGGGTGCTCCCCAAATTTGACAAAATGCCCTTAAATGTGTTCCTAAAACTAGATATTTGAAATATCATAAAAAATAAAAGCACTATATTGTGGAAAACAAGGAATAAAGTTCTAAGATTGTTACATTTATTGGATGACTTGATATTAGAGTAGGTGCTAGTATAAATTTTGTGTTATAGTGTTGGTTTTTAAAAGCTATAAATGAAACTTATTTTTTTGAATAACATAATGTAGTAATTAGGTAAAGAAAATTTTCCTTTAGATATAATACTCTAATTTTTACTTATCCAATTAAAACAAATGGAATAAAGAGTGTTTTCATAAATTTGTTAATTTCTTTTGCTTTCTAAAATTATTCATACAAAATGGTTTTAGACATTAGTAATGATAAAGAAGCAATCACGTAAAAAATATCATTAGAAACAAATAATTGGTGAACAACTTTTTTTTAATCATAATAAGGATGTGTGTTGTTTCCAAAAACAGAAATTTCAAAAACTTTACACAAAAATTTCTCAAATTATTCATGCATCTCATGTAACAAGTAAAAACTATTGACAAATTAAACTTTGTTAGAAGATTACATACCACAATATGAGCACTACTAATTATAGCCACACATGGAATTATTTCGCAACAAATTTTTAACTCAAGATGTTTACGACGCCATGTATATAACATTATATGAAGATATAAAGAAATCAAACTTATTCAACAAAAATCTCCCAAAATGAGATTAAAGACGAAATTCAGCTTGAGAGATAAAATGGTGAGGTGTATACATAGAAAACTAATATAAAAAGAGGGAAAATATGATTAAATATATGTGATAAAATTTTTAATATGATCTTTAACATTGAATTTACTCTTTTGAAAATATGATAATTGTATTCCGCGTATTTGGACTTTTTGAAAAATTAAAATCTAGTCAGTTAATATTTATTACATAAGAATAATCTGTCTATTTCTCTTTTCATGTTAACATAATTTAGATTTGAAGCTACAATTTACTTGTTGTCCATTTTTGTGATTAATAATAATCAATTTTTTAAAGTGAAACTTTAAGTATATAATATGAGATTACTTTACAAATTCACATTAGATAGATTATAAGTTCTTGTGACGTAAACTCGTATAATATTTAGGTTGATTGTCAAAATCCAAAGCATCATGAGGGAGACACGCGAAAGCAGCCACGTGGATAACCAATTATGTAACCCAATCAAACCCATCAAACATTTTTAGAAAAAAATTTATTGCATAAACAGCAGGAAAATACTTATTAAAAAAATAACAAATAAAATTCTTATAAACACAATGAGTTATCAAAAAAAATGTGGAATTAACTCCATGTGATATGAAAACTATAGTACAAAAACTCTTAACTGTAATAAACTGTATGTAATTAATTTGTTATGCCACTTATACATCGTTTAATGTTTTCCTAGATGAGACTTATAATTTGTTCATCTTGTCGTTCATATAGTTTATATGTGAGTTTTAGAAATTTTAAGCTTTTGAACCTTGAATAGTCATTTTTATATGAAGTTCAAGAAGATGACCTTCAATTTCAATTCTGACAATTACATCACCTCTGAAAGGATCAGATTAGAAAAGTAACATCGTTGACACTACTCCCAAAGTTTTCTCTATGAGTGTGTATAAAATATTTTTAACATTTAACTTCAGGCCTAAATTTTAGTTTAGTCAATATTCTGAGTAAATAAGATCACATGAAAATTTATTCACCATTTTTTGCACCCAAATATTGAGTTTGGTTTAGAATGACTATTTGTTAGGTCATGGGGCTTCTGGGTTTATTCTTAGTCTTGTTATGAATTTTCACATAAAGAAGAGTTTGGGAATGGGACTTACTTTTCCTAGAGATGACTTCGTATGGAAAGAGTGACTTCTCCATTGAGACTAGAATATCAAATTCGGTTGGGTTGCATAATCTTTTACAATTATAGTGACGATGTAGTTAATACGCATTAGCTGGTGTGGACTATTTTTTATCTTTATAGTTGAGGATCATATTCACAGACTAGTGGGTGTATCTTTCTTATTCGCGTTAGTCTCATCAGCATTTGTGAGCTTTTGCGTTGGAGGACTTAATTGTGTATGCGGGGACCTAGACTCTTCTAAGCTTCGTGTTCACTAAATTTCCCTTTGCATTCATAGGTGGCAACCTTACCAACATGGTCATGGTCGTAGGACTTGTGCTACATGATTGTGATGAAGAGTCATGTCCTGTATTTAAATATGACATGGAGATGAAAGGATATTTTCTCTTAAATTGAATATACAATTTCTCACTCATCTAAGCTACGATTTAAATAATTAAATGTCCCACATATCTTTAATTTTCAATGATTTGTGGTTAATCGAATTGAGTCGGTAAATTTCCTTTTGAGGTAAGTTTAGGTGGTAAAGTTGTTGCCTTAGCTAAGATTTATTGTTTATTTATTGCTTGATTGTTGTTTCACTGTCTTAGGACACAAATTGAGTAAACTTTCTGTACATGACTTCGTGGAATATTACAGATCCTATTGATTGAGTCAATTGAAAAAAACATTCCAGCAGTGGTCCCACACATCTCGTTTGATTCTAAAATTTCTCCATCTATGATTTATGTGTTTTTAGTGTATGTATGACTGTATTGGTGTTGTAATCGTATTCTTGATATCGTGGTAGATTTCAGAGATCGTTTCGAAAGGATATGCTCCATCCTTAATATTTTGATCCCGCACGATCGACCTCATGCTAGGCTACACGTTCTATTTACACTAAGTTGAGATTAAATATGTAAATTCATGAGGATTAGTCAGATTGAACACTGGGACAAGAGAAGACTGAGCACTTGACATCATGTACATGTTTGTCTCCTTATGAACCTTGTAAAGTTCATCTTATTCTTTTTTAGACAACTTTGTTTTGGTCCACTTTTATAACTTCTACTATTTTTTGTTAACACAACTTTGTACTTGTGATGTCAAGGTTTTGCGAGGTATCTTTATGCATATTGTTTTTTGTTTATTCTATATAGTTACCTAGAGCTACTTGAATTAATTAATATACATATAAAGGAAACCATCATTCTTCCTCAAAAATAATACTAGAGCAAGTTAGATTTTTGTCAGATGAAACCCTTATACAGATGATCTCTAAACTATCTTTTAATTCTTTTAACTTAGCTTCAGTAATTCTACATGAAGAAATTGGTGGAGTCTCAAGAAGAATATCTCTTTTAAAGTGTATTTCTCTCACGGGAGGTACTCAATGAATATAATGAGGAAAAACCTATAGAAACTCACACAAAACTGGAACTAACTAGACAAATGTTGTCTCTAATCTACATTCATTAACTCGAACTAAGTGATAGATACAACCCTTATAAAATAACTTTATGACCTTAAGGTATGAAATGAAATTACCCTTACAAAATGGTGAACTAATCTTTTGCCTCAACCGGAGACGACACCTAAGGCGTGGCCGATACTCAATGACCATTTGTTTCCTTGAGCGGATTCTTTGCCTAGATTACTTATTATAGCATCAGACTTAAACACAAGAAATATACCTTCAAGATACATACGAGTACATATCCCAAATGGCAACTCAGGTATTCAAATAATGTTTGAAGTAACAGTGTAGAGACAACTGAACTACTAAATCTCTATGAAGTATTTAAAATGATTGAGACGGAGGTTGGGACAAACCCTAACTCTTTTGTTATAAGTGTAAACTGATCTAATCAACTTAGACTCCTGACTTGATTATCAAAAACTAAATAAATTAATATGATAAGGAAACGACCAAACTACCCTTTATGAATCCAAATTTGGGCAATTTCCTTGTTTTGATTGCCCAATTTCTACAGAGCATAAATCACTCATACAAAATTTAAATCTTACAATCTTGTATTTGGAAAAATATTTTCGAGAAATTTCCAACCATATCTAGAATTACACCCAATTACTCCTCAGCTAGGAGTTATGGCCGTCTGAAGCTGACCAAAAAATCACTTTTCGTTGTGATCGATAGATATGGTACAATCATATTACAATAGGGATAAAGAAATTGTACAAAAAAAGCACCGAACCTCATTGATAAATAAAGAGCCATAAGAGACAAATTCCTGTTTGGATCAAGTAAGTTCTTTATATCAATAAGAAAATAGTTTAAGAATACCACTAGAAAAAATATAGGGAGATCTCCTTATCCTTGAAACTTGATATAGAATACAAACGGTTTGAACCTTGACATGTTCTTGAAGTAGCTCCCTTTGGTGTAGTCCTACCCAGTGGGGGTGCTGAAGAAGTTTGGGCCCTCCTGCCTCACTACCTGATTCCACACCATGTATTTTGTAGAAAAGTGATCCTTAATTAAACACTAGTAACAACCATCAATACCAAAATGGAATTTTCTCGGTTAAATCTAACGACACTTAACTCAATGTATGTTGCGTGTAAAAAGTTGTGCCATACTACCATCCGACCAAAAAATATTATCTCTATAAGTCTAGGAGTTTTTCTTCCTTCAATCATTCTTTATCTTTGGTACATGAGCACTAGATGAAAATTGATCAGTCTCAGATAACCTTTGATATATGGATGACCGATTTAAATTCCCGATCTTCGCTTGGAGGGACTCATTATTTGTTGCTTTAGAACTTTTATTGACGAAATCTTCCTTTTCTTTCAAATTGTCTTCCTCCACCTACAGTACATGAATCATGGGGTTGTCAATTTCAATAAACCCTTTTAACATTGCCACCTTACCTACCTTACTTTCTAAGCGGGCTAGCCTAGATACAAAAAAACACATCTTGCTCCTCATATCAGCTACCATCTCAAGAGCATAGCGGTATAGCTGAGTTAACATGAGGGTTTACTTTAGCACAATCATACTGTAATTACCGCAAAATGAACAATGATGAACTAGAGCCTCTCATGAGTTTTAAGAGATAATAACATTCTATTAAGGTGAGAACAGATTGTAACAGTTGGTTTAAAGGTTTTCAAGGTAAAACGTTAAAGGACGACCAAGACATCTAGAACTAGTCTTTTGAGTTCTAGTGTGTCTTAAAATGTTTGCCTTGTTTTAAATTGTCATCTGGAGTATTCAATGATGGTAGGTGACTCTACTATCTAGATAGCAATGTTTAGGGTCGAAATATCCGGGTATGACTCCTCAAGAACCACACTAGGGGTACTTGAGGAGGTACCAGACATTGCCCATGAAGCTGCCAAGATAGCTTGATCAATTACAATAAATGATCCACCGTTAAGCAATTGACGCCTGTAGAAAAGGGAAGTGGCTCCACACTTAGCCGTGGAAGCTTAGACCTCAAAACGACAAGCCTCAGCCAACATTTACAGATTAATAGGATCGAACCTTCAATCATTTGATGGTCTGTCAATGGCCACCTGGAACACTGCCAAAGTCTCGGCCAATCAAGGGTTAAATTGGTAAAAACTCTGGGATTCCAACAAGGTACTACTACATCCATTTCATTAGGAATTGATGTTCTTTTAACAATACCTTCTAAAGGATGTCTAGTTGAAGATGCTGAACAAAAAAATTTGATTTTGGAAAAACACCATCATTATGAAGGATCGTTTATACCAATACTTACAAGATTCATTTAGCAGGTAATGGAGATATTCTATGCATTCCATTAGATATATATTAACTTTTGAAAAAAAATACTTGTATGCATCAAAAATTCTGGGTTCCTTGGGGTAAATGCAATAAAAAGGGACAAATTTTAGCGGATGGTGCTGCTACGGTTGGTGGAGAACTTGCTTTGGGGAAAAACGTCTTAGTAGCTTATATGCCGTGGGAGGGTTACAATTCTGAAGATGCAGTACTTATTAGCGTGCGTTTGGTATATGAAGATATTTATACTTCTTTTCACATACGGAAATATGAAATTCATACTTATGTGACAAGTCAAGGCCCTGAAAAAGTAACTAATGAAAGACCACATTTAGAAGCCCATTTACTCCGCAATTTAGACAAAAAAAAGAGTTGTTGTGCTGGGATGTTGGGTAGAGAGGGGTGATATTTTAGTAGGTGAATTAACACTCCAAGTTATGAAAGAATCTTTGTATGCCCCGGAAGATATGCCTTATTTACAAGATGGAAGATCCGTTGATATGGTCTTTAACCCATTGGGAGTACCTTCACGAATGAATGTGAGACAGATATTTTAATGTTCACTAGGGTTAGCATGGAGTCTTCTAGACAGACATTATCGAATAGCACGTAAGTAATGTCTAATGGCTACTCGCGTGATTTGGAATAGAGTTAGAGTTATTAAAATCTTCTAGATAAAAAATTAAGAGCTCCTTTTAATAACTTCTATGAATATACACTAGGTTGCACAAAAAAGTCATTTTTGGATCAATCCAAAGCCCTAAAAGGTTTTTAAAAGGTTAAAAGGTCCGTTGAGCACCTTAAGGCTATGTCATCATAGATCCGAACACTTGCCCCGGATCGACTTCCATATCGTTATTGCTCTAGTATATAACTAAAGAAAATAGATAAGCGATAGAAAAATTGAAGAGAAACAAACTAATTATAGAAATTTCTCTGTATCTCTATGGTTCATTAATTATTTGATTGTTGGCGGTTCTCTTGTATGTGTTGTCCGGAATAAAGAGCACTCAATGATTATTCGTTTGCCGGAACCACAAGTTAAAATTTTGGTAGATAGAGATCCCGTAAAAACTTCTTTCGAGGAATGGGCCAGACAGGGTCATTTCTCAAGAACAATAGCTAAATGGTCTGATACTACCACTTGGATCTGCAACCTACATACTGACGCTCACGATTTCGATAGCTATACCAGTGAAGGAGATCTCTCGAAAAGTATTTAGTGCAAATTTTGGTCAACTCTCCATCATCTTTCTTTGGCTGAGCGGCATGTATTTCCACGGTGCTCGTTTTTCTAATTATGAAGTGTGGCTAAGTGATCCAACTTACATTGTGCCTAGTGCACAGGTGGTTTGGCTAATAGTAGGACATGAAATATTAAATGGTGACGTAGGCGGGGGTTCCCGAGGAATACAAATAACCTCAAGTTTTTTCCAGGTTTTGCGAGCATCTGGAATAACTAGTGAATTACAACTCTATTGTACAAAAATTGGGGCATTTGTCTTTGCAGTGTTAATGCTTTTTGTTGGTTGGTTTCAATATCATAAAGCGGCACTAAAATTGGCTTGGTTTCAAGATATAAAATTTATGCTGACTCACCATTTGGCAGGGCTACTAGGACTTGGGTCTCTCTCTTGGGCGGGGCATCATGTACATTTCTCTTTACCGATTAACCAATTTCTAAACGTTGGAGTAGATCCTAAAGAGATACCACTTCCTCATGAATTCATCTTGAATCGAGATCTTTTGGCTCAACTTTATCCTAGTTTTGCCGAGGGAGACACCCCGTTTTTCACCTTGAATTTTTCAAAATATGTAGACTTTCTTACTTTTCGTGAAGGACTAGATCCAGTAAATGGGGGTGTGTGGCATACTGATATTGCCCATCACCATTTAGCTATTGCAATTCTTTTCCTGTTAGCGGAACACATGTATAGGACCAACTAGGGTATTGGAAATGGACTAAAAGATATCTTAGAAGCCCGTAAAGGTCCATTTACAGGTCAGGGCGATAAAGGTTTATATGAGATCCTAACAACATCATGGCATGCTCAATTATCTCTTAACTTAGCTATGTTAAGCTCTTTAACCATTGTTGTAGCTCATTATATGTATTCCATGCCCCCTAATCTGTATCTAGCTACTGACTATGGTACACAACTGTCATTGTTAACACATAACATGTGGATTGGTGGATTTCTCATAATTGGTGCTGCCGCGCATGCAGCCATTTTTATGGTAAGAGATTATGCTCCAAATACTCGGTACAACCATCTATTAGATCATGTCTTTAGTTATCGTGATGCAATAATATCCCATCTCAACTGGGCATGTATGTTTCTAGGCTTTCATAGTTTTGGTTTGTATATTCATAATGATACCATGAGCTCTTTAGGGCGTCCTCAATATATGTTTCTAGATACCGCTATTCAATTACAACCCATTTTTGCACAATGGATACAAAACAAACATGCCTTAGCACCTGGTCCAACAACAAGCTCCAGTTTAACTTGGGGGGTGGTGATTTAGTGGCAGTGGATGGTAAAGTGGCTTTGTTTCCTATTCCATTAGGAACCGCTGATTTATTGGTACATCACATTCATGAATTTACGATTAATGTGACGGTATTGATACTCCTGAAAGGTGTGCTATTTGCTCGCAGTTCTCGTTTGCTACCTGATAAAGCAAATCTTGGTTTTGGTTTTCCTTGTAATGTACCTGGACGAGGGGGTACATGTCAAGTATCAGCCTTGGATCACGTTTTCTTAGGACTATTCTTGATGTACAATTCAATTTCGATAGTAATATTCCATTTCAGTTGGAAAATGCCTAATTACTTTTGTTATGACAATTGGAATTATATTAACTCCTATTTATTCATTATATATGCCACGCCAGATGTTCTATGGATACAAGCTATTTAACGCCCGAAGGATTCTTTTTTGATTCAGGACCGCAAGAGTTATTTCTTTAGATCTCAATCATTTTACCCGTAATATGTATTGGTATATACTCCGATTTCTTTCTTTCATTAGCAGTTGACAAGGTCGAAGTTATTCTATCAAATTTTTTTGGTAGATAATTGGATGACTGAAATAAAAAAACCTATGTCTGTTTTAAAAACATTCTTGGACAATGAAAAAAAGTCTTATTTTTTTCTTCTCTTTTAACTTAAGAATTCAGTAAAAACAATGAAATGTAACTAAATATGGTAGAAAACCGTGTGAATTATCAATATAATATTTGATTCACACGGTCCGCATGCTTGTTCATAAAATGTGTCGCCCCATCTTGTATTTGTAATAACTTGTCTTGAATTCAATTAAATGTTGATGGAAAAGAACCATAACTATGTAAACCTATTCCTAATAGATTGACACCAAAATAGCATATCCAAATTATAAGGAAACCTATCGACGCTACAATTGTAGAATTTGGACCCCGCAAATTTCTATTTGTTCGATTATGAAAATAAATGGCAAATACGATCCAAGTAATAAATTCCCAAGTTTCTTTTGGATCATAGCTCCAATAGGAACCCCACGCTTCATTATCCCATACCGCTCCTGAAAGGATTCCTATGGTTAAAAAAGTAAATCCTAAACTAATAACCCGATAACTCCAATAATCCAATTGTTGAATCAATTGGTACCGGTAATAATTTTTAGCACAAAAAAACTAGTCAAAAACTAAATCACAAGCTTCTGATAAAAAACGAGCAGTTCTAGTAAGATTTGTTATATGAATACCTTACGCTTTGAAGAGATATAAGGCACCATTTTAGGATTCAATTTCCTAGTACCATGAACAAAATGAACTCCTGCCTCCATCATCACTTCCAAATTTATGTTCCAATAACTTCTTGTCATTTCTCCCCACAACCTCCCTCCCCTTTTTTATTCCTTTTTAAAAAAATAAAAGAGATGCGGAACCCTTAACTGAAATAAATAATTGTTCCGATAGAACGTTCTCTTCTACTGTAGATTGGACGTAGATACACGACCCAAACCACAATTCTTTTCTATTCATTATTCTTTTAATTACAAAAGCAAATAACCATACATAATGCAGATAGCGAAAGTGATGAATCCATAGTTAGGAATCATTAAATCCTATAAATGATTTTTCGGGTATGTCGTGGAATTTTTTTGAACGACAAGAATCAAATAATTTTCTGTGGTGGAACAAAATATCTCTCATATCCCAATCGAATAGATTTGTTTTTTTTTGTTTCCTAAGGAATGTTGTTATGTTGTTCTAAAGGGTGCACTAATTCCTTGAATCCGGTACCAACGGGTATGACCCCTCCCCCCCAAAACAACGTTCTCTTTCATGCCTTTCAAACAATCGATACGACCCCGGAGAGCCATTTTTTCTAAAACTCGAGAAGTTTCTTGAAAACATGCTTCAGATATGAAACTTTAAGTATTGAGAGATTCTCTTGTTATTTCCAATAAGACGACTTGGTAACAGATTGCTTCTTCCAAAGCGCTCCCCATTCGCTCTGCTCGCAACAATCCAATAAGTTCTCCGGGTGAAAAATCAACACTTTTGATGTTATTGACGTACAATAATTTCTATATGCCTATTATGAACCTGCACCCCCTGGGAGCGATAAACCTTTTGGATTTTATTAACTAATGAGATTCGGCTTTGCGCTATAGTTAGCTCAGCACCAATGAAGAATCCCCAGGGAATTCCAAGAATTCTTGGTATACATTTGTTCCAACCCTCAACCCTCTTTTATAGATTCATGGATATTTAATCAATCAAACGCACTTCTAATACCTGTTCTACTTTTGGAAGACCCTGTGTTATATCACCAGATCTCGCTTTTTCATATTTAAATGTAACTAATGTATATCCTTCGTAAAGGGTTTCCCAATAATGGCCATGAACAATTGCTCTGGGGGTGGACAAATAAGGCTTAGCAGATCGTATCACTATCGGGTCAACTAGAACAAGTATAACATGACCCGATTTGGGGGGCGGTCCATTTTTGGCTATACATACATTTTCACAAATAAACTGTCCAAGACTAATTATTTTAGATTTCTCTGCACAATAATAGTGATGGAGAAAAGACCAATTCAAATTGAATGGATTTAAAATAATGTTACGGCATGGATCAGGATTAAAATTTTTTCCATTTTCATCCATTGAATAATATTTTAATTTAATCAATTGGAAAGTCTGTTTTAAATTGTCAAGTTGCAAATATTTAGTTAATAAGATCTGATTATGAGTTATTAACTGGTAAGATGAATAAAAGTTCTCAATTGGAAGGCATGTTCCTAAAGGGCGCAATGAATTCCTAATTGGAATCAGGGGATCTTTTTTAATTGATTCTTTTATCACACTGTGAAATTTTACATCTTTGAATGGCTCCATTCGAAAAAATTTGGATGCTGACAAAGTTATCAACGACTGACATTCCTTATTTCTATTCAACAACGTATGAATAGATCATTGATGTTGATTAAGAGATTTTTGAATTTTTGCCTTGGAATAGGAATAAATAGAAGAAAAGGGATTGATATTGGTACGATCTTATCCATTATCAGAGAGCAATCCTGACCCCGACGGATCATTCTTTTTTCCGATTACAAAATAGGGGATTTCAGAAAGTTGATTTTTAAGAAATGTCGAATCAAACCATTTGTTCTTATTTCAACAAAAGAAGCACGGGCTTCTTCGCAAGAACTTTTTTTTGCCTTGGTTCCAATTCAATACTAAACAAGTCCGAAATAATTCAATACTTGTGTCAGAAATTCCTCAAATCTGTTTGCCATTTCCATAAAGGATATAATTGACAATTTGATGTTTATTATATGAAGCCAGTAAGAAAACGGCGAATCCATGGGTATTTGAACCCGAATATCCAGGAAAAAGCTGAATATTTGATGGAAGGACGGGGAATCCTTTTGAACAACCAGTTATAATAGGAAAGCCTTATATCTTGAAATTAATTCATAAAGTTGATGATAAAATCAATATCTGTTCCAGTAGACATTATGCGCTTGTTATACAACATCCCCTTAGAGGAAGAGCCAAACAGGATGGACAACAGGTAGGAGAAATGGAGGTTTGGGCTCTAGAAGGGTTTGGGGTTGCTCATATTTTACAAGAGATGCTTACTTATAAAATGGATAATATTAGAGCTCGCCAGGAAGTACTTGGTACTGCGATCATTGGGGGAACAATACCGAATCCCGAAGATGCTCCAGAATCGTTTCGATTGCTCCTTCGAGAACTACGACCTTTAGCTCTGGAACTGAATCATTTCCTTGTATCTGAGAAGAACTTCTAGATTAATAGGAAGGAAGCTTAATTGATATGAAAAATAATTTTTTTTCTATGATTGATCGATATAAACTTCAACAGCTCCGAATTGGATCAGTTTCTCCACAACAAATAATTGCTTGGACAACAAAAATCCTACTTAATGGACAGATAGTTGGAGAGGTAACAAAACCCTATACTTTTAATTACAAAACAAATAAACCGGAAAAAGATGGATTATTTTGTGAATGAATTTTTTGTCCTATAAAAAGCGGAATTTGTGCTTGTTGATATTATCGAGTAATTGGAGATGAAAAAGAAGACCCGAAATTTTTTGAACAATGCGGAATCTATTTTGTTTATCCTCGGATACGAAGGTATCAAATGGGCTATATCAAACTAGCATGCCTAGTAACCCATGTCTGGTTTTTATAATGTCTTCATAGTTATATTGTGAATCTTTTAGATAAACCTCATAAAGAATTATAAGGCCTAGTATACTGCGATGTGTGATTTGATCGAAATTCTGATTTTACAAACACGAAAGGAGAAATTGTCATCCCAGTTAATCCAATTTGGATGCCCTGGACCTGACTTGTCACTTGGAAAGAGTAACATGAATCTCAGAATTGGGGTGTATTCAATAGTCCCAAATAAAAAGGGAATTGATCTATGGTCGATTTCGTGACAAATCAAATAAAGAGGAATTTCTATTTTTACCTCGTAAAAAAAGCTTTTTATTTTGTGTAATGAACCATTTCTCTTCTTTTCGTGGAAATAAATTATGTTTATGTAAGCAAATATGTCATGGTTCCAGGAGTCTATGTATCGCGTATAGACTCTACGTGCATGGTTGCCTAACAATCGAGGTGTAGTCGGGACCTAAACGATTGAAATGAACAATATATAGACAAGTAAATCCCTTATGGTTTCAAAGGTACTCCTTTAATAATTAAGAGTTAAGGGATTTATCATTCAAAGGGAAGTAGACTACTCAAGAATTTTCTATTTTATTTGTTGGTATTTAATTTTAATAAAGAATTAATAGAACACGGAATCACTGAAATCTTTTTTCGTCTTCACTGGGAACTTGAGTAAGGAGTAGACCTTTCTATTTTGGGATTTTATAGAGTTTGAAAACGATAACACCTTTCCTTATTTGGTGCACCTACTTGAGCGGGATGAAAGGAAACTTTCATGTCTGATTTTGAAGGTGGGGAGATCCTATAAAATCCTATCCCAATTATTCTTTTGCTAGGCCCATAACTAAAAAGCCCACTTTCTTACTATTACGAGGTTTATTCGAATATGAAATCAAATCTTGGAAATATAACATCCCACTTTTTTTACTACACTTTGTTTCGATACATTTCGCAATCGAGAAATCTCTACCAGCGCAGGTGCTATCAGAGAACAATTAGCCTATCTAGATTTACGAATTATTATAGAGAATTCGTTGGTAGAATGGGAAAAATTGGGGGAAGAAGGACACATAGGGAATAAATGGGATGATCGAAAAGATGGAAGTAGAAAGGACTTTTTGGTTAGACGCGTGGAATTGGCTAATCATTTTATTCGAACAAATATAGAGCCAGAATTGATGGTTTTGTGTCTATTTCAAAATCTTCCTCCTGAGTTGAGACCGATCATTCAGATAGATAGGGGTAAACTAATGAGCTCAAATATAAATGAACTCTATAGAGGAGTTATCTATCGGAACAATACCCTTACTGATCTATTAACAACAAGTAGATCTACGACATGAGAATTAGTAATGTGTTAGGAGAAATCACTACAAGAAGCCGTGGATACACTTCTTGATAATCAAATCCAGGGACAACCAATGCGGGACGGTCATAATAATGTTTACAAGTCATTTTCTGATGTTATTGAAGGCAAAGAGGGAAGATTTCGTGAGACTCTGCTTGGTAAACGAGTCGATTATTTTTGACGTTCTTTCATTGTCGTGGGTCCTTCATTTTCACTACATCAATGTGGATTGCCTCGTGAAATAGCAATAGAATTTTTTTATACATTTGTAATTCGTGGTCTAATTAGAAAACATCTTGATTCGAACATAGGAGTTGCTTAGAGTAATATGCAAGAAAAAGAGCTGATTGTATGAGAAATCCTTCAAGAAGTTATGCAGGGACAGTCTATATTACTGAATAGAGCAACTACGCTGCATAGATTATGCATACATGCATTCCAGCCCATTTTAGTGGTGCGACGCTTTATTTTTTTACATCCATTAGTTTGCAAGGGATTCAATGCCGATTTTGATGGAGATTAAATGGTTGTTGATGTACCTTTATCCTTGGAGGCTAAAGTAGAAGCTCGTTTACTTATGTTTTCTCATATGAATCTTTTGTCTCCGGCTATTGGGGATCCCATTTCTGTGTCAACGCAAGATATGCTTTTTTGACTCTATGTATTAACGAGCATAAATAATTGAGGTATTTATGTAAAAAGACATAATCCATGCAATTGCAAGAACTATCAAATTCAAAAAAGAAGTGACAATAGTAAGTATAAGTATACGAAATAATCTTTTTTTCGAATTCCTATGATGCAATTAGGGCTTATCGGCAGAAATGAATCAATTTAGATAGTCCTTTGTGGCTCCGGTGGCGACTAGATCAACGTGATATTGCGTCAATAGAAACTCTCGTTGAAGTTCACTATGAATCTTTAGGTATTTTTATGAGATTTATGGACACTATCTAATAGTAAGAAGCCTAAAAAAACTTTTTATTTACATTTGAACCACTGTTGGTCATATTGCTCTTTATCGAGAAATCGATGAAGCTATACAGGGGTTTTCTCGGGCCTATTCATATGCTACCTAATTCTATGATACCGTGGGACTTCGGGGCTCTCCGGTTCAGCTAGGTCCATAGTTCTAGAATTTGTACGTGAATCAAGTTCGACAAAAAGAAACTTTTACAATCACTGACTCAAACCCATTGTCGAATTCTACTCAGCGGAATATGGAGGTACTTATGGCAGAACGAGACAATCTGGTCTTTGACAATAAAGAGATAGACGGAATTGCCATGAAATGACTTATTAGTAGATTAATAGAGCACTTTGGAATGACATATACATCACATATCCTGGATCAAGTAAAAACTCTAAGGTTCCAACAAGCTACTGCTACATCTATTTTCTTAGGAATTTATGATCTTTTAACAATACCTTCTAAGGGATGGCTAGTTCAAGATGCTGAAAAACAAAGTTTGATTTTGGAAAAACATCTTCAGTATGGAAATGTACACTCTGTAGAAAAATTAAATCAATCCATTTATATATGGTATGATACAACTGAATATTTGCGCCAAGAAATGTATCTGAATTTTAGAATGACTTACCCTTTTAATCCAGTTCATATAATGTTTTTCTTGGGAGCTCAAGGAAATGCCTCTCAGGTTACATCAATTAGTACGTATTAGAGGATTAATGTCGGATCCTCAAAGACAAATGATTGATTTACCTATTCAAAGCAATTTACGCGAAGGACTCTCTTTAACAGAATACATCATTTCTAAAGTGAGTAAATAAAATTCCATACTCGACCTCATAGATACATATAGAATTCTGCGGAAAGCCGTATTCGTTCAAAGTCGTATGTATGGCCTGGAGGGAGATGTTTCATATCTTTCGAGATCCATCCTACAAAATAGGGTAAAAAATAAAAAATAAGTGATTTTAGCCCTTATAAAAAGAAAACTGATTCTTGAACAACTTTCACGCTCATGTCACGTCGAGGTACTGTAGAAAAAAAACACAGCAAAATTCGATCAAATTTATCGTAATTGATTAGTTAACATGTTGGTTAACCTTATTTTGAAACACGGAAAAAGATCATTGTCTTAACAAATTATCCATCAAGCTATGAAAAAGATTCAACAAAAGAAAGAAAAAAATCCACTATCCGTTTTACCTCAAGCAAAACATGGAGTAACTTTCGATATAACAGTAAAAGCAAGACGTGTAGGTGGATCGACTCATCAAGTTCCCATTGAAATAAGATTCACACAAGGAAAAGCACTTTCCATTCGTTGGTTATTAGAGGCTTCCCGAAAACCTCCGGGTCAAAATATGGCTTTCAAATTAAGTTCCGAATTAGTGGATTCAGCCAAAAGGAGTTGCGATGCCATACGCAAAAAGGAAGAGACTCATAGAATGGAAGAACCAAATAGAGCTTTTGCACATTTCGTTAATCAATGAAAAGGATCTATACATCTCAATTGGAAAAGAATCAAGAGAAAAATAAAGAATCGGAATTGATCGATGGATTTCTCGAAACAAACGAAAAATAAACGAAAGATGAAACATAAATCATAAATCAACTATTCCAAATGTTCTTGGAAACTCTTTCTCCCATTGGACCATTTGTATCTATATGCATCAGGATCCCGATTCATGGATCACTCGGTTAGAGAAATCAAAATAAGAGGCTCGAACCATTTCTTCTGACTCTTTTTCAAATTCGATAAGTATTGGTTGATCGTATATTTCATTATATTTCTATGATTCAGAGTATCCTTTCCTATTTGATCACCTTGAATTCCATATTCGAAGTTGTGATTGAATATATTCATTAAAAAGATTCGATTCACAACATTTCTTATGTACCCATAGGTACTATATTGGATTTGAATAAGATTTCATTCCCGCAGGAGATCCTGACCCATGTTTTTCTGATCCTTCAAGAAAAAGATTCATTCTCTTGATAAAAACTAGGAGGTAGAACCAATAAAGATTTCTTTTTTCGATTCATCCCTGGCCTCATTCAAGAATTGGTTTTGATCCAATCCACAAGAATCAATAGAAAAGGCTATTACCTTATGATACACCAGATCCGGATAGGTTATTGATAGAATGAATATATCTGCCATTTCTTGAAATCTTTCTTCTGATGAAAAATCGTAGTGAACGGGTATCCTCCCTTGTTCCAATCATGTAATAGATGAAATAAATAAAAAAATGGATTTTTTTTCAAGAATGAAATCTTATGGATCTGTCCATATCCGGTTCATCCTTCGGCACCATATCACATCCCGGATATGAAGAAATAGGATGAATTGAGACTGTATTTTGAAATTACGTAATTATCTTGAATATATTAACCATTTCTTTCTTTTCCGATCGCCTGAAGAGGACAAAATAAAGATCTTGTTGTTTCTTCAACAATTATTGATCTCTAGTGGACCTCTCAGTAGGATTCGAATTCAGATGATGTTTTGACCATCTATTAGAGAAAAAAGACGAACGGAACTTGTAGGAATCCCAAGAAATTCTTCGATTTCTTCCGCAAACAGAGGAATATCCATAAAGGCATTTCGGGAATCGGCCTTATTCTATCTCTTTTCGTTCCGTTTGAAGAAAGGAAGGATCCCAAAGAATCGATCTTTCTTTTCGTTTTTGAATCTCTATTTGATTAATCAATGTGTGATATTCTGAATCCTCATTACTAATGGAATCCAAATGATCTCTTGTTTGATCAACAGATCCTTTCACATGGCTAGAATTCGTTACTTGAACGAAACTAGAACTTGTGGAATCATATTGAATATTTGACAATACACTCTGTACCTTTGCTAAAAACACGATCCTTGTTTACCAACCACATATTGTCTAACCAAATCCAATTCCCTCTCTATACATTCATCAAAAAATACGATTCGGGCGGATTCTCCCCCCAACTAATGAAGAGGTCTTTGCAGAATTGCCAAATATGAAATTGAGCTCAGTTTTGCAAAGAAATAGACCACCTGTTTCTCGAGAAGCAGTCCCGTGACAAACTCCAAGTCCAATAGAAGCAAGCCCTACAGGCAAATCCAGCAGTAATAACTGAAGCGGCAGAAATCAGTGGATTCATCATAAGTTCCTTGTACGAAAAAAAGAAATTGTTAAAGATACAATCAACCAATGAATTATTACTTAGTTATTCCCTCACTAGGACTCTCAAAGTAAGTATGAACTTAGGATTTAAGTAATAAGATTCTTGAATCATCAAAACAACTTTGATATATCTTCTTTACTTTTTAGCCACAGAATCTTTGTGAACCCATACGAGTTTCATTCTTCCATTTCTTGTTCTTAGTTCGAAATGTTACTTGAATTATTTCTTGATTTCATCTATTTATTCATTCAATTCACAGTCAGAAGGAGGGTTGTTTGTCTTCTTGGCTAGTCAAGCATTGTCTAATTCATAGATCTTTGGGCTTTGATTAACAAGGAATAGAGACTTTACAAATAAAGCCTAAGGATTGGCATTCCATTGCTGTAATTTTTTTTGTATATGGGTACAACTATCTACGCTCTCAATGTGCATATGATGTAGCACCTGGCGGGCTGTTATCTAGTGTGTATCATCTTACGAGAATAGAGGATGGTGTGCCTAAATCATAAGACCTATGCATAAAAGTATTTGCCTCTAGGAGGAATCCTAGAATTCCGTCTGTTTTTTGGATTTGGAAAAGCATTGATTCTCAAGAATGAGAATCATATGATATGTTCGGAATCTGTTATGATAATCATCCACGCTTGAATTGTATCTTAATGCCTGAAAGTTGGATAGGATAGCCCTTACGTAAGGATTATATTGCCCCCAATTTTTATGAAATACAAGATGATCATTGAATGATAAGAAAGCTATTTCCACTTAGACAATTTTAGATATTCAAGGATTGCACGTTTTGTTATAGATTAAACCTAACAACAAAGGACAATTTGGGATTCATTGGAATTCTCACATTTAGTTGGAAGATACTTCTTTCGCATGGGTCAAACCAATAGGATGAACCAAATGAGTTCTGCATCATGAACTTTGTACTGCACACATTACTTAGACGTGTTCTAGAAAATCATATAGGAAGGAATGGAGAAATCGATAATAAAGAAATCTAATATGTAAGAAAAGCCAAAGAAATGAGATAATATCATATTCTATTTCTTTGGATCTGAGCTGAATCTTGTCTATTTCAACCCCCCTAAATTCGGATTCTACTTGTGCATACTGCTCTACGAACATTAGACTCTAAATATCTCACTCGCAGATTTGTTCAAGTAGTTCAACACATTGTTGTACGTCGAACGGATTGTGGCACCGCCCGGGGTATTTCTGTGAGTCCTCGGAATGGGATAATGCCGGAAAGGATTTGTAGTCAAACATTAATATGTCGTGTATTAGCAGATGATATATACATGGGTTCACGATGTATTGCCACTAGAAACCAAGACATTTACATTGGACTTGTCAATCGATTCATAACCTTTCGGGCACAACCAATCTCTATTCAATCTCCCTTTACTTGTAGGAGTACATCTTGGATTTTTCAATTATCTTATGGGCGTAGTCCTATTCATGGCGACCTTGTTGAATTGGGGGAAACTGTAGGTATTATTACAGGTCAATCGATTGGAGAACCGGGTACTCAATTAACATTACGAACTTTTCATACCGGAGGATTATTCACGGGGGGAACTGCACAACATGTGCGAGCCCAATCTAATGGAAAAATAAAATTCAAAGAGGACTTGGTTCATCCGACACGTACACGTCATGGGCATCCCGCCTTATTGATGTTCTATAGACTTGTATGTAACTATTGAGAGTGAAGATATTCTACATAATGCCAATATTCCACCAAAAACATTGCTTTTGGTTCAAAACGAACAATAGGTAGAATTAGAACAAGTAATTGCTGAGATTCGCGCAAGAATATCCACATTGAATTTTAAAGAGAAGGTTCGAAAACATATTTATTTTGATTCAGACGGAGAAATGCACTGAAGTACCGATGTCTATCATCCAACCGAATTTTGATCTGGTACTGTTCATCTATTACAAAAAACAAGTCATTTATGGATATTATTAGGAGGGTCGTGCAGGTCCAGTCTAGTCTACCTTTCAATCCACAAGGATCAAGATCAAATAATTGTGCATGCTCTTTCTGCCAAGCGAAGATATACTTCTAACCTCTCAGTAAGCAATGATCAGGCGAGGCAAAAATTGTTTAGTTCGTATTTTTATGGTCCAAAAGAAGATAGGATTCCTGATTATTTGGACCTTAATCGAATCATATGTACTGGCCAGCATAATCTCGTATATTCGCCTATTTTTCACGGGAATTATGCTTTATTGTCAAAAAGGGGAAGAAATAAATTCATCATCCCACTACACTCTATTCAAGAACTCGAGAATGAACTAATGCCCTGTTTAGGTATCTCTATTGGAATCCCCGTAAATGGTATTTTCCGTCGAAATAGTATTTTTGCTTATTTCGATGATCCTCGATACAGAAGAAAGAGTTCGGGTATTATTAAATATGGGACTATAGAAACGCATTCATTCATCAAAAAAGAGGATTTGATTCAGTATCGAGGAGTCGAGGAATTCATGCCAAAATACCAAATTAAAGTAGATCGATTTTTTTTCATTCCTGAAGATGTGTATATCTTGCCTGGATCTTCTTCCCCAATGGTATAGAACAATAGTATCGTTGGGGTCGATACACAAATCCACTTAAATCTATGATGCCGAGTCGGTGGGTTGGTACGGGTGGAAAGAAAAAAATACGAATTGAACCAAAAATCTTTTCTGGAGATATTCATTTTCCTGGAGAGACGGATAAGATATCCAGGCATACCGGCGTTTTGATACCACCAGGAACAGGAAAAAGCAATTCCAAGGAATACAAAGAAGTTCAAAAATGGATCTATGTCCAACGAATTACACCTAGTAAAAAAAGAATTTTTGTTTTAGTTCGACTTGTAGTCACATATGAAATAACGGATGGTATAAATTTAGAAACCCTTTTTCCACCGGATCCATTGCAGGGTACCATATAGATACTTTTTATAGATATATGGATTCGTTTGGTTCTTTTTATTCTTGCTCGAGCTGGATGATTAAAAATTATCATGTCCAGTTCCCTCGGGGGATGGATATATAAGAATTCAACTATCCCAATAACAAAAAAAACATGACTATAATGATCCTGTATTAAGAGATAAATTGGCTAAGGGTATGGGTCATAATTATTATGGAGAGTCCGCATGGCCTAATGATCTTTTATATACATTTCCCGTAGTAATTCTAGCTACTATTGCATTTAAGTTAGGCTTAGCCGTTTTCCCGGAATGGCATTTCTTTCCTGTATTTCAAATACTTCGTATAGTGCCCAATAAAATATTGGGGGTTCTTTTACTGGTTTCAGTACCTGCGGGAATATTAACAGTACCTTTTTTTAGAGAATGTTAATAAATTCCAAAATCCATTTCGCCGTCCAGTAGCGACGACTGTCTTTTTGATTGGTACCGCAGTCGCCCTTTTGTTGGGCATTGGTTCAACATTACCGATTGATAAATCCCTAACTTTAGCTCTTTTTTTAATTTTTTAATTGATTCAATTGTGAACTAACACGACATGTGTATCTAGGGAATAGTTTCTTCAAAGTGAATTCTCCATAGATACATCTATTCAATATCATTATTAATTTCTTTCTAATATCTAATATATGATATATTAATTGTGCTAAATTGTGATTTTTCTATATATTTTTATTATGTAAGTCCAATAGATTTAAAATTTATTTTTGACGAAATAAATCACGAAATATTTTTCTAGAATGTCCAATATATGTTTTATATATTCGCTACGAAAATGTTCAATTTTCATTAGATCTTCTTGGCTGTTGTTCAAAATGTCCAATAATGTATATATATACTGTACATTTTGAGGCAATTATAGATCTTGGAAGACAATTCTGATTGGTCAATAGAAATCAATTTCAATGCTATTTTTTTATGAGTTTAGCCAATTTATCATGAAAGGTAAAAGGGGATAAAGGAACCGTGTGTTGATTGTCCTGTAAACATAAGTTGTCTTCCTCCATATGTAAAAAGGGAATAAATGAATCAATTAAATTTCGATATGCGTCATGAAGTGCTTCTTTCGGAGTAAAACTTCCGTTTGTCCATATTTGATAAAAAGTATCTCTTGTTTTTCATTCCCATTTCCAATAGAAAGAATAATATGATTCGCGTTTTGAACAGGCATGAATACAACATCTATAGGATAACTTCCATCTCGAAAGTTATGTGGCATTTTTATAAGATATCCACGATTTCTCTCTATTTGTAATCCAATATAAAAATAAATTGGTTCCGTTGAACTAGCTATATGTTGTGTATTATCAAGGATTTCCACATAAGATGGCAAGATGATATCTTGAGCAGTTACATATACAGGACCCTTGACACAAATAGACGCCTTAGAAGTTTCATATAAATTACTTCTCCATACAATCTCTTTCAAATTCATTAAAATTTCATGTACCGATTCTTGAATGCCTGTTATGGTAGAATATTCATGTGGTAATTTTTGAGATTTTACACGTGTGATACATTTTCCTTCTATTTCCCCAAGTAAAGCTCTTCGTAACGCAATGCCTATTGTGTCGCCTTGGCCTTACATAAGTGGAGACAGAATCAATCGCCCTTAATAAAGGCGTTTACTGTCTGTTCTTGATTCAACACACTTCAACTGTAGTGTCCGAGTAGATACTGTTACATTCTGTCAAACCATAGTACTATTATTTGATTAGATCATCGAATCTTTTATTTCTCTTGAGATTTTTTCAATGTTTAGTTCCACACACTCTTTTTTTCGGAGGTGTATAGACATTATGTGGCTTCGGAGTTACATCCCGTACGAAAGTTAATAGTATACTACTGCGACGAGTAGATCGTAATGCTGCATATCTTCCGAGACCGGTACCTTTTATCATGACTTCTGCGAGTTTCATACCTTTATCCACTATTGTACAGATAGCGTTTGCTGCTGCGGTTTGAGCAGCAAACGATGTGCCTCTTCTCGTACCTTTGAATCCATAAGTACCATCTAAGGACCAAGAAACTACTCGACCTTGTACATCTGTAACAGTGACAATGGTATTATTGAAACTTGCTTGAAAATGAATAACTCCCTTTGGTATTCTACGTTCCCCTTACATGAACTAATATGTCCATTTCGACGCGAACTAATTTTTGGTATAGCTTTTGCCATATTTTATCATCTAGTAAATATGAGTCAGGGCTAAGCATTTTATTCGAACAAATATAGAGCCCGAATGGATGGTTTTGTGTCTATTACCAGTTCTTCCTCCTGAGTTGAGACCTATCATTCAGATAGATGGGGGTAAACTAATGAACTTGGATATTAATGAACTCTATGGAAGAGTTAGCTATCGTAACAATACCCTTACCGATCTATTAACAACAAGTAGATCTACGCCATGAGAATTAGTAATGTGTCAGGATATTGGGGATCCCATTTCCGTGCCAATGCAAGATATCCTTATTGGACTCTATGTATTAACAAACGGAAATCATCGAGGTATTTGTGTAAATAGATATAATCCATGTAGTCGCAGAAACTACCTAAATAAAAAAGGAAGTTACAATATTTACTATAAGTATACAAAAAAACCCTTTTTCGATTTCCTATGATGCAATTGGGGCTTATCGGCAGAAAAGAATCAATTTAGGTAGTCCTTTGTGGCTCCGGCGGCGACTAGATCAACGCGTTGTTTCTTCAAGAGAAAGTCCCATCGAAGTTCACTATGAATCTTTACGTACTTTTTAGGATATTTATGGACATTATTTAATAGTATGAAGTCTAAAAAAATACTTTTTATATACATTCGAACCACTGTTGATCATATTGCGCTTTATCGA